>WHVE01000055.1:0-330809 GCA_015178995.1 Trichophaea hybrida
AGCCGATGGGCTTATTAAATGAGATTAACCACTGCAAATCGTTGCCAGCTGCAGCACCGATACTATTGCAATCAAGGAAAGCAACCTTGATGCAACCACCAGGCATATATATCAGTAAATCCTGTATGAACTTACAGAATCAAAGCAGGATTACAATATGCAGGCTGTATGAGGATCGAGTGTAATCCAATTGCACTCACTTAGAGATGAAAGGTAAGAGGCCATGGGTATATGTAAACCCAAGGTTTTGTTTGAACTTCTACCAACATCCATAAGAAAATCATACTCTGGACAATATGCAAGGAGAATTGCAATTGCTAGAATCAAGCAATAATGGCAACAGAGATTGCCAGGATCAATGAGAATTGATAAAAGAATCAATATAAAACTCAATACCATATACTGTACATATCAGTAGAATAACAATGCATTGGTGGAACACCGATTTCCAAAACAAGAAGATGACTGTCATTCAACACAAAAAACCACTGATATCTTTGCAAAGAATGATGGCAACCTGAAACTCAATATCGAGTACCAAGCTTTCAACATGCATACAACTATAAATTGATATGCAATGGCTACTTGAGAAATGGTACTTATTGAGCCACAGGAAAGCTGCAAAACACAAATTTCTCAAGTGCCAAGTACAATTGAGCATACTCTTTAGAAGGTTAACAAGTCTTCTTGCCTCTATACAATAACAGGTGATTTTTTGATTCTACCCTATTCTTTAACAAACACTTACTCTATAAGTGATGTGGCATGATTCACAACAGAATTCAGATACAGAAGTGCACAGTTCGGATGGCAACTGAAGCAGGCACGTCAAGGAGAAAATTGATTGGAATCGATGAGAATTAACACCGCTTGCAACAGCTGCGTTCAGTTGGCGACAGAGCACCAATCTCAAAAGAGGGAAATAACTGTTCTGGAAACCGAAAAACCACTACTCCAAACGAATACCGCACCAAAAGTGTTTAATGTACCACTATCACCACTGCAGTATACTAGTCATGGTTCCGACGTCAAATGCACTTGGAATGCATCAGATGTCAATGGTTGCTAGGAGTAAATGAGATCAAGTGCAAGTATACCAAGAACCTGGGAGTCAACGAAAAGTCACTGATCATGATGCTGGTCTTCATCACCCAATTGGATGTACCACCAGATATATCAAACGCACAATTAGCTGCAACCGATGGTACCAATAAAGTCAACCACACCCAATGCTAGCGACCAAGAGTTGACCAAATCAGCATTTGAGAGATGTCAACCTTCACAGAATGTACACAGACTGAACATCATGATTGCTATATGAGACAACCATGATACAGTCTTCAGAGCGTAGGTTGCCAAAAGCGCAAATGCACCAACTTACTTGCTAACTATGACCTTGTATAGGATGCTTACAAATTCAATAAATCAACAAATGATACCCTCTGCAAGTAATACATATGAATGGCTGAGAGTACTCAACAAACTTATGTTTGTAATCAATTCACAGCCACCAATTGTGGTGATCAACTGCATTGGTTGAGATTTTGAACATCACCACTTCTTTAATTGAACCAATAATGGAATCTATTGGTCACTCCCAAGCAACAAATGATGGACCATACAAGTGAAGGCAATTGGCTGACTCTTGGCAACCCAGGCATTGTAGGCCATTATGCCTGATATTGAACTGTACAATGATTTCCTACCAGTAATTCACAAGGCCTTGCCCTCCAACATATTGGCAATTGATGTGACTGCAAAGATAGTCAACACTCCCATTTCAAACACCTCTAAAGATGCATGCTAATGGAAAATTGTGGTGGGTGCTCTGACATACAAAGGGATGATATACATTGTTCAAATCAAACACATCATGCTTGAGTGATCAGGACTTCCATTGGCCCATGATGGACACACACATAGCAAGAATGTCAATTCATCCGAACTGGCTAGACTCTTATTTCAGCATATTCTTTGGAAGCATGGATCTGAAGCCAAAGGGCAACTAAAAGTCAAAACGATGAACAACACCTGGATAACGAATGAATGAGTGAATGCGGTACCAATCAATGAAACACATGATCAAAAACATGAGTGGAGGCTATTATCGATATAGTTTACCATGTGGCTGAATATACCAAAGAATGGAAATATGGAATTGGAGAAAATAAACAAATTTGAAAGCTGTCAAGAGCAGCAGCTATGACAAGGATAAGTACATTATTGAGTTATGCTAATTCACTGCTGCAGAGATGTATTACCGGCCATAATGGTACCCCCCAAGAACGAGAAACATTATATATGAATGAGCAATATCAAACGCCAGGTACCCCCTTCGAACAAGTCAATTAGTAAGAAGACTATTACAGGCATCATCAGCCGCCAGAGAATATGGCCTGGGCCCACAAAGAGGGCCAGCAGATTTGAATGCAAGGGAATTGGCAATCTGCACTCCCCATGCTGACCAGCAGGATGTCAGTGCTGGGGAGTAAATCTGTGTGAACACTCCTGGGAGACCAGTGGATTCTTGAATACATGTGCATCGAATAATGCAATCTATACTGATGAACCAATGGTCAAAGCCAATGGCATTTACAGATTGAAGCATTATCAAGCCAGAATATATGGAATCATTTGCTTCAATTCAGAGAAAATGGAAGTCCACTGGGATATTTGGAACCATTGGCTAGATGGTGGACATGGAGGAGTGTGCTTACAATCGGGCCTGCTGCTGGAATGGCCTTGGTTTCAGTGAGGTGGACTTGGAGGAATCAGGGCCAATTGGATGATTCCTTCTTGCTTTCTACTTTTTTTATCTTAACATCTCATTCTCTTATTGCATCTTGCCCTGCTACAAATGGCATCGGCATAGGTTTTTACCATCTAGTACTGGAGGTGGAGTTTCCCTGTGTACAGGTCTACTGAGAGATTGCCCATTGAGGGGTACTGATCAGTAGTGGGATTTATGAAGCTGTACAAAGGTGTCCAAGTATCAATCTTTGTGTCTCTTCTCATGTGAAGATATCACAGCCCAGGGTGTCCATAGCTAGTGAGTGGGATGAGGTAATGGCAGTGGGCCATTGGCCGAATAAGGGCTGAGAATATAGTTACTGCACGGGAGTACCAATTGCACTCCAGCAATTATCTTTCCTTCTTACTCACTTACCACCATACTGATTGACTTTACCACTTATTCTTGTTTGCAACTATATCTATTTCTACTGTCAAGTACTGGGCCATACTCTGGCATACTTACTTTTACAGTACCAATTAATCTACCCAACACTGCAAATATACCATTTGGATCAAATAGTCTTTTGAATGGCTAAATTTTTATGTAGCAAATGAAGTTGAATTATACACAATTACAAACAGCAAAGTTTTTTGAACTGCAATGTTACTTTCTATCAAACAAAGCTTGGATATGTATTGCTTTGAACAGTAAAGCTACTTTCTATTGAATATAATGTATCTTTTTATATTTTAATTTGATTACTTGTTGAAAAAACAATTGTAATAAAGCAAATATTATAAAGAATACCAAGTGAACAAGTGTAATCTATTAATAATCAAAATTTGAAAATATAGAAAGATAGAAGTCTACTATAGTTACAAGGACAGGGTACTTATTGGAAGGTTGTTGAAAAGTTATACAAAACAGTCTAAATGGAATCTAAAGGTGAAGAGAAAGATATAAAGCTCTTGGATATCTTTGAAGATAAAATGGAAAAATTGAATTTCTTTTCAAGAAGAATAAGGGCCCGTTTGGTTCACCGTCTGATTGCATTTAGGATCCGTGCAATTGCATTTAAACTCAATCGCCTTTATCTTTGTGGTGGACCTGTTTGATGTGCTCAATTTGTGACTGCGATAATTGAATTTAAGGCCCACTATTGCAATTCTGAAACAGTAGAATTACATGCCACTGGCCTTGTTGCACTGCTTGATACCACTGCTATGGCAACTACAAAAACTGGCCCTCACTCTCAACAAACTCCCTGTGCCAATTGGGATAATGCCAAAGACAACTTCTTGCTCAAAGCTCTGCGACGACAAATTAATGCTGGTAATTGAGCAAAGAGTGGATTAAAGAAGGAGGTATGGATTGCTATTCTAGAGGAATTCAATGCCGAATTTGAGCCTGTCCTTCTGCAACAAATCAAAACTTATTGTGGCAATGTAAGAAGCTCGTTTGGAATGTTTATCGATTGACTACTAATGGTCGGTACAGTTAAAGATCCAGTTTGAAGCATGGCAGACATTGGTAGAAACTAGTGGAGTTGGCTGAAATGATGAAAAGCAGCTGCCAGAAATGGAAGATGATGAATTATGGGAAACTTATCTTGCTGTACTATGAATTCTTTTCCACTTGTGGATCTGATCTGTTGCTAATCAATCTAGTCACATGAATCTGCAAGGCTATATACGTTGCGTTACAAACCACTACCCTTTCCTAAGCTGCACCATGAGGTCTTTGCAACTGTTGTGGCTACCGGTTCAGCTGCTTCATCTACTGTATCTGTTTTGAGATTGCAGCATCTCGAACCAACTAATTCTACTGGTACAGATCTGTCTCAATCTGATATCAATATGGATTCACAAGAGCACTTATTGGTATCTGGAGCAACAACCAAGCGGTCTAGAGTTTCCTATTCTTCGCAAGGCAGTAGCAGCAAGGATACTTACAAAGAAACAGAAGAAAATCCTGGTGGTATGGAGAATATTGAAAGTGAATATGAAGAGGAAAGTCTATCTAATTCACAGAGATCAGATGAATCTTGGTGTTCAACTAAAGGGAATGCAACTCGCTCACAGGGAGTTCAACCACTAACCAAATGCCAATGCAACAGTGCTACTGTTCATGCAGCTTCAGGTATTCATGCTTTGGCAGAGGTTTTTCGAGTGAATAAGGCTGAGCGTGCAAAACTTGCAATTACAAAGCTGGAAAAGGCAATAGTTCTAATGAATGGACTTGTTGAGGAGGGAACTTGGTCAGATAATAACTTTTTGGATGCATATAATTTGATGCTAGAGGATGAATGGCATGCGATTCTATTTTGTAGTATTTCAACACATATGCAAAGGCAATGGCTTTGTAGAGCCCAATGTTAAATCTATAGTCTGTAAATCTCAAATATTTTTTACATAGTTCCACCTCATATGTTCAGCAATCTGATCACGTTTCTGTTTGGCGACACTGACATCGGCCTTTGTACATAGTCCAATAATTTGTCTTTTTACAATTCCCGTTTCTGTTTCACCATGGCTATCAGTATCTTCATGTAAGGTAAAATTGTATTCATAGTCCACAAAGTCTTCACCACATTGCATACGAATAAAGTTGTGGATACAGCAGAGATCTTGCACAATTCGAACCTGGATGGATATATCATATTCGATTGGAGTTTTCAAAACCTTGAACCATTTCTTCAGAACTCCAAAAACTTATTCAATAGCATTTCTCAAAGATGAATGTCGTGGATTAAAAAGTTCTTTGGCATTCTGCGGTCGGCTCCAGCCATTCAATCAGCGGGCTTTCATTGAAGTATATTGAAATCATATCTATACTGGGCTTTACCTTACCATTGATTTCCCTGAGCCCACTCTTTGAGATGATAACAAACTCCACGGTATGGAGTTAGAAAAGCTGAAGATATACCATAGCCAGCATCTGATGAATAGTACCTCCCTTCTGGAATACGGAACCCTTTTCCCAATGCATCCTTTGAAACACGTCCATCCTGTACTGAATCCTCCCATCTGGCCTGAATATACTGAAAGGTCAAGTCAAAAGCACAAGCAACAAGAATATTCTGGGCCAGAAAACCCTTTTGGCATCTGTAGGCTGCAGATTGTGAGGCTGGTACAGAGACTGGGATATGGGAGCCGTCAATTGCACCAATACAGACTTTGAAATACGGGTAGAATTTTGAATTCCGGCAGATTTCAAAAGGACATTCATTCTCTGCCACCTTAGTCAACCGTATAATATCTTCACTCAAGATCTCTAAGGCACATAATACCTAATACCCTGTCAGTTTGCTTATACAAAGAATATGAATCTGACCAAACTTTACCTTTTTGAAATACTAGCTGATAGTTGCCCCAGAATACTGAAATGTCTCCTGCGCTGCTCTGTTCGATGCACCATGTGTACAAATAAAGAGAACGATATGAAGCTGTTGTGGTACCGAAACTACAGAAGTACAAGTCAGTAGCTCCCGACTGGACATAATATTGCACAGTTTCAGGAAAACAATTTTTTCCATATGGACATTTCTTGAATCTGATCCTCATGACCACTCCCCAGCATTTCCTTAGTACGTTCTTCTCCAGAAAGAGAGGAAGTTTGGCAAGGAGTTCGCTGCAGCCGAGAGGTAAATGTAGCATCAAATACTGCTACTGCTGATGCCAGCAGTAACATATCATCCTCATTGATCTCTGAAACCATACAAACCAAAGAGATGATTGCCTCAAACTTAAACTCACACCAAGATAAATGTTTTAGCCGTTTGGCAGTCACCAAACTCGCCCATCGCAAATTCAATTATGTCCATTTAAATTGAAATCGACATAAAATCCCACCGGCTAAGTTATGTGAACCAAATGGACCCTAAGTTTTAACAATTGATATTTGGAACAACCATTTTTTTTATTCAAAATTTTGAAGCAATTTTTTTATATTCTGAGCTAATCTTCTAACTTACACCAATCAAAGCATGTTTGGAACTAAATATGGAAACTATTGTGACTGGTAAATCTAGAGTTATATTCCTGGTTTTATAATAACATAACATCTTTATATTTTTATTTTTATTGGCTTTTACCCAAACCACAGGTATTCATTATAATATTATTTTTGCAGCTTTGGCTGTCATATTTATAGTATCTATTTGATTGAATGACTTTAAGATAAATAGAATATATTGAATAAAGCAGTTTTGATATTAGTGAGTAATATACCTGATAGCCTCAGATGTATCAGATGAAGCAATTGAATAGCTATTAAACAAATAATTAGTTTGTATTAATTATTAAAGATTTGAATGATTCAATTAATAATAATTTCAAAATATTGATTTACGTTTTTCAAGTAAGGGACATCTTATTATGTTCTCGTAGAAAGATTTCATATATTATAATTGTTTATCTATATCCCTACTTTGAAAATATTGTTTCATATCTTAGTATAGTTCAAAAATAATGTTTTCAAATCACTGCTTCCTGAATTTAATGCATATTTAAAATTGCAGTATACCAAATAATTCATGTAAAGCAGTACACTTATCATACCAAATACTAAATATTTACAGATTTAATTTCTTTATTCAATTAAAAAATTATCAATTTTTAATCAAGTAAAACCATTATGATACAAACCTATAAAACCAACCAATTCCAAAACAGGTACTACAAAAGCTTAAGGGTACATATTGCTATTAGCTATGAGGAATATGACATTGACTGGGAAAATAAAAATAATAATACAACAAAGGACCAGAAAACAATATCCTCAGCATTAGTGCTCTAGCCGCAATTAAAAAGTTTGGCAAGAACAGGGGAATTCAAATGTCTGGTGGAACCTGGAGTCCACAAGCCTGGAAGGTCATATACTAACAATTTAGTTCTAGAGCAAAATTGAAATATGCAGCCAGTGCCGACCAGAAAATTTGACAGAATAGCCTCCTGATGCTGACCGGTACCCTTAAAAACTGGGTCAGACACCCGCTGCTGACTGCTGACGTCCCAACCATAATGAGTAGTACAGTAGTGAATTCATTGCAAATATATGTGTATGTAGTGTGAAATCATCTTCAGTCAAATTAACTCTGATAGATCATCATTGATGTTACCATACTAATAATTCAAACATCTAACTCTCCTAACATCACGTGGCTGATGGTAATGAATAGAATACGGTGGTAAAATAAAGATTAGTACAGCGATCAATCTAGCCCACATTCCAGCAACGGGTGGAATAGATACTTGAGTAGGTAATTGCAGCTGTCAATGATCAGCATACTTCATGGCCGTGTGTTGTCAATCTCATCCACATCCTTCACTCTCTTCGTGCCCGCCACTGGTCCAATACCGATCAATATGCCGTATCCACTCAAGGACGAGTTACAAACCAATCCAGCCATAGTGTCACCTGCAGGCGTATCAAAGGGCAGTAGTTTTATTTTCCTGCTATAAATTCAACGCACATTGTCCAGTTCTGCAACTAGATCTTGGCCCATACAATTGAATTTGAGGTACAAGAAATAGCACTGTTGACAAAGTCATTCATCTTCATTTGTCAGCTATGTTATGAATCCAAAGCAACATTGCTCAAGATCACGGGCCAATATACCAAACGGAGAGATCCTTTGCTCCATCCACATTTGGAGGGCATTGATTTCTTGAGGATCCGCAGAATGTTCGAGATTGGGATAGGAATGCCATTCAATATTGCGCCCGTACTTGTTTCGAAGAATATCCCTCGATTTCATCGCCCATTCATATCTGATAACGGGATCCATTTCTCCGTGAGCTTGAAAGATAGGAGTCTCTTTGTTCACATCCGAGAGGAGGCCAGGAACCTTGTCGAGGCACGGCAGCCAAGTGGAGAGCGCAATAATGCCTCCAAGCTTATGGGGACACGACATTCCACCCTGTGAGTGTCAGTGTAATCGCCTCTGCCAAAGGTAAGACGACGAATGACACACCAAAAGTGCGACCGCACCACCTTGTGAGAATCCACCAACAATAATGCGCTCATTTGGGATGCCTTTGCCGATTTGCTCTTGGATAAGGCAATGAAGAAGTTGCACACTCATCATGATGCCGTCAAAGTCGTCATCACGGTTCCATTTATCTAGTCCGAGGTGAGTAATATCAAACCATCCAGGCATTATCATGCCCATATTCTTCCCCGTCATGGTTAGTGCTAATTGCGCCAGGGATTGGACCGTAAAAGTTTGAAGACGTACAACGGTAATTGGAATACTGGGAGCATGAGGGAAGATGAAAGCGCATTCATCGAACTTCTGACGCAGTCGAAAATTTTCTGAGATAGAAGCCCTGGTAACAAATCAAATATGTCCTTGTTGATTGCGGATAGAATTTTACGTACCAACCATTGCCGGTATCACCCAAGCCATGAAGAAAAATAAAGCTGCAATAACAATCACATGTTAGCTCGAGAATTCCACGTTTGGGTAGGTAGTAATTGACGTTGATGTATGTCTTTTTGCGGCGGGAACCACAACAGCCGCAACAGAAGCCATAATTGAGACAGAAATGAATGATTGGTGCACTGCAATCAATTGAGAGTTGAGAGTGAAGATATATTTGTTGAGATAGTTAACACTTATGGTTGGGGACGGATTAATTCTGTGCATTTTAAGCCTCAACTTTAGCATGCCTGTACTGCACCAAAAAAAGGACAAAACAAAACAAACACTATGTCACATGCTTCTTTTGAGTGCTATCTACAACCTGACAAAGGCCAACCATTATTCTGGCTGGGGTTGTGGACAAACAGAATTTCAAAAGTTAAGTTTGTCTATATTTTGTATGGCAAATACTATACTCAGTAATCAATTTCTATTAATATCAGTAATCCCCAGAGTATTACCACTGGTTTATCATAAATAATAGCATGTATACATATTGTTAGAAATAATTAAGGATTACTTGACCTCAGTCCAGTTTGAAACTGGATTCATCTTCCAGGTTGGGTTCAGGAATTATATTGGCTCCAAACTAAATGAAATTTCCAGTTTCAAATCCAATCCTGAACAGGCCAACCAGCAGGATTCAGTGGATTAAGTTAGATTCATTGGATTCTATCAATGGGTTCTAAAAGTACATTCTGCCATATTTGGAAAACAGAAAGCATTCAACTGGAATTTATAAATGGATAAATTTGAGAATTAAATTGCATTTCATACTTTCTGTACAATTTTTTATTACATACAATAAATTAAGTTAATATTATTTTTCATTGCTGATAGAACTGTATTTGTGGGGGAAATTAATAAATGATAATTTTGAAAAGTTATTAACTATTTATTTAACATATAAAAGTAGGTGAAACCTCTTTATAAAATACTCTAATAAAATATAATATTAGTTCTGCACTATTTTTCAAAAATCTATTAATGCTCCATTAATACTTATCTATATTCTGTAACTTATATGTTATGGGCAAGTAATATATTTAATTGTAATGAATAATATTTATAATCATTCAATTGAAGTACATTCTGTAATACAGATATATCATGATTTAATAATTTCTCATGCTTAATTTGCATGATTACATATATGTAAAATTGTACTTTTTTTATTCTATAATAGCTGTCAGAATAACAAAGGGAAAATAATTCTCAATAAGTCTGCCATACTAGAAGTGTTATATGACAAAACATTTTTGATATTCTGTTGTTACTCACTTGCTGTGCTGGATCCTATATATAAAGTTGCATACAGGCAGTAAAATTTATTATTTAATATGGTATATGATATTAGTTGATTAGGGCATGTATTGTGAGATGGATATATTGTATTTTGAAAATCGCTTATATTTACATATAGAAATTGCATGTGTATATCATTCAGATGATTTTAATTGATAAATATAGAAACAATATTCAAATAATTAATGATACAAATGAAATTCACTATACTAGCAGTGTTTTATGATCAAAAATTGTTTATACTCTATTGATATTCACTGTACTGCTACTGCCTATATATATAATTACCTAAAAACAAGATGATAAATTAGAAAGAATAGCAATTATTTCCATTTAATTAGTTAATATTTTGTGGTACAAATATATCATAATTTAATAATTGTTGAAACTCAATTTCTGAAACTGAATAAATCTATTATTAAAATTGATTGGTATACAAAAGGAGGCAGAATGTCATTATAGTCAATGAAATACATACAGTGTTTTATGCTAAAGGTGTTGTATACATATTAATGACTGATAGTCTATTGATATTTATATTCAGTTCAATACTCGATTTATATAGTTTATATAAGTAATATAATCGCCCATATAGAATTGAAATATTTCTTATATAATTATAATATTTTTTGCAATACAAATAAATCATAATTTCATAATTGCTGAGATTCACTTTCAAAGGCTGCATGAATATATCATCAGAATTTATATGGCCAAACAAAGCGGTGACAATATCAATAAATTCAATGAAGCATATCAAGTAATTTGTATTCCAGATGCTGTATTACCAGAAATTGTTGACACTCCATTGCCATTCAATATCAGTACTATAGGTGATTAGTATAGACTGCAGCAATAGTATTATGAATTGTTTAGAATGGTATTCATTTGAATTTAATTAGAATATGACATTGAATATGATTAATTGTAATTTAATTATTGTGTATCCTTTTATAGTTTGTATAAATTTATTATAAAAAAATGTTTGATCAGTTAAAGTAGTTAGCGATTCAAAAAAACCAGTGAAAAATATAAAATCTCTTATATTGGAGACAGTAAATAATGAAAAATAGTTGATATTTGGTTAATGATCGCTTTCAATTCTATAGTCAATGTGTATGATTAGTGTTGGCAATGAACCGCTCTGGTTCGTGCGAATTGACGAACCGGTTTGATTCGAACGAATCGAATCAGGGTTTGGGTTCGTAAATTTTGGCACGAATCGAACCGACGTTCATTCGAACCAATTTGGTTCGAGGTTTGCGACGAATTATCTTCATATATTTGGGTTCGTGCGAACCGGTTCGCGAACCTGATGCTGAATATCGTCATCGTTCATAGAAGCTTTTACAAACGTATATGAGTTTTAACTTGCTAGCCGAGCGCCCGCCGAGAGGCAGCCCATCTCGATCCTCTGCAGCCGGCCGAGAGCCAGCCCAGCTCGATCATTTCCAGCTAGCCAGGAGCCAGCCATGAGGCAGCCCAACTCGATCATTTCCAGCCGGCCGAGAGCCAGTCCAGCTCGATCATCTCCAGCTAGCCGGGAGCCAGCTGAGAGCCAGCCCAGCTCGATCATCTCCAGCTAGCTGAGAGCCAGCCCAGCTCGATTATCGCCAGCTAGCTGAGAGCCAGCCCAGCTCGATCATCTCCAGCTAGCCGAGATCCAGCCCAGTTCAATCATCTCCAGCTAGCCGAGAGCCAGCTGAGAGCCAGCCCAGCTCGATCACCTCCAGCTAGCCGAGAGCCAGCCGAGAGCCAGCCGAGAGCCAGCCCAGCTCGATCACCGAGAGCCAACCGAGAGCCAGCCGAGAGCCAGTCCAGCGCAATCATCTCCTGCCAGCTGAGAGCCAACCCAGCTCAACCGTCTCCAGCCGGCCCCGGCTCGATCGCGTCCAGCCAGTCGAGGGCCAGCCCAGGTCGACCGTCTCCAGCCAGCCCCGGCTCGATCGCTTCCAGCCAGTCGAGAGCCCACCCTGCTCAACCGTCTCCAGCCAGCCCCAGCTCTATCACGTCCAGCCAGTCGAGAGCTAGCCCTGCTCGACCGTCTCCAGCCAGCCCCGGCTCGATCGCGTCCAGCCAGTCGAGAGCCAGCCCTGGGCAACCATCTCCAGCCAGCCCCGGCACGATCGCTTCCAGCCAGTCAAGAGCCAGCCCTGCTCAACCGTCTCCAGCCAGCCCCGGCTCAACTGTCTCCAGCCAGCCTCGGCTCGATCGCGTCCAGCCAGTCCAGAGCCAGCCCAGCACGACCGTCTCCAGCCACCCCCGGCTCGATCGTGTCCAGCCAGTGGAGAGCCAACTCAGCTCGAACATCGCCAGCCAGCCGAGAGCCAGCCAGCTCGAACGTCTCCAGCCAGCCAAGATCCAGCCCTGCCCAACTGTCTCCACTCAGCCTGTATCCATCTTCTCGGCCTGAGCCCTGGCTCGAAATGCACCGGCATCTGTACCTCCAAGTGCTGTTCCAAGTGCATCCAAGATCAACCGTATTTTTTTGTATATAGTTATCAATAAATTTGTGAATCAAGTGCGTGACTGTATATAATCAATTGACTGCTGCCAGTTGAGGGTGACTATAAAAGCACATAGTTAGACCCTTGTATGAGCATGAGAAAGCTTGTATGAGCTTGTATAATGCAACCCATCGCGTCACAGTGTCGCATCGCATTCGTAGTATTACTTTGACTGCAAGTTGATGGCGACGATAAAGGTTGTATGAGCATCAGAAAGCGTGTATGAGCATCAGAAAGCGTGTATGAGCATGAAAAAGCGTATATGAACGTGTATGAGCTTGTATGATACCGGTCGTGTCGCGGCTTTCGCAGACTCACTGACATGAAGTAAACAGCAACAACGATAGAAGCTCATAACAGCACATACGACCTTGAGAAACTGTGAATAACGAGAGCCATCTTGGCCATTCCAAGCTCGGCCACCTCGCACGAACTTCACCACGGATCCATGACGAACTGCTTTCGAACCGCCAAGGAGTATGGTTTGATTCATGGCCGAGCAAATCGAACCGATGGTCGCTAGGGTTCGTTCGAATCGAACCCTTGGTGAACCTAGCCACAGTTGGATCCGACTCGGACCAATCCGCTTTGTTGCCAACACTATGTATGATTGTATATAGATTGAAAAATTGATTATAGTGAATCTTTTATTGCTTTATTTGTAGATATAATTATTGTGATTCAAACAAATCATGATTGAATAGTTACAAATACTTATCTTGAGTGATTGTATGAAAACATTATTAAAAAGTATTCGATTTATATTAATAGTTATAACATTAAAAAACTGCACAAAGAATATTCAATACCATATCTTAGAAGTATTGTATAATCAAAACTTATAGATACTCTATTGATACTTACATTCAGTTCTATAGTCTACATATATGGATACTGGTAAATAGTATTATTTGTTGTAAAAAGTGGCATTCAACTGTATTTAATCAAAATATATTTTGTAATATGGATAAATAATAATTAAATAATTTTCAATACTTTCAGCAATTGCATGGATATAATATTATAAATTTTATATGCATAACAGTAGTCACAACTTCAAAACAATAAATACAATACATAAAATCTCTTATACCAGATGTATTGTGCTATTGAATATTATTGACAGTCTGTGGGTTGTGATATTAATTCCAGTAGTCTAAATATGCATTCAAGTACAAACTGAATAATTGAATCATTCAGATGGCTTCTATACTTATCTATTACAGAGATGACTTGCAATTTAGACTTGGTTGATTGAAATTAATTTGAAAATAAAAATAGCTAGATCTTCAATAATACTAAAGCAGTATATTAAATAGTAGTAATTTACTTTACAGATTAAATTCCATTTTATGAATAACTAAATTGCTAGTTTTTACATTTGATAATATAACAATACATTGAATATTAGAATTATATGACTCTGTAATAATATATGTAATTTTCAAAAAAGTTTCTCAAATTTGAAGAGTTGAGTATATCCAATAAATCCACTCGTCTATTCAAAAAGATGTCAATATCTTTATCAGGGTTATAATAATATTAAAACTAATTTACAATCACTATTTCTGTAAGAAGAGGGAAGATGTATATAACTTATCTGGACTAATATTATATGTACTGAATGTTCTAAAATCAGAAGTGTTTTTGATATCAGTATTGTCAACTTGGTTAAATTCATTCAAAAAATAGAAGTCAACCCATTTTTCAATATCTTTTTCCATATAATTAAAAGCTGCACAAGCTATCTATTGGGGTATCATATTGTTTACTACTGATAAAGTAAATCTCATGAATTCTGCCAGTTCTATGGACACCACAGATTCAATTCATACTACTGATACTGTGAATACTACCCAAACTACGGATTCGGCTTGTACTGTAGTAGTGTAACATTGGATAGCATTGTTCCTCCAACAAGACGTAGGATTTGGAGCAATCTTATTCCAATATTAAAGAAAAACATCCAAGTAATTATTGTAGATCAAAGAAAATTGCTCTTCAATGACTACCTATACTTTCCTATAATCTGGTAACTTAAAACTCTATCTTGTTCATCATTCAATTGCTCCCTGAAACTTTGTAATCAAATTCTCATTTTCTGAATTTTTATGCACAATATACTATATTTTGTTTTATTTGTCATTTTACCTCTGAACAGATATTTGTCTGCATGAGCTGTAAATACCCACCTTACCTGGATTTTGTAGCAGATATAGTAAAAATCTAGAACAATTCAATTGCAGCAATAAAAGTTCAATATTGGATATAGTAATTACTGTGATTATATACTCTTTTGATGTTTTCTTTAATATTTATAAGACTGCCCAAGCCCATTAATAATGTTATTTGTTTATTGGCAAAAACTTTGTACTTGACAACATCATGATTTTCAATTTCACTAACTTTTTGAATCAATGCATTCCTAAACCCAAAAGGATTGCTTTTACAGCTCTGGTTGAACTACTTATATAGTTTTGAATATATAGAAACGAATTGTATTTTCATAGTTGGCTTTCATTCAACAAGCAGATGTATCTTACATTCTATTATATTATTGTTCCGGTTGTTTTTGGTATTAATTTGATATGTAATTTGTAACTGTTCTTTTTCAAACTTAAATTTTATAAACATCATGGATACTGTTTAATGAATACTCTGTATATAATGGAACATAGAATTTCCAATTATTGTATTAGTGGAGAGAGTAAGTATATATACAGATTCATTGTGGGATTCCCTACTGAAAGCAGTGGTTTGTAGTTGATATATTGTTTAGAAATATGGTAAGCTGAAAGAAAACAATTTGCGTACAAGGAAAAGAGAAAACCTGAAGAATATATGGATATTTCAGTGGAAATCAAGCAAAATTACAGTTTTCTATAGTTCAAATATACATTGTAGTTTTGGGGAATTTCAAATTGGATAATGTTGTGGAAGATTGCAGTCTAATACCAGGAACATTAATTGCAAATTGACCAGGTTAAAGTGGTATCTGTACTTGATTCAGAACTGCTTTGCAGATATATCTGAAACTTGGCTTGCAATATACCATCAGTATTTGATTTGAATGAAAAAAATTGGTTTTCAATATATATATTGTTAAGAAACATTGATTAGCTATGGATGATTGGAAGCCCAAGAAACAGAGAATAAAAATTAGTACTCACTGCATATTAGAGGTTTGGCTGAATCAACTGATGGTCATATCACAAGATTCTCTTAGGGATTTGTAATGAATAGCTGATGATATTCTAATAAAGAGAATTGTAAGTAATTATAAATGACTCTGCTGTAAATATTGTATATATTTTACAACATTCTCTTGTGGAAAGTTCTTCACTGAAAATCTATAATTGTGATTTTCGTCTGTGTGGAATACAATCTAGCATGGCAAAGTCAATTGTGTTGAAATTCTCCAAGTTCGTGTGTCTATACAGACCCCCAATGGATTCGCTGTCATCCAGGAGAAACATAGTAGCAAGTGGAATAGAACAATCAGGTTGTTTGTATCTAGCTAAAATACTTTGCTTTTATTTTTCTTTGTTTGATCTGGAAAGGTTGTAACCCTGTGTACCCTTATAAACCTAATTCTATTTGTTTCTTTGATCTTGAAAAATTACCACCATTTGTGTCAACAATATTCCAATGCTTGGTTAGGCATTTTGCTAGCCATTAAAACCCTGTAATGATAAAATGGTACTAGCCTAAGCATTTGATCCCATTATCCTTTGCAGCCAGAGTATTTCATCTGGAATACTCCAATAGCAGTCTTTTGTGATTGAAGTTATCATAACAATTCTCCATCCAATCTGCCTCTTTTGGATACCTCTTCTACTGGGCCAGATATAAAACCCCTTTCCATTCATTGCAATACCAGTTGCCCATAACATTCTCAACTTCATACACTTATTTATACTCATGGCCATGGTCATCATCACTGAGCATTTTCTGTTTACTGGCCAAAGCAAGTTCGATGGTTGGTCCAGCAGAGGTATTGGCAAGTAAATAATATTCAATAAGTAATACATAAAATGCATTGTAAGTACACTTTCAATTCCTCAACTCAAGCTTAATAGCAGTGGATGAGAATACCATGAAGATATTCAAGGGTTCATTCAGTGTGATATCCAGTCTGCTTGATATCCTTCCAGTTTTGATGTATATTGTATTCAGCATTACTCAATTACCTACCACATTCTCCTTAGCATATCAGTCATGGTACTTCTCTATTGTCCCCGATGCTTGGGTTATCCCTAGTAAGTTTGCAGTGGGGTCATGTATATTTACTCGAAATTTCCCAGATTGGATGTCATTGTCTATTACTCGTTTTCGATACCAGGATCAATTCGATCGTCTGACTAACATACCAATATACTCACCATCAATAAACAATAACCACTAGTTAATGGTTGCTGTTGCTTTTGCTCTGAATACTAATACAAAGTGGACAGCCAACACACAGCTGAATGGTATTGGCCAAGAAGCTGACACTCGCTGATAACAAATGAACAGCTGTCAACAGTTGAAGGCTGAAAAATATGTACTGACTGTGAACAGCAAAGCAGCTCACTATTGAAAGAAGCCTGTTTGTCTGGAGGTCATCAGATCAAAAGAATACTACTGGTCCAGCGGCAGATACCTGCGATCTTGATATTGTGAAGCATACTGATGGCCTGATTATTTTCCAATAATGACAAAGATGATAGAGGATTGGATGATGGAGGCCGTGGTAGTTGTAAAGGAATGGGCATTGGATCAAAGATGGTTAGAGTACTGGGGCTCAATAGAAAAGCATAGTTAGAAGTATATGTTGGAAGCGAAGATGAAGGTAGAAAGACCTTGAGATTGTCGATGGTAGAAAGAATATAAACCTTTGCAGCAAGGAGAACAAGCCTTGATGGTATATGTATCGAAAAAGCTATTATTTTCGTTCAGATTCTCGTATTGATTTTTGTATCCTTAACACAGCTTCTATCCAATCTTTGAAACAATTTCAAATGAAATATGGATACTTTTTGACTGGGTAAACCTGGTGAGACACTTTCGGTGTTACAGCTTGTGCCAAGCCCTTACAGGAGTGTGTATACATACTGATTATCCAGTGAATATAGTTGCTCAATGGTGAAATCTTTGCTCCCACTTCATTTGGGTAATTTTAAGATTATATTTACAGTGTGTAATAAATGGTGACATGTTAATGGCAGATTTGAGATTGTTATTGTAGGTGTACTCTACAATACGTAACATCTTAGACGAATCATTCTATTTGCAATTGCAGTAATTCCACTGATAGTATTGGAGAATTTGGTTGATATTGGTCATATGCCAATCTATTTGTACGTGGAATGGTAATGATGTCGCTAGTCAAGCATCAATAGCTTCAACCAATGTCAACCAATTCATGGAGGTGAATCTGGAGTTCTGATCTGATTTAATGTTTGATGGAAGGCTAAGAAATTTCTATTCTGATTGGAGAAAGTTTCTGACAAATTCCGTACCATTTTTCACACCATTCCTCAATGCAAAAAGTACACCATTTTATAATCACAGAGAACAATTATCAATACTGATAAATATATGTTCCATACCCGTAATTTGATCATAAAGTCTATTCAAATCTACTTCAACAAGTAGTACATTTGTTTAAATTGAAACAGATGTCCATAACAAGTATGTCAAGCTGCTGTATTCTATTGGTACTCAGCATATAAGCAGATACAGTCTTCAATCAATTTGTTCATTTCTGGTGAAAGAAGTCAGTTCTGACCAGCTTTATTATTTGCTTGTGCCCAATGTGTCCAACCACCTTGCGATTGTACTGCACATCCAATCTCTTTTTCCTTAATTGCAGTTCATTTGAAAACTACATTCAACGATTATAATAACAGGCTTTGCATTTGCCAGAGAAGTCTGGACTTGGATTTTTGCACATAGCATGGATGGACTGTTCTGACTATGCAGCGTTGTCGTTTGTTGCACTGACCACGGCTTTCAACTGCGATAAATTGAACTGGACAACTGGAATTGCGATCAACTTTGCAAAAGAAGTTGCAGTCTATTTGCCTCATGACTTCATTGCTATTATATACAGTGTGTCATCTTCCAAATTTACCAACCAATCAGGTATCAAACAATCGTAGCAAGATTGATATTTGTTTTCTTTCGCACTACTTCCCCCCCTATTTAGGGCTATATTCCAAATGCCTGGATAATACATCCAGTTTCCCATTTGCACTACCTCAACAGTAGCATATTTTTCATTTATATACCACCAAACCTTGAGTCTGATAGACTTCTCTACAATATAAGATCATTATGGTCATAAGGTATTCCAAATTCATGTGATTGGTAAAGACAGTAATTTGACGAGCAGCACCTTGGAAATAATGTTAATATTCTTCAAATGCAGATACTATTACAAGTATCTCCATCGGCAAAAAGAGAAAAAGACATTCTGAGCATTCTGAGTATTTTAGAGGTTTTTGAATATTCAGTTCTTATTTAGTCGATTGTATTGGGTGCAGTAATGGCAATGATGCTGAGTAATATTGGATCCAAAACTTGAAGGGATTTCCAAACTTGGAATAGTGATTCAAAATAGATATAGCCTAGTTGGATACATTTTTTAATTGCTTGCAGTCAGCTACTTTAATTTTTGGAAAATGTAATGAATATATAATTCTGTGCTGAGTTATGACATGAATCTTGATATTAGTATTTAGAAATGACAAATCAAAAACAAACTAACCAAAATAGGAAATATGATTAAAGATATATAGTTATTTGTTAATTATACCTGGAGGTATTTCAAAGATGGTTAGTTATATTATAATTTGTCATGAAGATATATAAACCCAAAGATTCACAATATTACTAAGTAAGTGATACTATTTCTATTACATATTTCGTTTTTAAAAGTAGACTGACTTTTGACTATAAAACAATATCACAGACACTGCTATACCCGTTTGGGACAACTATACCAAGTTTGGAAATCCCGCAAAGATATGAAAACAATTTTACTGAATATTATTCAGGCCAAAGTACACTTCATAATCAAGAAAACAAGAACTGAAATTTCAATATGGTCAGAATGCTCAGAATGCCTTTTCATTTTTTCCTGATGTCCTTGTTGTTGATTACATAAATGATCTCTTCTGTAGCCATCTTTTGACTGTGGTAGGTGACAGGGTGCAATTGTCCATCAATGACTTGGGTGAGCACTGTATGAATTCCAATATCATTTGTGTCAGTCTCACTTACGATGGGCCAAACAGGGTTGAGGTGTCATAATATGAAAACCTTGATATGGTACTTGTTTAGTGTGTCCAAGGATATTTGAATTCATGGATTTCCTTTTCTGTTTAACTTTTTGTTTTAATAACCATGAGTAAGGGGTAGTATATATTTCAAAATCCTTTCACAAAGTATCAATAGAAATTGATGAATTTCAGAAAAACTTGAGGCCTTCGATAGACTCCAGAATCTCACATTGGAGAATTCTATGTATATTATTTTTTCATATACTGACACTATTTCCTGATATGGGATACCCAAGCAATGTGAAGTGTGTAATTGATATCTATTCTGGAAGTGAGAATATCCCCCAATCTACCAAAGGCTGCAGAGCTGCATCGCAGAGCTATACTCTAATCTATCTGCATGTACAACCCTACATCCATCTCCCCCCAAAAAAAGATCTTTGTCAATAATAAAGTAAACCCTGACTCTGAAAATATCAACTGCACATATCTTCCTTTGCCATTACCTCTCTATCATTTCTATCATTGCCACCTTCCACCCTTGATCCTGCTTCCAACAGTCCTTAGGCGGTATGTGTTTGGGCAGTACACCTTTGGAATCAGGTGATACAGTTCATTGCTATTGACCAATGCCGCATATTCTCTGATGGAATCTTGTCCACTGAAATCTGTAAAGTGGTGGAGGATGGGCTCCCAAGGGATCTCCTCCTTGCGGTGACCATGCCACTGACCCTCAAAGTACACTGTCCCATTGTCAGTATTCAGCTTGGAGATATGTTCAATTTCATACTCTGAAGCTCCGTTCTTTGGGACACTGATATCTGGTGGTGGTGCCTGTGGTTGTGTGTCATTGATTTCCCACCACTGGAACTTACTAAGGTGTAATGTCTTGGGTATCCATAGGCTGCCCAAAAAATCCTGCAACTCGAAAGCATTTTCTCTGTGCTGCTTGTCCTCACTGGATGGATCTATGTACTTCTGATGTAGGGCCTTGCTGGGTCGGGCACCGTGGCTGTTGGCATTGACTCCATTGGTGATATCCTTTCAGTTGGGTGTGTGCCCCACAGCATTCGTGTATTCTACCTAAAGGTTCCTCATATTCAGTATGATACAGTTTTTAGGCTGAATGTTGTAGGGCTATTGCTTCATGTTGGCCTCCAGCACCTGTATGGCCTATGTGACGTTCAGTGTATTTGTCAACTGGTCAAGGATGTTATTCATGTCTGTTGTGATATTGACTGCTATAGAGCAACCTCCAAGCTGGGGTTGTGATGCTGCTGCCATCATGTTGATGTGGCATGCAGGGGTTGTATTCTAGGTTGGCTTCAAAGGAGGAGATGCCATGTACCTGGTAAATATAGCGGTTATAGCTGAACTCTGCAAGGCCAAGGAGATTGCCCCATCAGTATTCATTTGCCAAGGTAAAGGTTTGGAGACATCACTCTACCATTTGATTCATCATATCCACCAGGCCATTTGTTTGTGAGTGAAAGGTGGTCAACATTTTCATTTGACTTTGCCAGATTGGAGTAAGGTGCTGCAATAACCCTGAGATGCAACCAGAGTTGCAGTCGGATACTAAAAATACAGGGAGGCCATGCAGGAAGAAATACGCATCCATGAAAATATCCATGAATCACTCTGCAGTTAAATTAGACTTCCAGGTGACTATCCACAGGGCCGGCTTAGTCAATAAGATGATGAATGTCATCATCCTGTTGTTTCCGGCTATTCCACCTCCTTCATCAACTGTTGCTGGCAGCGTAGTGATGATGTCCATATCAATTCCTTTCCAATACAAGCTGGGAATATCAAGCGGCAGGAGCAGGCCATATGGTTTCTTGTTTGATGACATAGCTCTGTGGCAGGCTGAGATTTCCCACATGTACCTCTTAATGTTCTGATCTTGCTCTTTCCAACTAAACTTCCTGGCTACCAGCATGGAAGTCTGCTGAGTGCCTAAGTGTCCTCCAATTGCTGGGTCATGAGAATCCAGAATTACCCATGGCTGCAGCTCCTTGGATATGCATAATCTCCCAGTTGCTGCCTGACAGATTCGTTTGTCCTCCAGTTCAAATTGCCATACTCTCTTCCTCCTAGCCAATGATTATATTTCAGATACCACTTCTGGTATTTCTTTTGCTTCAAGTACTATGAGTACATTTTCAAAATATGGGTACCACTTGTAGGTCACACAAATATCATCAAACCAACTGTTTTCTTGGATGCCCCTTGGCAGTAGCTGTGCTGTGCCTACTGTGTTAACTGTTGTGTTGTTTATGGCCTTGGCCGCAGGTTTTGTTTTTGGTTTACTCACAGTATATTAGTAAAAACATATTTATATCGATTAAGGTTATTCAACATTGTACACCCAAAATGCCTGAAATACAATCGGGATATCGGCGAGAATGCGTCTCCCTGAACTGACATCATCATTACTTTCTTATGCATGAACACATCTTTCACTAAACTCACTAAGAAGTGCCAAAATGGGTAGTTTCAATGCTGGTTTGACTTGATTTTGGTCACAATTGCAATTTCTGAACCCAAGTATACTTATATACAAGTTCTCATTAAACTAGAATCTAACCATTCACACTAGAATCCAGCCTCCAGTATTCACAGCTGTTAGACTCCAATGAAAACCGAATAATGGACGTACCACTTACAACCTATACCATCTGATTATACTCGACGAGGCAAATCTATTGAGCATACCTGCTTGTCAATTGCAGTTGATCTGCAAACAATCGAAGGGGGCAAGCAATGGAGAAGTAGAAGGAGGTAGATGGGATGGAGTAGAGCAGCCAGTCAAGTGTCACAGTTGTGCTCAGTGACGATCGATGGTAAAGTACTGATTGGTGAGCAAGATACAAGGTTAAGCACGACGAGAATGAAATCAGGTTTCGAACGGAGGCTAAAGCATGACGAGAACGAAATCAAGTTTCGAATGGAGGCTAAAGTCTGACAAGAATGAAATCGGGTGTTGAAAGGAGGCTAAAGCACGACGAGAACGAAATCAAGTTTCGAATGGAGGCTAAAGCACGACGAGAATGAAATCAGGTTTCAAACAGAGGCTAAAGCACAACGAGAACGAAATCAAGTTTCGGATCAGGGAAACGATAGACTCGCGCAAAAGCGTTTTACAAAGACAGCAGGAGTTCGGATGAATAATGGAATAAGTGAATCGCGATATATAAAACCAGACGTTCAGCGGAGGATAAGTTTCTTTCATCACTTGTTCTCTCATCTATAAAACAATCAATTAGCTTCGGCTTTCACTTTTTTCACATTCGGTGATCCTGGATCGAGTCTTCTGGGTACAGTCTTTGTTTCTTTATCTACAGGCTATTTTCGACTCTGAGCTTCCTGCTCTTGGATTTTGTAAACCTTAGAACCCCGAGCCCTGAACCCGCAACACCCAGCCCTGAATCCCTGACAGAAGACTGAGTCTAAAATCGATTCTACCAGTTATATTCTTGTTTTATGTGCTGTTATCCTCACCGTTCAGGTTGCTATTATCATCATCGCATTTGCAATATGTCTTGCAAAGTTTTTAAATCAGCAAGCAATTTCGAACATAGATTGGTCATCCAATCTTACTGGAGACACATCTGTTTATCTTGCTTGTGGACCTTTTGATGACCTACAAATCCAAATATATTAGGCAACTAGTGCCACTTCTAAATGCATGAGTGAGGACGAAAGGACCTGCGACTGTATTTATTTCTGCTACTGTTCAGAAGAAGAACGAGACCTGGACCACAATTATCCAAACCCAACCATCCTCTGCAACTGCGAAGCAATTCAGGAATGGGCCGAAATACCGACCTGCAACTGTGGCATGGAAGAATTCGATACTTTTTTTGATTGCATTGAGGAACGCGATTGTATTCTTTGTTCACTGTGGACCCTCGGTCTCGAAACATGTTTGCCTTGGTATATAACCAGGCATCAATGTGCTGGAATCCGAACAGCTGTGGTTGGTGTGATATCTCCTTTTCCAACGATTGCTAGATTTACTAGCCAACCAACAAGTGTGAACACATCTGTGATCAGTATATAGAGGAAGAACGCTTACTAGGTTTCGATATCAACAACTACCTTCATCAATCACGCTTCAAAGACGCAAGTCGCCATGTCAAGCAGCTGTAAAAGTGAAGAATCTTGATGTATTGAGATAGCGAGAGTGGATCAAGATATAATGGCACGAATGATATTGGTTGATTTTACGAAGCTGCATCAACAAGATGCCCTGACAAAAGCCAACGAAATGAAGGACTATATAGCAGGCATGGCAGGAGCACCAGCATCTCAAATCGGGAATCAAATAGAACGATTAAAGAAACAAATCACCACCCAAGCAACAACTATTGCAGAAACCAGAGACAGGAACTCTGCCCTGATGAAAGAAGGAAAAGACCTCCTAACAAACAAAGAGAACACAGACCAAGAACTGGCATTATCAGAACAAAAAGTAAAGGACTTTCAAGCAAGAGTGCATGCCTGACACACGGGAATTTACAAACCAAAGTCACCGAATTGGAATAACGACTGGCAAACAGAATGCCGACAGATACGGAGGTATTAAGGCAGGATCTCGAGGATACACAGGAGCAATTGAAATTCATTGGGAAGAGAGAAACAATCGTCGGGATCAGGTTAAAAGAGTACTCGCACTCGCGGGGAATGGTGGTAATAGAGGCGGTAACAGAGGACATACAGGCAGCGAAATTCTCCAATTTTCAGGAACAGACCGAGGGGCACTTCGAGGATGGATGGCACAACTAGCCATGAACATTGCGGATGAACCGGGACAATTCTTCAGCGAACAATCAAAAATGAGGCACGCGGTAAATCGACTAGAAGGCGTTGCCCTGAATTGAATTCAACTGTACATCGACAGGAAAACTAGAGATCTGAAGTTAGAGTCACTCAAACAATTGCTGGACCTATTGCAATTGGCTTTCGGAGACCAGAACATATGGGCCACAGCCAATCGGGAACTGCTCAAACTTAAGCAAAATGATTGAGAATTTGCCCTATACTATGAAAAATTCCAATGGTGGGTACCTGACATCCATTGGAATGAAGCAGCCCAGTAAGAAGTATTACGACAATGCCTATCTGAGGAGCTGATGGACTCTCTACAGCACTGCAACATCCCATCAGACCTCACGGAGTTTGTCAAAATGTGCTCAAAAAGAGACTCTCAATTCCTCGCCTGAGCTGCAGAGAGAAAGTCAGGAAGATGGACAGCAGGGCAAAAGAAACAGGAAACCACGAGCAACACCACACCTGCCCCAGAATTAGCACCAGCAGGCACGGTGACAGGTTAGCATGGCCCAGCTCCAATGGTCCTTTCAGCAGTCAAGGGGAGGAAGATTACTCCGGAAGAACGCAAGCGGCGAAGGGCAGGAGGACTCTGTATGTACTGCGGGGATAGCAGGCATTTCGCGGCATCATGCCCGAGACCAGTGAAGCAGCATCAGGACAGGTGGAAGTGACACTGTTTAAGAAAGCAGGAAATGAAATGGATGCAGATTCGGGAACAAGGGGAGGAAAGGAAATCGAGTCGGGAAAAGTCTAGGCCAGTGCAATGAGGATGGCCATTGCACTGGGCACAAATTTCTTTGTCTACAGTTGTTAAATCTTGTTTTGGAATTTTGCAGTTCTTGATGAGTAGCGCCGAAATGAAGCAGTCTTCAATGGCAAGCAAGCATCTTGTTGTGAAATTTTCGTTGAAAATCGGAGACAGGGCAATCATACGCACACTTTGATTGACAGCGGTCTCATGGGAATAGCATTTGTGAACGAAGATTTTGTTCACCATCATCAATCAGAAGAAAAGAAATTACATGAGTCAACAGAGTCAGAGGTTATCGATGGAAGGCCCATCAAATCAGGAACCATTACAACCATGGGCAAGTTAAACATGGGAATACGATTACATCAGGAGCAATTACCAGCGTTCGAAACATAGTTAGGACATTATCTGATAGTGTTAGGGCTACCATGGTTACAACTTCACGACGTAACGGTCAAATTTCAAACCTGCAGGATTGGTTTCGAAAGCAGCTACTGCCAACAACACTGCCAACACCATTAGAGCGTAGGGTATGGGGCCATTATATGGAAACAGCAGCAGATCCAGAAGGGCCGAAATTAGAATTCTGTGCGGTAGCAGCATCACCTTTCGTTAGAAAAATAGGAAGGGAGAAACTCAAGGTTTATGCCGTCACACTGTACGAAATCGATAAAGCCTTGGGAATAAAGGACCTACAGAAGAAACCCCTCGAAGAAGTCATCACTGAGGAATACCACGAGTTCCTACCCCTGTTCAGCAAGGTAGTTGCGGAAACGGTACCACCGCATCAACCCTACGATCATTAAATTCAGCTGCAAGATGGATTCACACCGCCGTTTGGACCTATTTACAGCTTTCTCGAGAAGAGCTTCAAGTTTTAAAATGATGGATACAGAAGAACTTGTTCAAGTGATTTATCCGGTCGTCTTCATCACCTTGCGGTGCTCCAGTACTTTTCGCTCCAAAGCCGCAAGGAGGCTTGAGACTCTGTGACGATTACCGAGGCCTAAATGAAAGAACGATAAAAAACCGGTACCCCTACAATTAATCCAAGAAACCTTGCTAAGACTCTCAAAGGCTCGCCATTACACCATGCTAGATGTCCGTGATGCATATAACATAATTAGAATCGTGGAATGGGATGAATGGAAAACGGCTTTCAGACCCGCTATACTTTTCGAATCCCTGGTTATGCCTTTCGGATCACCAACGCACCAGCATCTTCCAAGAATTCATCAACGATACCTATGACCCTTCCTGGACATATTCTGCACGGCCTTTTAGATGACATCCTTATTTAAGCGATGATCTGAAGAAACATAAAGAGCACGTCCGAGCAGTAATGACATCACTCAGGAAGCCGGTCTCTACTAAAGCAGAGAAGTGCGAATTTCATAAGGAAGAAGTCAATATCAAGGATTAATTGTCGGAGTAAAGGGAATCAGAATGGATCCGGAAAAGTTCAAGCGGTCGAAAACTGGGAAGCACCAGAGAAACTCAAAGAAGTCCAAGCCTTTTGGGCTTTGCTAACTTCAATCGACAGTTCATACGAAATTACAGCAGGGTGGTGCAACCGCTAACAAAACTTACGAAAAAACTAGTATCTTTTCACTGGGATCCGATCAGAAAGAGCATTCACCGAATCAAGATAGCCTTTACGACGGCACCAGTGCTAGCCCATTTCGATTATGAAAAAGAGATGTTCTAGAACCAACGTATTGAGCTATGTATCCGCAGGAGTCCTTTCTCAGTACGATGATCATGGAGTACTACATCCAGTGCCTTTTTTCCAAAAAACATTCGCCTGCCAAAGAAATTAGAAATTTACAATCAAGAATAGGAGCAATAGTCAAAAGTTTGGAACAGTGGAGGCCTGAGTGCAAAGGTTCAGCACACCCGATTGAGATTCTCACAGATCACAAGACCTGGAATACTTCATGACTTCGAAGCTATTGAACGGAGGCAAACAAGGTGGTCCGAATTTCTCTCCGTTTTAAGTTTAAAATTGTCTACCGCCCAGGCAAACAAGGACAGAAGCCCAATGCACTCACAAGAATGCCAGGAGACATTCCTCCGAAGGGGGGGCAGAAAAAACCCAGCAATCGTGCTAAAACGGAAAACCTCGACAAGAGTTACACAATCGTTGATAGTGGCTTTCGCAGAAACAGTTACTTCGACAATGACTCAGTAAGTCCTGAAGAGTTATGGAATTGGGTAAAAAACAAGCAGTCACTAGAAATCTTGAATCGCAACAAGCTCAACCAACGGACGAGGAAAAGCTCAAGCGGATCCATGAATGCCACGATTCACCCGTTGCGGGAACCCAGGACAAGCAAAAACCTACGACCTGCTAAGCCGAAGCCATTCCTGGAATCAGATGAGCAGGATGTGGACCGCTACATACGAAATTCCCACACATGCCAGAGGAACCAGGCAATCCACAGAAAGACTCATGGCTTGTTACGACCGTGAGAAATACCGGAGCAACCATGGAAGGACTTGAGTATGGACTTCATGGTCGGACTACCAAATGCGAAAGGTTCAACGCAATATGGGTAGTGGTCGATCGCCTAATGACTATGCGACACCTGGTACCCTGCAATGACAAAGTAGATGGAAAGAAGCTAGGGAAATGTACGTCAAAGAAGTGTTCTGACTGCACGGACTGCCCGAAACAATAGTGTCTGATCGAGGACTGCAATTCACTTCGGAATTTTGGAAACACGTCTGCGAAAGGTTGGGTATCGAACGAAGACTGTGAACCGCGTTTCATCTTCAGACTGACGGCCAAATTGAAAGAATCAACGCGGTAATGGAACAGTACCTCCTGTACTTTGTTTTTTATCAGCAGAACAATTGGGTCCGGTGGCTACCATTGGCAGAGTTTGCGGCTACAATCATACCTCGGAGACGACCGATCGCTCCGGATTCTTTGGTAACTACGGCTGTCATCCACGAATGACTTTGGCCAACATCCAATCAAAGATTCCAACAACATTCGCGAAGTCAATGCTCAGCAGATGGCCCAACAGATGGAACAACTTTTTAGCTAACTCGGAGCCGAGATGAAAAGGGCCCAGGCCGTACAGTCCGAACAGGCCAACAAGTCACGAAAGGTCGGCACAGTATTGGAAGTCAGTGATAACGTTTGCTTGGACGCACGAAATATATCAATAACCCAACCAAGCAAGAAACTTGACTGGAAACACATTGGGCCGTAAGAAATCACCGAGGTCATTAGCCCCTGGGTATATAAGATCAAATTACCAAGCCTACTACGCATTCGCGATGTTCAACCGATATCGCGATCAGAAAGGGCTGCTCGGGACCCTCTGCCACAACAAAAGCAAAAACCCCTACCACCGGTGATAGTGGAAGGGGAAGAAGAGTACGAAGTTGAACTGATAGACGATTCCACGTTTTCCGAAGGCAATTGCAATATCTTGTAAAATCGAGGGCTTACAATGAGTGCAGCTGTGAGCCCACGCCCAACATGGATGGATTTAAAGCTATCGACGATTTTCACACTGAAGAACATGGCAAGCCCGGGTCATCAACCTCGTAGGTACTTGGCATTGAAGAGGGTGAGCTACTGTCACGGTTGTGCTGAGTGACGATTGATGGTGGAGTGATGATCGGTGAGTAATATAAAAGGTTAAAAACGACGAAAACGAAATCCAATTCCGAATGGAGGCTAACGCACCACGTGAATCAAATCAGGTTTCGAACAGAGGATCAAGCACGACGAGAACGAAATCAAGTTTTGAATGGAGGCTAAAGCACGTCAAGAATGAAATCAAGATTCGGATCAGGGAAACGATGGAATCATGCAAAAGCGGTGTACAAAGAAAAGCAGGAGTTCAGGAGTATTATGGAATGAGTGAATCGCAATATATAAACCAGGCGTTCGGCGGAGGATAAGTTTCTTTCTTCACTTGTTCTCTCCTCTATGAAACAATCAATCAGCTTCGGCTTTCACTGCTTTCACTTTCTGTGATCCTGGATCGAGTCTCTTGTGTACAGTCTTTGTTTTTTTTGCTGCAGGCTATTCTCGACTCTGAGCTTCCTGCTCTTGGATTTTATAACCCCTAGAACCCTGAGCCCTGAATCCTCGACATCCAGCCCTGAATCCTTAACACTGCCACTGTTTCCGCTGGTGCTGCAACTGGGGCGGATGTGGTGTTGATAGTTGTTTCGGACTTCTTATAGCCCTCCCACTTCCCTCATTTCTTTTCCGCCGTACGTCTCCTCAGCTGTGAATCCCGCTTCGTTCATAGTTTGACACATTCGACTATACTTTCTGGTTCCTCGATGTGTTGCAGAGAATCTTTAAGTTCGTTGGACAGCCCATTTTGTAATGCATCCATTTTGGTGTCTTCGTTCCATTTGACGGCGGCGACATATCATTGGAATTCCGCCTAATACTGAGAGAGTTCGCGGTCTCCTTCCCTGAGTCTCAAGAGTTTCCTCTTGGCTGTTGCTGCTTCATCTTGATCTCCGAAAGCTAGATCTAGCATGTTAACTAGGACTTTTAAGGAATCAAGTTTGACTTCTCCGGATATTTTGTCACATCGTGGTATTAACTGAGTGACAGCTACCCCTTTCAGACACCCTACTGCGTACCTCAGCTTCTTCTGCTCGGTATTGAATGCCTTTGGTGTTCCGGCTATCTTCAGGGCCAGCTGCACCTCTTATCCTCGAAGTTCCTTCCTATCTTCTCCTGAGAAGCTGGCGATATCATTTACCATTTCTTCCCTCTCTTCTTTTTCTCCTATTTCCCCTGTCCTTCTCTCAGTCAACCTCAAGATACGGCTCACTTGTTGCCGGTTTTCTTCTGCCAAGTCCCTGAATTTCTCCAACTGCGCTTGGGCATCCTCCAGGTCTTGTTTCAATTCCATCGTGTCTGGTCTTTCTTCTTCCAGTTGTTGTTCCAAATCCCTGATTTGTTCCTCTAGATCTCCATAACTGCATTCGTCCGGAGTCTCCCCCCTCAATGCCAGTGCTTGTTGTGTAAGCAGTAACTCCTGCTTCAGGTTGTCTCGTTCCTGGATAACTTTTTCTCCTGCTGCCAACAGTTCCGATATTTGTACTTCCGCATTCTTCACTGATCGCCGTTACTTTTGCAATTCGTTCAATCTGCTGGTTGTCGGTAGTTGAGCCAGCGCTGTCAGCCCGATGTTGATATCCTGGATGTGGCTCCTGAGCTGATCGTTAATCATGATCACCATATTCTTTGATGTCACGTTCTCCAGTTGCAGTTGTAACGCGCTGGGAAGTGTGATATCGCGAGTCAGTCTTGAAGATCCTTCTGACATCATGACTGTGATATTGGGAGGCTGCTGCGAGGAGGGTAGCTGTTGTAAAACGAGAGCGGGGTCTTCTACTCAAGTAATTTTTCACATGATTGATATTTTCTTGAATTTGTTGAACTGCTGCTTCGATTTCTGCTTCCAGGAATGGGTTGACCATTTTCCATAAGAACACCTTGTGTTTACTTGGTGTTGTTATGATAATCAGCGGAGTTGGTACGGGAGCCAGATGCAATTCATGGTCTACTCCCTTTCCTTTATTTGCCCTCCGTTCGTTATAATCTGCCCATGAGATTTGACTCTCTATGTCCTTCTGTATATCCTGGATGGTGGATTCTGATCTGGTAGATTGGGTGTCCGCTGCCCTTCCGAATGTCGTATGTGTACCTCCACAGTTATGTTCGCAGTTTCACGGTTCGTCGTCCTGAAAACCGACATGGAGAGCATAATACTTGGTCTGAAAGTTCTTAAAAACTGGGTCGTCGATTTGGAGTCCTCCTCCGTTGCTTGCAGCTTCTGCCCAGTAGTGATTTCAGGGGGAAACTGCTTGTGCTTCGCCCCGAAAATACGCCTCAAGGGGTTCTTCGATTTGGTTGAGGATTGTGTGGATGCTATCGAAAGCGTTCAATGGTTCTTGTTCAAAGAAATTTGTGGTTTGACCAGCTAGGTTGAAGAAATTGATTTGGGATTGTTAACGTTTGTTGCTATTGTACGCTGGCATTTACTCGAATCTGCTGGATCCTTCCTGTCGAAATTTGCAGATGCATAGTATGCAAATGTGTCTCCAGGAACTGGGTACCATTAACAGGTTTTCGAAATTACCAACAGATTTAAACACCAGGTACTGAGGATTGCAACGACAATGACAGTAATAACAGCCGCTTCGGTAATGATAACGGTACAGATACTGAAATATAACCAGTAGAATCGATTGTTGACTCGTTCTTCTGTCAAAGTTTCAAGGCTCATAGTTCTAGAAGTTATAAAAACCAAACTAGAGGTGCAGTGATCGCAGGTACTGCATAACAAACTTGGAGACTCAAAATCCGGAATCACAGAAGTGAACAGAGGTTGGCGCCGAAGGTATTGATTGTTTTGTAGACTAGGGAACGAGTGAACAACCAACCTATCCTCCGCGAATCTATCACCCTTATATACAGCTAAAGCGACCGTCGTCACCTTAACTCACTTGTTCCAAAATACATCCCAACCTATCCTAACTATGTACGCAACCCTTTCGACCAACAGATAACATTATAACCATCACACCATATTTACAACCCAACCAACAAAACCTGATTCCTTCCCATGAAACCTGATTCCTTCCAACGAAACCTGATTCTTTCCAACAAATCCTGATCCCTTCCAACGAAACCTGTTTTCCCTCGTATTCCCATATATCCATCACCGATCTTTACTCCTCCTTCGATCCTCACTCGACACAACCGTGACAGGTGTAGAGTCGGTACCAATAGAACCAAAACAGTGGGGCGGGTGGGTGGGTTGATGCTAATGCTGCTGCTTGTCTGCCAACTGCCACTCCGCTCCCTCCCTATATACTCCTTTCCTGTGCTCCTGACTTCCTCTGTTCGGGTGCGAGCTCCCTCCCTGGCCCTGGCTTGACCTCAAACTCAAACTCTAACTTTTAACTCAAACTCAAGGTTGGATGCCATCGCTTCCGCTGGCCCTTGGTCGGCCCCCTAGCTTCTCCTGGCCGCCCGTCGAGTCTAGGCCTCCTCTCGGTCATTCTCGTCGGTCCCCGCCCATCTAATCGCGTTCACTAGCCCTCAGTCAAGCTGAACCATACTTTATTATATTTCTTCTCCATGGCAATTACCTTTCGCTGTGTATTGGCAATCACCTCTTCATTAAGCAATTGAACAGCTTCAGACTGAGTAACTGATGTCACGGTCTGCTCGTTACAAGTTTCGCCAGTCAATCAGTAGTGGATCGATGGATTTTGAAATTGATGATTCCGAAAAGGTGTTGGGTTGTGTGATTACAAGACCCTCTATATCTTGACTCAATTGCGCTGATTGAATTCAGCTGCATAGTGCCAGCTGAGTGTACATACATGCCTATGCGTGCACATACATGCGAGCAGAGCAGAGTATTTGAAATTTTTGACTGACTCCGTGAATGAACTAGTCAGTTCACGGAGGTGGGGTACGGACTCCGTGAACGGACGGTTCGTTCACGGAAGGTGGGCCTCCATGAACTTGTTGTTGTTGTTGTTGTTTATTCATACTGTATTTACTCTAGCTAGAGTATGACAGGACCCTTATAACCCCCGCCTCCGGGCGAGCCGGTTAGATGGCGGAGCTCCCACCTACTACCCTTCATCCCCGCTGACAAAAGAAAAGAAATGTAAATGACTGACCGCTCCTGACAAAAAATCCCATACCGAAAGAAAAGCAAAAGATAGACACCACCGACCTCCATGCCTCACGTAGGCGGGAACTTCCCAACGTCCGTGGCCGCCAGGAAGTCCATCACCGCCTTGTCACATATCTCCATGGAAAACAGCTCAGATATCTGTACCTGCCGACATCTGCCCGCTTAAGCCTCCATGAACTGACTAGGTACTCCGCGGAGGAACCGCCTCCGTGAATGGACTAGAATATCTTATCAATTGGCTCTAGATAGACACTTATTTTGGCTATTCACATTTGACTTTCCATTGTCAATCGGCTTCAGATCAGGTATCTCAACGGTCCGCGGCGACTACAGTCTTTCGGGGCCCGGCCTCGCCGTCCCGTCCCGGGCATGATTTCTGTGCCCTGGTCCGTCCAGGGCTGAGATCTACTGGACTAGGGCCCCTACAGGTACCTACAGGGGACCGATGGCTACCGATCCTGGTTGTGGTACTAGAAATGGGCTTATATCCAGCTGTATCTCTGGCGGTGCGCTCGAACTTTGCATAGTTTGCCTAAATATTTGTACCCAATTGGGGGAGAAGAGGCGAATAATGGCATGGATTACTCTCTCTGGAAGTCTAGTCTATGATGATCTGATTTCCGCTTCTCAAACTGAAGTTTTAAGACTGTTTGAACCCTTGCTGCAAGACTGCAGGGCCCTGTGGTCCGTTCCATCCGGAGAGATTTTGCCCTGGTCTCAAACGGTCCAAAATTTGTTGCCCCGAAATTTATAGTCCTGTCCCGGGCAGCGCCTTGCCCGGACAGGACGGACTATTGAGATGCCTGCTTCAGATCCAATCCATGGTGGCTGGTTGACTTGTATCGGCCTCGTTCTGCCCTTGATTCCAAGCATATATCGAAATGCATTCATGCATACTCATTCGTGCATACTCATTCGAGTTGCGGTATCTAACTCGTCAGTATGCTATAAGGTCTTACTCAAAAAGTTATCAAATATGCTTCTGCTCCAGGTGCGTCAAGGAACCATTGTGTGATTCTCATGCCGTCGATTTCGGAATTCGTGGGCTCACTGAAGTTGCGGATTTGCAAATTGTATTTACAGGGTCATGATCGTAGACATGACCCCCAAACGGGTTAGCTTTGTAGCTTCATTTGGTGCTCTCGAAGATGAATGCCAATTGCAGAGCATATTCACAGTGATGTCAACGGTTCGATGATGAACCAGTTCGGACTGGAATGAGGTCCAGCAACACGCATTGCACGTGTAGGTAGGGTGACACTGGACAAATACCGTCAAATGTATTGAAGAATCCTTGTGTATCTGTCAGTTGTTGAACTACATCCTGCACTCAAATGGGAATACTTCGAAGTGGTAGTTGAAATTGGTGATCTAACTGAAGGGATTTACAGTTGGCGAGAACTACAGTACGGCATTTGTGGCTTGAGCAGTATAAGTGCTCACCCTCAAGTCCCACAAGTGGTGGCCCTGATGCACTTCTCAATAATCCAATTGATGCATAGCGGGCAAGAAAACAAATAGACGCAATGAGAAAGTTATCATTCCTTTGTCTCCGCCAATGGCTATCCCTAGTTGATTCAGATGATGAATTTGACCGCTATGAATCCACACCTGCTGACCCATCCATCGTGGATGCATGGTATTACTGGCAAAATCAGTGCTTGATCTACCGAGATCTCGCAGCTATGTCTGCTCGAGTAGAGACTCTTTCAAGTTAGAAGCTAGTCTTGTCAGATCACCGAAATTGGTTGCAGGTAGATGGACTAAAAGCTATTGAATGCCAAAAGTCATGGGGAAAGATCTTAGTGGTTGATAGTTCGATGGAACAGTTCGATGGATGAAATGCTAGTCAATTAATGGGATTTGGTCATGTGAATGCAATGATGTTAGAATAACATCATATTTATAGGACTTGGCTTCAGATAATCGATATATAACTAGTAGTACAAGTGACCTTGTGAATTATTCTATGAACCAGTTCGAACCAGTTCGAACCGGTCCCATTAGGCTCCGGAAGCTGCAGTTCAGGTTCGGACCGTTCCCCTCTCTGAACTGCACCACGTGAACCAGTTCACTGTCTGAACCAGGACTGGTTCGAACCATTGACAACACTGCATATTCATATATTGATATATCTAATTCGTAAGATTTCCGTTCACGGGCATAGTTTCCAAGCGATTTAGTGTGTTTGCTCTTTTGGCAACTCAACCTCTGAAAACTCTATTGCGGTAACTAGTCTCATATGTCCATTATGGAGTTCAGTCAGTTCACATTCCACGCAATTTAACATCTCGACTGCTGATTTGGCTTGCTCATGACTGCTAGCACTGGGTGTGGTTGACTCCATTGATATCGTCAGTTGCAGCTTATTGTGCATTGGATGCATTCGGCGGTGCTTCCGATTCAGTGATGAAGACCAGCATCGTAACCTGTGACTTCTCGTTCACTCCTAGGTGCACTTGCTCTTGATCTCATTGCCTTCCTGGTGTGCTTGTCATCTGCTCTAATTCAAGGTTTAGCCCTAAGGCTCTCAACGCTGGCGAAAGTGACTGCCTTCCAGAACCTTCTCTTAAGGTTCACACAGTTCAAAGTTTACACAGTCGGCGACAATTTCTTGGCAAAAGTTTATTCTTGCTTGCATATATTTACACGCACTTGGACGTGTATGTAGAGAATCAATTCAGTGAGCAGGTCTCGGCAGTCCATGCCTTTCTTCGTGTCAACACCTCGCAGAAACTTCATTTCTGCTTCGTTTTCTGCTTCGTTTTTCTACTTCGTCTTTCTGCTTCGTTTTCCTTGTCTTGCCGCGTTCATTTCAGTTCAAAGTTCTTGCAAAATGATTCTGTTCAAATAGAATAATACTCGGAGGGAGGTGCGAGCCCACTAGATAGAGTATTTATAATTTTTGAATTTTTGATTGACTCCACGAATGAACTAGTCAGGTCACGAAGGTGGGGGTATGATGACTCCGTGAACGAACGGTCAGTTCACGGAAGGTGGGCCTCTGTGAACTGACTAGGTACTCCGCGGAGGAACCGCCTCCGTGAATGGACTAGAACACATGGTATGGATGGAGCAGATGTTCACAAATCTTGCATCACGGTCAGAATAGTAATTGAAATGATGTTCGTATAATGTTTTCATGTGCGCTAAGACTTCTCCGTCAATGGCCGTCCTTTCTGTCCGTTTCCGTCCGGTCTCAAAAAGACGGCGCTGTCTTCGTCCTGCTCTCGGATGGACGGCTTCTTGCCGTCCGTCCCCGTCCTGAGCAACCCGGGACGGACGGGACGGTTGCGAACACTGACTTTGTTCTATCCAAACTATAATGTTGTGTAGCTTGCCAAGTGGTCCAAGTTTCCACCACAGGTCTAGCTCAGCCTCCTCATGTCCATTGTTGTGCATTGAGTCTGCCTCCCATTTAAAGGTTTCAGGGTCATTTCCCGACAGAAATACTTTGATGATAAGGTTAACTATGTGACCGAAGCCAGGTAGTTTGCGTTTTACTACGTCGAATTAAATACCAAGCTCCAGTAACTTCATTGCTATACACTTCATAGCCGTGTCATTGTTAGTTGCATTGTCGAGAGTAAAGTATCCAATATTTCCCTGTATCTTGTATTCTTGGACGACCGTCCAAAATGATTCTGCTTGATTCTCTCCTCTATGTCTGCCAGGGAATCGCCAGAGCCCCAATACAGTATGTTTCAACACTCCCTCTGATAACACCCAATGAACAACAATGTCCAGTAGAGCACAATGATTTGTTGATGTCCATAGATCGAAGCTGAAGTGAATTCGGGTTGGAAGATCATCTAAAGAATTTACAATCTGAATCTTAGAGATTTCGTACAAGTTCATAATCCAAGATCGAATCGTATTTCTTGACTTTGGTAATACCACTCGAAGAGAACTGTAATCTGCAGACTATTGGATGTTTAGTTTGAGATTCATCTACTGTTCATTGATTCAGTGACTTACACATACCAAAAGATAGGACAGAAGTATACACAAGACACTGTTTTCCACTTAAAAAATGAGATATTGTTGGCTATAATCCATCGGAGTAAATATCCAGATTCAACAGAATTCGTTGCTGAGCCTGTTCAAAGGCTTTGTCGATTCGCTGGTTTACTGCTCTCTCCGCAGCGGAAGCACGGCAATAGAGCGGCCATACACCTCGGCTTCGAATAGAGCTAGACGGATCTCCGAAGGAAGATCAGCAGCGAAGGCACAGTGGGAGGCCGACAAATGCAGCAAGCACTTCGGTTACAGACTGAAGGGTAAGGCTGGAAGTAAGAGGCCGGTCCCAATGACAAGCGTGAAGTCTTTGGCAACCAGGTTCTATCGACTAAAATCCGGGCATGCGCCCACGGGAGTATACCTGAAGCGCTTCGGTCACCGAGAAGACGACAAGTGCTGGTGGTGCGGAGGGACGATAACACAGACGCGGGAGCACCTCGTTCGCCACTGCAGTAGGTGGAAAGACCAGCAGAGAGCGCTCTGGAAAGCGGTAGGGAAGGCGACGGGCTGGAAAGCGGGCAGATGCCGACACGTGCAGGTCTCTGAGCTGTTTTCCATGGAGAAGTGCGACCAGGCGGTGATGGACTTCCTGGCGGCTACTGACGTCGGGAAGTTTCCGCCCAAGCGCGCAGGTGCGGAGGGCGGGGGTGGCTTTGGTTGAATCGTGGTGCATTCGGCGGGGGGTGGCGTTTTCGCTCTTTTCTTCCTTCCCTTTTGTTTTATGGACGCGGTCAACCTCTTATATTTTTCTTTCTTTTGTCAGCGGGGACGAAGGGTAGCGGGTGGGAGCTCCGCCATCTTGCCGGCTCGCCCGGAGGCGGGGGTGTGTTTAGACTCTGTCATACTCTAGTAAGAGTGAATACAGTATGAATAAAACAAACAAAAAAAACTGCTCTCTCCGAATCCATATATTCACCCTTGTCTATCCGATGTATATCACGCAGATGTTCAATCATATTCTTTGTACCAGATACGTCGATGGTAAACCTGTGCCGACGCCATCTTTACCAGGCCGAAATCCATAAGTGAAAGAAGAAAACGAGAGAAAGAAACAACAAAGGAAACACCCAATATGCCCCATCTCTCTAAGCCACAAATGTAGTGGATTTGCAGTTCCAAGCCTCTTGTATGTTGGAGCGGTTCTTAAAGTACGTCATCACGTGTGTTTGGGTTAGGGTTGCCAGCTTGTATTTAGGCTACGTATCATCTCAGATTTAGACAATAAAAATCGATTCACTGAGAGTCAGTTCAACATTGTAGCCTCGTAAGTAGCGACCGTCACCTTAGGCCGGGGTTTATTTAGATGCTTTGGATGAACTTGTCTACCAGCTCTTGAGAGTTCTCGAAGTTTCCGCCAGCTCCTAGGTTGTCCGTAAGTAGTTTTAGCCTTTAGCCTACCAACTGCACCAAGTAGTGAATGTTGAGAGCAATCGAGTACAGACAGAGGTTGATTAACTATCATACAAAAGTGATTGTCTATCGAACTAACTACGGAAGAAATCTATGCTTTATATACTCAAGGAAAACCATGAACCTCGGCTGAAGAACTTGAGGTTCCGCGGAGAAACCGTCGTGAACATACATTACAAATCGACCGTGGTTATGCAAGTGGCGAGTGACTAATCATGTATGAGTCTACACTGTGACTCAGACCGTTAGCAACCACTCTCCAGTTCATTCTAGCAGCTTCGCTGGCCATCCAGAAACTCGTAGGCCTTTCGGGCAAAATCCTGAGTCAATAGTAAAGCTTTTGCATTTTGTTTGTTTTGTTTTAATCATACTGTATTCACTCTATTTAGAGTATGACAGTTAGAGTTGCACTTGGCCGGTGAGCTTGTGTCAGTGCCAGACCTCAATTGTCACCTCGCGCGACGCAGTGACAATCTTACCTACCTACATACTCCTATCTGCTATCATCTACGTCCACGTGTGCAGCCGTACCTCTCGCTAAGGAATGACAGCTGCCCCGCGCCGCCATCCTCTCCGCATCTTGCCGAGCGACGTACGCTATCATCGTTCCGGACCCACTTTTGTTCGATGTTCAATTATGTTGCGGCTTGAAAGGTATTTTTGTTCTTGGCAAGAGATAGTCGCTAGTATCATTTCTTGCGCGGTGGTTGAGCAACGGCTTGCAGAAAGTGCAGACTGTGTATAGAGCATTGGGTTACACAAGGTATGTACATACACACCTGCGGTCGTCGGTTCATTAACGTACGAGCAACTGGGCCCGACATGGCCGCTCTTAGCCGGATCAACTCTCATCTGTTCCACCCCCTTGGCGGAAACACCCCGTCCGCGAAACGGGCGGATTTAGCGTGATCCGCCTTTGGGGAACCCATTCACGGAATCCGCCAACAGAGTGTGGTAACTTCGGTTGTTACCATCACCACAGTACCATCACAAATTAACTCTCGAGTCATATCATTGATATCAATCATGCATCATCAATTTTTTTATTATCCTGCTGCCACCACTGCCAGTGCAGAAGTAAATTTTCCTTTCATTGGTATTTTAATTTTTTAATTTTGAACTGAGTGGGAAACTTAGGGGGTGTAGTAGAGGAAGCAGTAGTTTAGTGGTCATGGTGGTGGTGGTGGAGTGGTGGAGTGGTGGCGATGGCAATAGTGAGTATGATAATAGTGAGATGATAATCATGATTGTGATATGATAACTTGAGGATTAATTCGAATGAGTGATGATGGTGTTGTGGCATTGTGGTGTTGTGGTGGTGGTGACAACCGAAGTTACCACCCAAAGAACTGCCTAGTTGGCAGATTCCGTGAATAGGTTCCCCAAAGACGGAACACACTAAAATCCACCGGGGGTGATTCTCGCAACGGAGTGGAACACATCCAATGACCAGTCATAGAGCGCTTCAAAAAGGTTTCTAGTATTTCAAATACACATCTAACTACCGTCTGCACTAAGCTCTGGAAACATCACATCTCGTTGGATACACGGACTCCGATCGGGCCAGCGATTGTGCCGACCGAAAGTCTCAAAGAGACCCGTCCTATCAGTAGCAGAACCATCTCTTGTCAATCTCGGAAGCAAGATACCACTACCACGCCGAACCTCAATGCCGAATATACCGCCTGCTCGGAGGCTTCCCAGGATACAAGGGTAATGTCACCTTCACGTGTTTACGAATAAACCTTCAATAGAGAAAGTACCGTTCCCCGTTTCACCGCAGCATCTTATTTTATCCCCTGATATTACTGTAGACCATGCCGAGCAAAAGTGACTAGGTACTTGCTAAGAATGCTGAAAATACTATTAATGCGGTTCGGACAAAATTATCTTCAGACATATCTAATAACCCTACTCATACAATCAAATTTTGGCATCTACGCCTGCCATCACCAACTACTACCTGAAGATTATGCCCCTTCAGTATAACTTCTGATAGTCTAAGCATCTATCAGTCGCAAAATTATAAGAAGGAAAAGAGTATCATCGGTCGTCACTTAAAGCTAACCGATGTTCGTCATAGATCTGATGCTGCATCTTTGTTAGACCTTCCGTTGGCAATTGGATCCGAAAAGACTCACCAACATGAGGGATAATATCAAGGTCAAGTTCAATAAAAGTAACTCTACCTGACGTATGGCCAATTGCAACGGTGTTATGTCGAACTGACTGGCACTGCGCACGGTAATCTGGAGGAAGCCAAAGTATGTTTTCTGTTCCCAACCTCAGCCAATGCCCATTTACATTTAATAGGCATAAGCTTGTAGTGGATTGAGATCCACTCTCTCTGTAAGTAAGGGGTTTAACCTCTAATATCCCTTGACTTGTCTCGAGAAATGAGCAGTCGCTGGAGAAAGATAGATCTGTAATTATTTCTTTAGTAGGGAGTGTCTGAACCGTTTCTTTAGTCTTGATATCCAAAAGCCTGACTGTCCTGTCATCAAATGCAGAAGCAAGGAGCTGGCCATCCGGTGAAAATGCTACTGCCGTTATATAGCCTGAATGTGCCTCAAGGGTACCACGCGAGGCTCCTGTCGATGGATCCCAGAGCCTGACTGTCCTGTCGCCAGATGCGGAGGCAAGGAGCTGGCCATCTTGTGAGAATGCCACTGCGTACACATAATCCGAATGCCCCTCAAGGGTGCCACGCGAGGCTCCTGTCGATGGATCCCAGAGCCTGACTGTCCTGTCAAAAGATGCAGAGGCAAGGAGCTGGCCATCCGGTGAAAATTCCACTGCGTATACATAACCTGAATGACCCTCAAGGGTGCCACGCGAGGCTCCTGTCGATGGATCCCAGAGCCTGACTGTCCTGTCATCAGATGCAGAGGCAAGGCGCTGGCCATCCGGTGAAAACGCCACTGCTCTCACATAACCCGAATGACCCTCAAGGGTGCCACGCGAGGCTCCTGTCGATGGATCCCATAGTCTGACTGTCCTGTCGCCAGATGCAGAAGCAAGGAGCTGGCTATCCGGTGAAAATGCCACTGCGTACGCTGGACTTGAATGACCCTCAAGGGTGCCACGCGAGGCTCTTGTCGATGGATCCCAGAGCCTGACTGTCCTGTCAGAAGATGCGGAGGCAAGGAGCTGGCCATCCGGTGAAAACGCCACCGCTCTCACATAATCTGAATGTCCCCTGAGGGTGCCACGCGAGCCTCCTGTCGATGGATCCCAGAGCCTGACTGTCCTGTCGCCAGATGCGGAGGCAAGGAGCTGGCCATCTTGTGAGAATGCCACTGCGTACACATAATCCGAATGCCCCTCAAGGGTGCCACGCGAGGCTCCTGTCAATGGATCCCAGAGTCTGACTGTCCTGTCAAAAGATGCAGAGGCAAGGCGCTGGCTATCCGGTGAAAATGCCACTGCTTTCACATAATCCGAATGTCCCTCAAGGGTGCCGCGCGAGGCCCCTGTCGATGGATCCCAGAGCCTGACTGTCCTGTCAAAAGATGCAGAGGCAAGGAGCTGGCCATCCGGTGAAAACGCCACTGCGTACACATAATCCGAATGTCCCTCAAGGGTGCCACGCGAGGCTCCTGTCGATGGATCCCAGAGCCTGACTGTCCTGTCCAAAGATGCAGAGGCAAGGAGCAGGCCATCCGGTGAAAATGCTACTGCCGTCACAACATCCGAATGTCCCTCAAGAGCGCCACACGAGCCTCCTGTCGATGGATTCCAGAGCCGGACTGTCCTGTCCAAAGATGCAGAGGCAAGGCGCTGGCCATCCGGTGAAAATGCCACTGCGCTCACGCCCTTTGAATGGCCCTCTAGAGATTGCAACGCAGGATCCCAATCTTTTTGAACTGCCGGTTTGTTTTTAATCCACTGAGCAGCCTGACCCCAAAACCGACACCTAATTCTATTCATGCCTGGGCTGAACACAAGCGCTGAGGAATATATCTGTAATGGTACGGCTTCCATTATCGATCTGTTGAGAAGAACGAAGCGTTTCGCATCATACATCATCATGCGTAAATCCGAGTTTGCCGATTCAGGGTTGCACTTCGCCATATTAGTTCATAAAACTACAACATAATAGAATGAAGTTACTTACCAGAAGTGTAGACTCTAAAGCTTTCACTATGAGGACACCGTCGGATATCTTCCCTATGAGACTGAGTGCCTCAAGCCAATGAAGAAAGTGTGCACTGAGAAATATATGAACTCGGTCATTGTCGCAGAGTTCGACGCTACTCCGCTGCAGATGGTTGACCCAATAGAGGCATGCATATTGAACATCATGGGGAAGGCAGTTCTTTATTTCATCATCCTTCACTTCATTTATACGCGCACCTGATCGCCTAAGATTACACATGTCCCTATGTAGGTGTTTTGACATGACCTTAAGACAACAAACAAATAGATGCTCGTGTGCTTTTTCCTCGTGGACGAAGAACTGGGGATCCAAGCATCTTTCCTGGTCAAGGAGAAAGTCTCTGAAAGAAGGGTGCAGCAACCGGACCGGAAACTCTTGGTTCTCTGGGATGTCCAGAACGGAATGTAGACAACGCAGTCTCACGCCCACCGTTTTTACTGGCATGTCAAGCAGCTTAGCTAGTGCAGTAAGAGGGAGAATGTCAAACAAGATGACAATAGATCCAACAATCCGCCCAAATTCATCATTTAACCTACCTAGATTTCGCTTGTGGCGATCTCCGAGGATCATTGTGTGAATCAAAATTCTAGTGTACATCTCGTCAAGATCTCGCGTGGGGGACTGGCCAACATAAGCATCTTTGAGAATCAAGGAAAGACTTTCGTCTGAGTCCCATAATGGATCTTTAATGAACCGACATGCTGTCGATGCATAAATAAACAGTCCACGAGCTCTCTGACACAGAAGCTTGATCACATTTGCACCAGGCCATTCCTCAGTAAGACAATTCTCTTCTTGAACCTTTTGCAGCTCACATTTCAGGAAAATCGATATATCATGCTCAATGATAGGTAAAGAGATATTATGAAGAATAAAATCTTGGTGTGCAGAAGCTGGCATGGTACGGAAGCCAAAGCGAATTGGGGTTTCTGGTCTGCTGGTTATAAAAATTCGCAACCGAATGGCAATTACGTTTTTCGCCTCAGCAAGAAGTCGAAGCATAAGTCTAGTATCATCTTGGCCCTCACACTCGTCCAAAGCATCAATGACAAAAACCAATACGCTGGACTGAAGTGAAATCTCTTTTAGATTCGATAGTGGTTGAAATATGAGGTATTTCCACTGCTCTCCTAGACCTCTCTGGAAAATATCGGGATTTTCCTCTATGGCTCTAGAGATATGTGTTCTAATGGAGGGTAGCGTATATACCAGCTGGGCGGCTAGGCTAGTGAAGAATTTCGTTGCATGACCGAGATCGCCTCCACCTTTGGAAAAGAAGAAACTTGCTCCCAATTGTTTCTGATTCGCCCAAGTACGGGCGACCGTACGCGCAATTGTCGACTTGCCCGTGCCAGCAGCACCATTTAACCAAAAGATGCATGCACCACTGGGATCGTTGCTCCATGTTACAATCTGCTGGAGGAGGTCAACTCGGGTGTCCGGTAGGCACTGCGACTCATGGTCTTGAAGTCGGGAATTGAATGCAGCTCCATCGGCATAAGGTACGTTCGAAAGGTGTGAGTCCTGACTGTCGACTCTAGCCATGGAGGAACCAAGTTAGCAAACCGACCTCTTATCTTCCAGGTTCGAAAGAGATCCACCCGCCAATGATAAACGATTGCCCGCCATAAAGATTCGATCTCTCGAATTGATTGCGCATGGAATGATTGTAGTCACCCATGGTATTCGCTCGGCTAAAACTTGAATCCCGCTATTAGTTATGTTGTAGCTGTTGGTTGTTTTTGGTAGTTTTGTGGTTGTGGAAGTGCGCGATATAATCGCTGCAGGTGTCGGTTCAGGCTGAAAATAGGATGCTCCGGATATAGCTGGAGTAGCTTGCTCGCTGTGACGTAGAGATAGGGTTGTTGATACAGTATGTTCAGAAGTGGGTAATTTTTAGGATCGATCACATTTCTAATATCTTAGAGACTTAACTCCTCATATTTAAATTTTTGGAGCTCAACTACTTGCAAATTGGCGTGCTCCGTCATGCCATAGGCTTGCATGTTCGAAAATGGCAGTCTACAGATGTAACGCGCCAACCGTTACTCACCACAAGGCTACCTTCTCTACTCTGACCTGATCACATTGATAATAATAATAGTATCTCTGCACATCCGGAACATGCATACGCACAACAGGGTTTACGGCAAGGGTTACGGGTTCACATTAAGTGCGTTCCTAAAAGAAGTAAGCAAATCGGATCATAGAGTGTACGTGCATGAAAAGGATGACTTCGGTTCAGCAGACCACATTCTTTATCGCTGACAATCTCATGATCGTTCAGGTCTTGCGTGTGGTACACGGGAAACGGAACGAACGGCTAAGCGTGGTTGAGGCCCAATCCCACACACACTCTACTCCGCTTGGCCAACACCCTAACAAATCATTCCCAATTACCGACTGCGAGGAGCAGCATGTATACTGAACTTTGTTTTCCGCTTGGCATGTGCGTCAGTTGCGGCAACTCTGTAATTCCTCGGTTGTGATAATTGTAACTTAGTCTAAATCCCTTGATGGCACCCGACAACACCGATCGACTAGTTAGTAGAGAATATACGTCTTTCTCTACAGATATTAACTACATGAACCAAACCAAGTGGAAAAACAAGTGTCGTATTCCACAAGCACGACTCGACGCTTGGAGTTCCAGATCGATACTGTGAAAATTTTAGTGAAATTGCACCGCATGCGTAGAAACGTGCTCAAATTACTACTCTGGTACAAATGTATCTCCCCGATTCCCACTCTGATGCAGTTGTGTTTTCAACATTCCTACTGCACCATTGCGCCATGCATAATACCCCGCAGCTTATCAGTACCTTCCTATGACCACAGCACCATCAGCTAGGTAAACAAAGTCTTCGCTTTTCCTGAACTTGAACGCTGCCATTGTGGCTTTTTTTGTGACAGTCGATAGTGATGTATTGCACCTTCCTGCACTAGTGGTACTTCACAATGCAAGATTGCGATATTTAGAGGGCGCGAAATCCGAAACTGCCAGGAGAATACTGAGTTCTTGAAACCAAGTGAAATGTCGAATATATCGACCTTCTGCCAAAAAAATAAAATAAAAATCTCGTGTAACACTGTGCTTACTCTATCCTGTGCCATCTACCAGAAACATCTTCGACACAAATTCAACAATCGTGCACGGTTCAAATTCAGTGCATCAAAGTCGCCCTAATTCCTCTATTCAGCATCATAAGCCACTAGCCTCAAATTCTCATCACTGCTAGTGTACGTTTCGCGTTGATATCTTACGGGCTCGCGGATAGCTAATGAGCTCGGCATCAGGGTTCCCCAGAGGCGCCTATTGTATTCGGGTATGGGCGCAAAAATCGGAAAACCCATGTCTGCAACAGCGGAGTTTTGGGAGACAAAAGAGTGGAAAGTGCGATCTTATTGGATGGTCAAAGCTCCCATACAATTCCACCTTTTGAACCAATCACACTCATTGGATATTGGACTTATTTTGAGCTGCCCAAACTTCGTTCCAGATCGTTTCCTGTTTTTCACACCCATTCCCGAGAACACTCCATCCTTTCATATAGTTTGGAGGGGTTTTGTCGTTATGGTGTTCATTATGACACAACACTAATTGATAAAGTTTGAATTAGAGCTGCATGTCATACAGAGTATGAGAGGCAAGAGCAGAGCTCCAAACATATACATATGCCGAGCATCTACAACATCTAATCTAATCCATGACGACATCTCATCTAACAAGCCACTTAGTGGCGCGTTCTGCCACACTATCCATAACTGCAGCTACTTGCATCGATCGCCAATGCACTGCATATCCTTTAGGAATCAAACTAGAATCAAAGGACAATGCTATAATAAAGCTCACGTTACTAGTTCATCATTCGCACATTATTCACCCGACTATGACGTTATATTCAAATGACATCTTTTGAACTCTAAGGCCGGTACGGATGTTGGAATGGTTCTTAGAGTACCGGTACATGAGTGTGCGTCATGGGGTTAGGGCTTTCAGCTTCGATTCGGACAAGAGAGACACAATAACGAAGACCTCGACTATCATGGTAGAAAATACTGCAGCATACGTCGATATGTTTTGCCCCAGCCTTTATGATCCTGTTGGTGATATACGTAAGAGCGCGGTACTCGGTGGTTATCGCGATAGGTTCGTAGCGCTGCTGTGTGTTGACGGTGGTTGACTGACTTTACTCAGAGTTTAGCCCATGATCAGTCGGCGTCATTTGGTGATGTCTCCGATGGCGGTTCCGAGCACTTCTAGGCCCCGAACACTTCCGGGCCGAGCTATACCAAGCCCAGGCTCCGAGAACCTCCGGGCCGAGCTATACCGAGCCCAGGCTCCGAGAACTTCCAGGCCTTGGCCCGGGTATGATGATCGGCATCTTGGGGATGCCGTCTCCATTCCCTATATAAGTAGACCTTTTTCTTTTCGTTTTTTAGACTTTGTACCTTAGACAATCAGTTCTCTCTTTACATTGCTCTCAACGCAGTATGATCATAGCCGTGAAAATCCTTCTGAAGTTGGAGCAACCATTTGGTTGTTTTTATAACATTGTATTCACTCTAGCTGGAGTGTGGCAGTTGTACATTGTACTCTCCTCCTCCGGGTGGCCCGGGGAGATACCCTTCACCTACCCATCTGTCGCGAGTATTTAAATTAGCCAAGATTGCGTATGAGAACAGACCAAAACCAGAAGCAAAGAGGGATAGAAAAAGACTAAAGAAAGAAAACACTCGGTTAGACGTTGCAGGGAACTTCCTCACCTCCATGGCCACGAGGAAGTCCAGTAGCGCCTCATCGTACTTCTCCAAAGAATATAGTTCCGATATCTGCACTAGCGAAAGCAACGATTCGGGAGGGAAGTAGTTCCGACCGATTGTTCGCAGTGGGTTCCAGTGCCGGTTCAGCGGTGTGATCCGCACAACATAGGACTGGTTCACTTTGCTTGAGCAGCTGATTCGGGATTGATTCCAACCATTTCATCATGTGAACGGCACCACCCTAATTTGTTCACCCTCTAAACCGAGACTAGTTCGAATCGTTGCTTTTACTAATCTGCCCATGCCGACACCTTCCCACTTTCCACCCTTTTGTCCCGCCACCCTGCCTTCTAGAGCTCTCGCGGCCAGACCTTCCAACGGTTGAACTAGTGAACTGCTTGTAAAGAGTTAACTAGTGCGATATGTAGTTAGTTCTTGGCAGTGCAGTGCAGTTGGTGGAGGGTCGCAGTGCAGTGCAGTGCAGTTTGTAAGTTCAAAATCCACTGGTTCACAGCTGGTTAGTTAGCTTGCCACTCATTGCCCATTCCACTTCATATTGACATAGAATTTTGCCAGAAAAGTGTATGAGTTTCCAGATAACCAGTGAAGATGTTAGAATAGACTCGAGAGAGGTTACAAATGATCTAAATCACAATGTAGACTTATATATAGTTAGTTACTCACTACTTCCATAGCCACTGGTTGATTTGTAATATATGTTCACTGTTCTAGTCCAGTCATGGAGGATGTCTCTCAATGGAGAGACTGGTCCATTCATGGTGTCTCACCCTCAGTGACTGGACTGGTTGATTTGTGGAGTATACCCCTGCACCCCACCTCCATGACAGGACTGGTGCATTCATGTAGTGTATCCCAGTATCCTGCATCTATGACTGCATTGGTTCCTTCATGGAGCATATATACCAAGTGCTAATTACACCCAACATGATGGTACAACCACAATTATATTGAACTGCCTCATTTCAGCCATGGCAATGAAGTGTGAGTTCAACCATCACTTTGGAACACTTGTGGCGAATTGTATTTCAGTTTATTTTACCTTCCCCACACACTGCTCTGAGCACAGTATATGACTGAAGTCATTGGGACCGCCACAGAGAGAACATACAATGGCTATCCTTCATGAATGTTGGAATTTGAGAAAGACTAGTCACTATAATATAGCCCATATTTTGCATATAATAGAAACCATCCAGAATACCAGATTGATACTGCAAACCCTAATAATCGCCATGCCTAACTTCAACTACCCTGCAGGAGATGTGTAGCTTGTTGAACATCAATCTTTGACAGGAATCTTCAGGTATACATGTTTACCATCCTCAAATACTTCTACTTTATTGAATTCGATATATCTATTTCCCATCTCACTTATATTTTACTTTGTATTCGCAATAACCTCTCAATTCAATACTGAATTGCATGACACTGTGTTACCAATGTAGGCTGTGGTTGAGTATTCTAGGTGAATTGCTAATGATCCACATATGTGAGTTGATGGATAGTTCAATCGTTTCGAGTGATTCCGTTTTGTTCACAAAAACAGATGTTAAATATTTGGCTGGGTATAGCTGTCAACAATTGGGCAGAAGTTCATTGAAGACAATAATGAATGGACTCTGTGCTGTTGTCAAGTGAACATATTGATTGATCAAAAGTATGGCCTAAAACAGTACCAGTCAGAATTCTATTGATACCAGCTCAGTTATTCACGCAAGATTTTCAGTTTTCAGTACTCCATTTTCTTATTGCAAGAGTCCATTACTTTGGGGGGTATGAGAGTCACTGTAGACGATCAATATATCATAGTACTTTACACAATGGTCATATGCACTTCCAAACTCAGTTCCATTATCACATTTCTGTATTCCTGTGATTTAAAAAATCTGGTATATTCCTCTAAGTGTACTGCAACCGTCTGGCTTTCATTCAACTTGATTGGATAGGTAGCTGAGAATATACTAAAGTGATCTCATACATCTACATACCAATTGAATTTCTGGCCATATGAAAAAGATCAATCAGATCAATTGGAAGTCATTTCCAGAGTTCTTCAATAACGAAAGCCTTGAGCAGAGCAACAGTTTTCACAGATTGTGTTTTTACAGATGCTGTGCAGTGATTCAGAAAAATATGACTTCTTTCTTTGTAATACCCTACTTCCCATACATTTTAGCCCACGTTGTATATTACCTAGCACACATGAGATCAATAGCATATTCTTTGACAATCAAGTCAATTACTCTGTATTCATGAGGACAGATGTATGAAGTCTTGTGCTTTTCTTCTGGCTGATGATAGAGTAGCCCATTGATGGCTTGATAATTGTACAAAATAGTAAATTGAACATATTGCTGCTCAATGATCACTGCCAGTATGGTGGATTGTTTGTGTCAGGCTATAGTTTACAGGGTCCCAGAAGGATTCACAGGCATGATTCTGATATAGAAGAGTTCAGTAACCTGAATATGGAGTTCCTTGAATCAATTCTAGCAGTATCAATTTTTATGTCCCAAAGAATGAATATACTGCAAAAAGGTATCCAAAGCTTCAGTACTATAGTTCTGTGGAGAAATAGGTATAGGCTCTGATACAGTCATGATTATAATGATAGAGAAAATAGTGGTTATTGTTGATTGGCAAAAGTTATATGACTTTGAATATTTTGAAGATACTAATAAAGAATGCAAATATAGAAAGCTCTGATGGCAGAATCTGCAATATTGATTCGAACAGACAGAGTGTATACATATCATGACCATTACTAAAGAGGGGGTATTTGCACCTTCTATATAAATATGTGCAATGTATTGATTATATAAGTATTATTACAGATATATTTGCATAGACATACAATCCTTACTTGTACTAGGCTGAAAGTATATAGTTGTACCAAACTGAATCCATAAAGATCCACTGGGTTGTAAGCACTTTGTGGTGCTCAGCTGAATGCAATTGCATTGATCATAGTGAATTGGATATGTATTGTACTGATCCTCAGTGGTGGCTATATGCACCGCAAACTGGAGAGCAAGACACTTGTTGAGTCTATTGTGTCTATTGTATCTATTGTGTGAAACAACAGAACAGGTATGCCCTCTATATATACCATTGCCATCACATAGGAAACAAGCCCTGAGGCAGTTGCTCGTCTTCCACACACAAAGGAACAAGCAAGCAACAAGCCTACAGACTGTTCTACAACCTTCCAAGTACCTGAAACATGTACATCTGCCCCTTCTAGCCCTACAGTCCTCCTGGGGCAGGAATCAATCGAAACAAACCGAACTAACACACAGTTCAGTACTGTGCCCCAAAATGTAAATACCTAAGATTATTCTGTATCATATCATCCCATTACAAACCAGCCGAATTCAATCCTTAAACATATCTTATCCAATATATATCCTTCAGTAATCAGACCCATTCTGTGGCAGCATTTCAGAAACTCCAGCAACACCAAGTTCTTCGTAACTGCATCTGTGTGTATCTCTGCAGTAGCATTATACTGAATATCAAATTTGTTTTCTTACAATGCCAGCAGCCCAGTGGAAGTTTTTGGCCATATGTGCAACTTGAGTGCTGCAGTCAATGCGGTTCTGAATGCTGGCTAACATCGATTGGGAATCCATATTCACCATGGGCCGAATATCAATACCGTTCTCTTCCATAAGATGTATTAGATGGACAATTTTCATACAAGCGGCACCAAATACATAATACTCCATGGCTGTGGTCTACTTAGGTATTGACTTCTGCTTTCTGGATCTCCCGTTGACTGCTCCTCTGAACTTGATAATTATGCCTAATGTCAACTTAAAATTGTCATTATTTCCAGGGAGATCAGAATCCTTATTGACTTGAAGTTGACCTCCTCCTGAATTTTCTCCTCCTGAAGTTTCTCCTCTGAGACAAACCTTCCAGTGCCATGTGCCTGTAAAATATTGGAAAATGCATTTGAGAGTGACTATCTGTTCTATAGATAGATCCATGATGTATCAGGTGAGAACTGTGATGGTGTATATCAAATCTGGCCTTGTGGCAGTTATCAAGTACTTCAGGCTTCCAACCATCGACTGACACAGTTTCTCATTGCAAGGACCTTTCTCCGCCTTCCACTTATCAAGGTTCATACTGATTGGAGTCAAAAGAGGTTTGGCTTCCTGCATTCCATACTGATGTTTCACAGTGTCAGGAAATACTTGCTGGATAATATTGACTGTAAGAAAATTACGATTTCCATGTACGGTCATTCCGAAATACAAGTTGATTTTCTCATTAGCCATATTGTGTATCTGGTATCTGTCAGGTGATGGCTTCCTGAAATCTGTGATTACTTTGCCACCAATCAATAAATAATTAACATACCACACAACTGTGACAATCTATTTGGATTCATTGCTTAGTGTAAACAAACCACCATCAACTCTCGATGGTTCATATCCAATTGAAATCATAAAATCCTTGAATTCTCCATACCAGAAGTTATATGACTGTTTCATGCTGTAAAGTGATTTCCAATGTTTCATTATAAGTATCTGGGATTTTCTTGTGCCAGATGTCATTGATAACTTCTGAACACTTCAGATCATACGATAATAGCCGTGACAAGGGTGCAGATCCTGTTCCCCTTTTCACTTGACTCCAAGAAATGCTAGGCAGATATCCACGGGATGTCACTTCAACTTGTATGCTGCTGCAATGGCCAAGGGCAACCTGATGCGGCCATGTCTTGCCATCAGAACATAGAATACCTTGAACTAGATTCTTTCAACTTGGTCATTGCCACCAACAACAAGGCATACATTGAATCTCCGTATATTTCCATTCCCATTTTTCTTGACTTCATTATCTTCATGACTTAGTGATGCCTTCCTGTCATCTGGAAGTTTGAAATAATTAGAGTCTGAAACCATGTGATTGACAATGGCACTCAGTTTTTCTTTTATTGCAATATTTCATTTGATTGCTTGCTTTCTCTCAGTTTTGGCCTCATATGCCATTGGATCCTCAATGCTATCCAGGTTACCAACCGTGTCAGATACAATGATAGCTGCATAAATTTGCACAATTTCTGCCTTATTCTCTTCATCATTGCTTGCAAGTTGAGATGACTCCACCAGTATTCCTGGAAGCAGCCAAGTCCTCCCACTTCATTCTTGTGGTACAGCCCAAGCATATCCCAATGCTGTGTTGAGCCCAGCCAAGACCCTGGAGTACTTCTTCTGCATTTGTGACATCGAGGGCTGCCCAAGAGGTACAATTGCATGTTTAATCAGCGGTGCTTGAATGATTTCTTGATCTCCTCCTGACCCACTCACATTGAAGATGTGGGGTACAGAATTGCCTATATCCGTTGTATGGCTGTCTCAATTGGCATCTTCTGTAGATGATATTTGTTGATCCAGTGATCCACCGAATACACTGCGATCTAGAGATCGCCGGACAGAAGTCTTGGCAAAAACGGAAACAGCGAATTTAGTCAATAACCAGGGCAATAATTGACAAGCGGATACCGGCAATCAATTTCTAGCATCGAATTGACCCCGGGATGACACAACCAGCACCTCTGGACAGCCGGAGGAGGTTGGGCACCTGAACTGCAAAAGTGCACACACGTTTGCGACGCGACCACCTAGCTAGCAACGACAACAATGGCAACCGTGGGAGGAGAATACCCTAACAGAGCGACGATTGGCACCACAATTGGGAGAGAGGACATGAATATGGACAGAGCAGGATGAGGAGAAGTGGTGAATAGCATGGCCAGTGACACTATGAGTGTTGCCTATACGAGCGCAATTGAGCCATTAAGGCAAAACGAGGATGGAAAGAGACCGAGGATTGAGAACCCAGACGGTTCGAAGATTTCTGGAGACTGGGGGAGTCGCATGGAGAAAACAATCTCACAGCAAGCTCACAAGCTGACGCAATTGCACCGAACTGTTGAAAGCTTAGCTACACACTTGGCAAATATGTTGGAAGCTCATGCAACAAGCGAAGAATCACAGTGCCTAGGGTTGAGAACATGGATGCAGGAGAGGGAGGAAAAGTGGGATGTACAGCATCAGGACAACGTGTTGTGGGAGGCGGTCATTTCAGAGATGGTATCGAAGGCCCTAGTGGGATCAGCACCAGACCAGCAGGTGAGAGTGAAAGAGACAGACAGGATGGACACAGGCAGCGGTGGGCTAGAGGCCTCGCAATACGCACACATGACACAGGTAGGGCTGGAGGTGTGCTGACAGCTGCAGCAGCAGCAGCAGCAACCTATGCCCAGACCGCCGCCCAAACTTAAGTCAAAGCCGGCACCAATGCCCACACCGGCTAGGTGGTGGGAGACAGTCCCACCATGCAACCAGAGTCAAAAGATCGTGGCTGCTGATGAAAGCGCCGGCCCAGCCCCAACGACTGGCTCGAGCATGGCAGCGAGAAGCCTTATCCCAAGGGGAGACAAGAGTGTCCCGGTCCCCAATAAGATGGACCAGGAAATCCCCTTGGCAATCAATAGAGTGCTTTTCCACCAGAAGGCTCCAGCACCCATCCGGATTATGAATGCAAAAAGAAATGCCAAAAGGGCCATTACAGCAATCGCCCACCATAATGCGACGGCTGCGTTGGCCTTCTTGTTCCGCGATGTCATCATCACTGCGGCACAGCATGTCAACAGAGGAATCATCGACGTTGAGGTGAAAAAGTCCAGGGAAAGACCAAAGATTCACGCGGTACCACTCCTAATGTATATGGGCAAGGGTACAGAATGCTTACAAAATATGCGTGAGGAATTCCAGGCCGAAAATGAAGGAGTAACTATCCCCACCCAAGTATGGTGGCTGGCAAACCGCCGCACTATCAGGCACAGAAGACAGAACAGGGAGATCTCCATGTCGTTGGTGGTCTTGGTTGTGAAAGGGGGCAAAGTGCTACAAAGATTAATGAAGGAAGGAATCAAAGCAGCAGGAGTGTGGTACCGTGTTGAACCATTCACCAACGTTCGCCATGACAGTAGGTGTGAGCTGTGCTGTGGATGGGGCCATATTGAAAAAAGATGTCGCGACCAGCCCATGTGTGACTACTGCTCAAGCACCCACTGTACCAGTGACCACAAGTGCAATGTCGTGGGGTGCAACGCAAAGCAGGGCTCACTCTGCGGCCACACGTGAGAAAAGTGCCCTAACTGCAAAGGAAACTACATTGCATTCAGCAGCAGGTGCACAAAGAAGACCGAGGCCGCCAAAGCGGCGTGCGGGAGTAGGAGGATTGGGTCAGCCAGGCGAGCCACATCACGGCAAGCGATGGAGACAGCAACCGGGACGAACAGAGTCACAATCAGTTCCATGGTCAGGGCAGAGGTGGAAGGCTGGGGCAGCGAAGATGAGATGGCGGATGCGCAGGAAGGAGAGGCAGTAGGGGAAGCTAGAGACATCATGATGGCCGATACTGTGACGGCGATCGGATGGGAAAATGAAACGGGCGCTTCAGATACCAATGATTAGAGCAGTGCAACATAACTTCACCAGGCCTTATAAGTAGACTATAGCAGCGCTGGTGACGGGGGTAGAATGCAAGGCGGACATGGTATGCTTGCAAGAGCCACCAAGAGAAACAATAGGAAATGAAATTAACCACACCGCATATGAAATAAGAAAAACAAAAAGAGTTTGCATGGCGGTGCGCAAGGGGAGCAGCCTTGCAGTGGATGAACGAACGGGTCTGAGAAGGGGTGCCAATGACAATGTTATTGTCACTGATGTTCGAAGAAGAGGAGAGAAGATCACCATCATCATAAATGTCTATGATCAAAGAGACACACAGTCGGGAGAGAGACCAGCAGGGAAAATGAATTGGCAGACTGTCATTCGGCAAGGGAGCACCATCCTTGCTGGAGACTTCAACGCCCACAGCCGACGATGGGATCCAAGATGTACTGAGCAGCGCAACGCCGTCTTCTGGGAAGACATTAAAGATGAAAACGGACTGGACATTGGTAATGACGACCAGGCTACAAACTACTGGAAAAGAGAAGACCTCGAAGGCAAATCAATTATTGACCTAACCTTAGCAAATCGACCAATCATGAAATGGGCCATACTGGATGAGAGCCCCGCCACTGGTTCCGACCATGAGGTTATAGAGTGGGAGGTAGTCATTGTCAAGCAAGAGGAGGCAGACCACGAGCAGGTGGTAGAGTGGAATTTGGCTGCAATGACGGAGCAGGACAAATAGGTAGCTGGGAAGCTAAAAATGGAGTTAGCGAAGGAGAGAGCACACCTAGATACTGGGTGCATGGAGGACGAAGTCGAGCAGGAGGCCACGTGGTGTCAGGACACACTGGGCAAGGTTTTAGACGCCTCAGCAAAGAAAATCAGGATCTGCACAAAATCAAAGAGGTGGTGGAATGCCGATATCAAAACGAAAACGAATAGACTTGGGCAAGAAAAGGGAAGAAATGGACATCACTCGGTGGGGGCTGCTCAAGCGAAAGCAGACCTGCAGAAGTCTATTCGGAAATCCAAGAGCCAAATGTGGACCGACTACTTGCAGAACCTCTGAGGAGCTGAGGTCTGGAAAGCAGCAAAATATGTCGACCCTTGGGCTGGCGTGACAGTGGAGGCTCTGACGGACAGAGAGGGAAAACAAGCGAACACTGCCATGGAAAAGGAGGAGATGTTGAGGCTAGAGTCCTTCCTTCTAAATAAAGACAACGATTACTACACACTACCTCCAGCCGGAAGTGCGCATATGAGAGTTACTGAGCAAGCAGTCGAGCGGGCCCTATACTCCCAATCAGTGAACAAAGCGCCAGGCCCACACAAATTGTCTTTCGGAGCCATTCGCCCGCCATGGAAGACAGATAAAGACAGCGTCCTAAGGCTGGCGAAAACAGTAATTCGCACAGGATGACATCCAGCGGTCTGAAAACGAGCCAGTGGAGTCGTCATTCGCAAGCCCAGCAAGGTCAACTATACGAAGCTAAAAGCGTACCACACAATCTCACTGCTCAGCTGCATGGGAAAAGTCATTGAAAAGGTAGTTGCAGAACTGCTGTCAAAGGAGGCCGAGGGGAGGGGGCTGCTCTGCGATGGTCAATTCGGCTGCAGAAAGGGGAGGTTGGCCATAGATGCAGCAGCCATCATGGCCGACAGGGCGCATGCAGCATGGACGAATGGTGCCATAACCGGTGTGCTTCTCATGGATATCAAGGCAGTCTTCCTGAGCAGTGCAAAAGACAGGCTAGTCAGCGAAATGAAGGTCTAGCACATGGATGGAGACCTCAAATGACTGACGGAAAGCTTTCTCTCCGAGAAGACCGTAGAAATGATAATTGTGGGCAATGCCATGGAGAGATACCCAGTGCAAGCAGGCATCCCGCAGGGCTCACCTGTGTCCCCAATTCCTTGGGCTATCTACACATCGAAACTGAATAAGTGGGTCTAGGAGTACGTCTCAGCCAAAGGACTCTCTTTTGTGGATGACCTTGGTTGGGTGGCGACATGAAGCGACATCAATCAGGTTGTCACGACACTTGAGAGATGCGCAGCGAAAAGGATTGAATGGGCGAATCGACGAGCGTTGCAATTTGATACAGTGAAAATGGCTGAGGCACTGTTCACACGCAGACGAGACCACAAGAAGCACCTCCGGCCAAAACTACCAGCAAAGATAAGAGTTGGAAATGGGTTTATACGATTCAACAAAGAGGCGACACACTGGTTGGGCATCTGGATGAATGCGCACCTGACGTTCAAGGAGCACCACAACCGATGCCTGAAGAAAGCCAGGGCAGCTGAAGCCAGACTCCGAACTTTTACAAAGACAGTCGGGTTTGTTCCAGAGAGTGTGAGAGCCATCCCAATTGCATGTGTACAAGCAGTCACACTATATGGGAGTGAGCTCTGGTGGGATCCCAAAGAAGTAGGCAGGCAAGACGACCTTCAACTACTCCTGAACCGACAAGCTAGATCCGTTCTGGATACGCTGTCCATGACCCCACGTGGGGCACTGATGACAGATGCAGGGCTTACACCTGCACCAGTAATGTTAGACTCCAGATAACAAAGATTCACAGTAAGACTGGCAAACGCATGGAGCAGCAAACTAATGGAGCTGTACGAAGACGACTCTTCTGGTGCACCTATATGCCAAGTAGTTGCGGAAGAGCATGAGCTTGGCCGGACAACCAAAGGCATCAGCTGGCTGGCCCCGGGCGAAGAACCAGTAGTTAAGACCATGATACTGCATGGCAACACCGAAGCCAAGAGAGCCGCACAGCGCTGGGCAAGAGTGATGGAAGCCAAATTTGAAGCGGGGGTCTGGATGTGGTGGACAGATGAATTGCGCTCTGACGATGGCCGAGTGGGAGCTGCAGCAGTGTGCAAACACGGAAACGAATGGAGGGCCCACGGCAGGTAGCTGGGCACTGGATGGATGGAGGTCTTTGATGCCGAATTGTGGGCGATCGAACTTGTGTTTGGTGAAACTATCAAGAAGTGAGAACCACTGCAAAGCATGGACTAAAGACAGTGGCAATCTTTAGCGACTCACAAGATGCCATTTGACGGACGGCATATCTGCAGCCTGCCCCTGGACAGAGATCTGTGAGACGGATCAATCAAAGAGTGAAGGCCCTGTTCACCCATGGCATCGCAACAGAGATTCATCGGGTCCCTGGGGACTCCGCCATTGCCGGGACCAATGAAGCCGACCGCCAGGCGAACATAGCCCGAGATGCGAATGGATGCATGGCAATAGAGTGGCCATACACCTCGGCTTCAAATAGAGCTAGGCGGATCTCCGAGGGAAGATCAGCAGCCAAGGGCCGACAAATGCAGTAAGTACTGCAGCTACAGACTGAAAGGCAAGGCACGCAGTAGGACACCCATCCTAATAACAAGTGCAAAGTCATTGGCAACTCGATTCTACTGACTGAAATGCGGACATGCACCTACTGAAGCTTACCTCAAACGGTTCGGACACCGGGAGGATGACAAGTGTTGGTGGTGCGGAGGGATGGTGGCCCAGATGCGGGAGCATCTCTTCGGTCACTGTGGCCATTGGAAACACAAGCAGCAGGAGCTCTGAAAGGAGGTGGGATAGGCAATGGGCTGGAATGCGGGCAGGTGTGGGCAGGTACAGATATCTGAGCTGTTTTCCATGGTGATATGTGAAAAGGCGGTGATGGACTTCCTGGCGGCCACGGACGTTGGGCAGTTCCCACCTACGTGAGGCATAGAGCACGGAGGTCAGTGGTGTTTGTCGTTTGCTTTTCTTTCGTCATGGAATTTTTGATAGAGGTGGTCAGTCATTTACTTTACCTTCCTTTTGTTAACAGGAATGAAGGGTAGTAGATGGGAGTGCTGCCATGTGACTGGCTCGCCTGGAGGCGGAGGTGTTAAGGGTCCTGTCATACTCTAGCTAGAGTAAATACGGTATGAATAAACAACAACCACAATGCTCTGCGATCAGTTTTCCATAGATATACTGTGATGAAATCACCACCTCAGCACTATTGGGAGGTGTATACATAAGATGTTCTCAGAAAATCACATCTCTTGAATAATAGATAGCTTTCATCATCAGATTAGAATTCAAATGCTGTATGGTGATGATGTAGTAGCCTACATAGATTTCTAGAGTCATATAGGAATACAGTGTCTTCTGCTCCTCATTCTGAATATAAACCAAATCTAAATATTCATATACTCCCAGATACGTGATGGTGGGTTTTGAAGAAACCCAGACCTCACATTGAGTGTTTCCAATGACCAATTTTGTGTGTATGCAATTCAGTGTCAAGGGTACAGGGCTGGGCGTTCCAGGGGTTATAAAAATAAATTGCCGCAGAGCTACAGAGTTGAGAATCGCCTGTAGCTTAAGGGATGAAGTCTGAATGCAAGAGACTCAATCAAGAATCACTGGGTGTAAAGGAAGTGAAAACTGTAGCCAATTAATCATGTTATAGACAAGAGAATGCGGGAAGAAGGTAATCTATCCTCCGCCGAATGCCTGGTATATATATCGATATTTCATCCATGATCCACTTGTCTCATAATACATCCAAACTGCTGCTTTCTTTGTACACCGCTTTTGCACGATCACAATATATCCAGCGAAACCTCATTCTGTTCCATTTGCAACCTAATTGCTTTGTGATCATGCTTGAGCCTGCATTCAATATCTCATCGCATTCTCGTCGTGCTGTCAGCTGTGTTTGAAATTGTATTCCATTCTTGTCATCCATAATTGTGTGTATCACGTATTGATGATTATTCTACCATTCATCATCACTCGGCACAACCATGACATTAGCTCTTTCACACCAATCTCTAGTTCCAATATGGTTCACGGCCCAGTCATGGCAAGTTGTTCGGCATGATACTTGTCGATAGCTTCAACTCCATCCACATTGGTTGCCGCCTCCCAGCTACATTCGCTGTAGCCCCTCCATTTCCCCAAATACTGCAGCTTGCTCTGGAATAGCCTGGAATCATCTATCTGTTCAACCTTGTACTCATCTTCTCTATCCACAATTACCAGTGGTGGTGGTTCTTCATCTTGATGCAGGACAGGGTCTTGAGTGGCTTCTCCAACTGGGATATTGGTTGTACATTGTGAATGATTAGCTGATTGGGTAATTGGATTTGATAGGTCCAGGGACTAATATCTTCGGTAATTTTGTACAGTCCAATCTGTTTCCAGTCAAGCTTTTTGCCTCGCCTGGCAGTCCATATATTTCTTGCATCTAGCCATATTTTGACTTCTTTGGGCAGCTTGACTACAGTTCTTCGGGACTTGTTGGCCTGTTCAGACAGTATGGCCTAGGCCCTTTTCATCACCGCTCTGAATTTGCACAAAAGTTGTGCCATGCTTTTGAGCCATCTGCTGGCCATTGACTTCACCAACATCATTTGGATCATCATTCGGATGTTGGCTGAAAGTAATTTGTGGATTAAAGCCATAGTAGCAAAATAATGGGGAGAAATTAGTCTGCTTCGAGGTATGATTGTTAGCTGCGAATTCTGCCAATGGTAATCTCCCGAACAAATAGTGATGCTGGTGATTAACAAACTTTTGGAGATACTGTTCTATCACTACATTGACTCCCCCAGTTTTGCCGTTGGTCTGAGAATGAAATCTGGTTGACACACTTCTTTTGATGCCCAGTCTTTCACAGAGATGTTTCCAGAATTCGGAAGTGAATTGCAGCTTTTGGTTGGACACAATCGTTTCAGGCAGTCCATGCCGTCTGAATACTTCTTCGATGTACATTTCTCCCTTTCTCTTTCTATCTACATTTTCAGTACAGCGTACCAGGTGTCACATCTTCGTTAGAAGATGAACTACTCCCCATATTGCCTTGAACTCTTTTCTTTCTGCTAGTCCGACTACAAAATCCATGCTCAGGTCCTCCCATGGTTGCTCTGGAACATCTGATGGCCATATGAAGCCATGAGGTCTTCTGTGCGTTGTTTTTCTGCACTGGCAGGTGCGACAGTTTTGTATATTGTTGTTTAGGTCCTTGCTTATATTCATCTACGAACGGCTTCGGCTTATCAAGTCATACATTTTGGCTTGTCCTGGATATCATTCAACCGGAGAATTGTGGCACCCCTGGATGTACTTGAGTTTTTGGTCATCTGTTGGATGTGCATAGTGTATTTCGAGGATCTCCAGTGATTGATAATGATATGAACATAGCCCTTGGCTGCTGTCATTTGGGCATTGCTGGCACACCGATTCCACACAATTCCATAGCTCCATGGGACTTATGTAGTCATTATTGAGGTTGACTGTTTCTGTGGATGCCACAATTTACCTTTTATGTACTCTCTCATTGCAGTTTTCGATTTATAGCCTGATGTGCTGCGTTCTTTCCACCCTCCCCTTCCAAGGAATATCTCCTGGCATTCTGTTGAGTGTATCATGTTTTTGACCTTGCCTTTCATGACGCCATGAAGTATTCCAGGTTTGTGTGGTCTGTTTGAATCTCAATCGGATGTGCCAAACCTTCAAATGTGGGTGTGTACTGTTGCGGGCTTTCGACTATTGCCCCTGGTTCTTCATCGTAGATTTTGTAATTCTTTTCAGCATGTGATTGTTTTTTGGTCAGAAGGCTACTGGGTGTAGCACGCATTGGTAGTGATATTAGGAGAAGACTCCTGCTGATACCTCACTTGAGGCATTGGTTTTGAGAAGTATTTTATTTTCATGATGAAAATGGGCTACCACTGGTGCCATTGTGAAGGCCCTTATTAGTTCCATGACTGTTCTTTTTCAATATGGTCACCAGCAGAAAGCTACTAGCATTTTTCTCAGTTTTGTTAGTGATTGCACTATTTTGCTATAATTCCATATAAACTGTCAGTAAAAATTAGCAATTTCTAGGATGGATTGGACTTCCTTAAGTTTTTCTTGTTCTTCCCTATTTCAACTGCTTGAACTTTCTCCACATCCATTCTGATTACGTTTGTTCTGACAATTGACTCTGGGTATTTGCATTCTTCCTGATTGAATCCGCATGTTTCTCCCATTAGGTACAGGCTGAAATCCTTGAGAGATGTCATTACTGCTTGGACATGATCTTTGCGTTCTCTCATGTTTTGCTGTAGATGGGAATATCATTCAAAAAAGCCATGCAGAGTATATCCAAGAATTGTCAAGGTTTCAAGGCTCGGAGTTCTAGGGGTTATAAAAACCAAACTGAAATAGTTGATAGGAGGGTGCAGTGATCGCGGGTACTGCGTAACAGACAAGAGACTCGAATCCAGGAATCACAGAAGTGAACAAAGGTTGGTGCCGAAGCTATTGATTGTTTTATCGACTAGAGAACGAGTGAAGAACAAACCTATCCTCCGCAAATCCAGCGCTCTTATATACAACTAACGCGACCGTCGTCACCTTTACTCACTCGTTCCAAAATACATCCAAACCATACCCAACTATGTACGCAACCCTTTCAAACCATAAACCACGCCATAACCATCACGCCATATTTACAACGCAACCGTCCAAACCTGATTTCTTCCATCGAAACCTGATTCCTTCTATCAAAACCAGATTCCTTCGCTCGAAACCTGATTCCTTCCATTAAACTTATTTCTCTTCGTATTCCCTATACCCTTCATCGATCCATACTCTTCCTCCGATCCTCACTCGACACAACCGTGACAGTAGCTCCCCCTCCCACAAGCCGAGTTCCTACGAGGCTGTTGATCCAGGTTTACCAGGTTGTTCTGCGTGAAATACATCGATGGCCTGAAGTCCGTCCACATTGACTGCTGGTTCCCAGCTTCTGTCATCGTAGCCCTTCCACTTGACCAGGTACTGTAGCTGTCTTCGAAACACCCTGGAATCCTCGATGCGTTCCACTTCGTATTCTTCTTCCCCTCTACGATAACTGGTGGTGGTGCTGATTCGATCTGTCCTTGTAAAGGATTCTCTGAAACCTTGCTCAAACGGGATATGGGTTGTACTGGATGGATGTGGAGGTCTTTTGGTAATTGTAAACGGTAGGCCCATGAACTGATAACTTCCGAAATTTCGTAAGGTCCCAGGCGTTTCCAGTCCAACTTCTTACTCGGTCGTTGTGTTGTAATATTCCTAGCGTCCAGCCATACTCTATCCACAACCTTCATTTCCACTGCTTCTCGTCGGTGCTTATCCGCCTGTTCCGCTTGAATATCTTGTGCTCGATTCATTTCAGCCTTCATTTGTTCAAAGATATCATTCATTTTCTGAGAGAGGGTATTCGCATTTACTTCCCTGATATCGTTTCCATTTTGAACTGGATGTTGACTGAAGGTCATTCTTGGGTGGAACCCGTAATTGCCAAAGAATGGTGAGCATCCTGTTGTTTCCGAGGCGTGATTATTTGACGCAAACTCTGCCATTGGTAACCACTGTGCCCAGTCGTCCTGTTGATAATTGACAAAGGCTCGGAGGTACTGTTCCATAATGGCGTTCATTCGCTCCGTTTGGCCATCGGTTTGTGGATGAAAGGCTGTTGATAACCTTCGATTGATTCCAAGTCTTTCGCAAACATGTCTCCAGAATTCCGAGGCAAACTGAGGTCCTCTATCTGAAACTATAGTGTCCGGTAAGCCATGTAACTTAAACACTTCTCGTATAAACATCTCGCCCAACTTCTTCCCATCCGTATCGTCCCGGCATGGAACCAAATGTTTCATTTTTGACAATCTATCGACCACTACCCATATGGCGTTATACCCTTCACTTTCCGGTAGCCCCACCACGAAATCCATACTTAGGTCTTTCCATGGTTTTTGTGGTACTTCCAGTGGTTTGAGCGATCCGTGAATCTTCTGATGGGTCGGCTTGCTGCGTTGACATATATGACAATTTCGTACATATCTGTCCACGTCCGATCTCATTCCTTGCCATTGATGATTCCTTTTAAGAAGTTCGAGGGTTTTTGCTCGTCCTGGATGTCCGGCCGCTGGTGTGTCGTGATGTTCTTTGATCAGTTGGAGTTTGTCTGGTACTTCGGTACTGACCACCTCCATTGCATTGATACACAGTCCTTCGCTGCTGTCGAACGGGCAGTCTTTGCAAACGTTTTGAATCCAGTTCCATAACTCCTTTGGACCGACCTCTTCCTCATCCCGATTGACTACTTCTGCAAATGCTACCACCAATCCCTTTTGTATTCTCTGATCAAGATTCTCTGTCTTTAACACGATTTGTTGGGTTTTTTCTGCCCCCCCCTTCGGAGGAATGTCTCCTGGCATTCTAGTGAGTGCATCGGGTTTCTGCCCCTGTTTTCCTGGGCGGTATATAATCTTGAATTTGAATCTTGATAGGAATTCGGACCATCTTGTTTGTCTTCGGTTAAGTAGCTTCGATGTCATAAAGTATTCGAGATTCTTGTGGTCTGTCAGTATTCTGATTGGATGTACTGACCCTTCGCATTCCGGTCTCCATTGCTCCAGGCTTTTAACGATGGCTCCCAACTCCTGATCATAGATTTCGTAATTTTCTTCCGCAGGTGTATGTTTCTTGGAGAAGAATGCTACCGGATGAAGGATTCCTTGACCATCGTACTGAGAAAGTACTCCGGCAGATACGTAGCTAGATGCATCGGTTTCCAGAACTATTTCTTTTTCGTAATCGAAATGTGCCAAAACTGGTGCCGTTGTAAATGCTTCCTTCAATTCGGCGAATGCTCTCTTTTGATCGGGGCCCCAATGAAACGGTACCAGCTTTTTGGTGAGTTTCGTTAACGGTTGGACCACCCTGCTATAATTCCTTATAAACCTTCGATAAAAATTGGCAAATCCTAAAAACGCCTGAACTTCCTTGAGCTTCCCAGGTGCTTCCCATTCTTTGACTGCTGTTACCTTCTCTGGGTCCATTTTTATCCCATTTATCCCGACTATTAATCCCAGATACTTGACTTCCTGTTGATGGAACTCGCACTTTCGGCTTCAGATATAATCCAGCATCCTTCAATGTTGTCATTATGGCCCTCACATGCTCTTTGTGTTCCGTTAGGTTGTCACTGTAAATAAGAATGTCGTCCAAAAATGCTGTGCAAAAGATATCTAAAAACGGTCGAAGGGTGTCATTGATGAACTCTTGAAAGGATGCTGGGGCGTTGGTGAGTCCGAAAGGCATAACCAAAGATTCGAACAGGCCATAGGGAGTTCTAAACGCCGTTTTCCATTCATCACCTTCTGCAATTCGAATCATATTGTAGGCATCTCGAACGTCCAGCTTGGTATACCACTTGGCTTTTGACAGTCGTAATAAAGTTTCCTGAATCAACGGTAATGGATATCGATTCTTTATTGTTCCTTCGTTCAAGCCTCTGTAATCCACGCATAGCCGTAATCCCCCATTTGGTTTTGGTGCGAATAGAACTGGTGCTCCACATGGTGATGATGACGATCTAATAAATCCCTTTGACAAATTCTTTTCAATCCATTCCTTGAGGACCTGTAACTCCTCTCTTGACAGGCTGTAAATTGGTCCGAAGGGTGGAGTGAAGCCATCTTGGAGGGTGATCTTGTGATCGTATGGTCTGTGTGGAGGTAGTCTTTCCGCGATCACTTTATCGAAAGGGGGAGGAACTCATGATATTCTTTAGGGATTAACTGTTCCAACGGTTTCTCTTGAAGGTCCTTGACTTCTAGGGCCTTATTGATTTCATATAGGGTTACCGCGTATACTTTGAGTTTCTCCTTCTTGTTGCGTCTCATAAATGGGGCCGCTGCTATTGCGCTTATATCCAGTTTCGGTTTATCCGGTTCTTCTGTTTCCATATGATTGCCCCATACCCATACGCTCGAGTGATGTTGACAATGTTTTTGACAGTAATCACTTTCGAATCCTATCCTTTTCTTTTGGAACTTGACCGTGACGTCGTGAAGTTGCAGCCATGGTAATCCGAGTACGATTGGATAGTGACCTAGTTTTGTAACAAACGCTGGTAACTGTTCTTGATGTCCGCGTATGCCTAAGTCTAATTTAGCCATGGTTGTAATTGTTCCTGATTCGATGGGCCTTCCATCTATAACTTCCAATTCCCTTGATTCTTTCAATTCTTCTCTTGTAACTGATGATGGCGAACGAAATCTTTGTCAATAAATGCTATTCCAGTAGCTCCGCAGTCTATCAAAGCGTGGGTATCAATGATTTTGTCTTCTATTTTCAGCGAACATTTCACAACGAGGTGCTTGCTTTCCATAGAAGACTCTGTTATTTCTGCGCTTGATATAGAAAACTGCGAAATACCAAAACTAGCATTAACTGACAAAGGAGATTGTTTCCAGTGCAATTGCCATCCTTGTTGCACTGGACTAAACTTTTCCCGACTCGACTTCCTTTCCTTTCCCTGTTCCTGAATCTGCATCTCCCTCATTCGCTGCTTTCTTGAACGGTGAACTTCCGTTTGTCCTGACGCTGCCTTTAACTTCCTTGGGCACGATGCTGCGAAATGCCTGCTATCCCCACAGTACATACATAATCCTCCTTCCCTGCGTCTCTTCCGTTCCTCAGGTGTAATCTTCTTCCCTTTGACTGCTGAGAGGTCCATTGGTGCCGGGCCGTGATAACCTGCAACCGATCCTGCTGGTGCCGCTTCTGGGGCAGATGTGGTGTTGGTCGTTGGGTCGGCTTTCTTGTAACCCTCCCATCTTCCAGACTTCTTTTCTGCCGCGCGTCTTCTAAGCTGTGAATCTCGCTTTGAACATAGCTTGACGAATTCGACGATGCTCTCTGGCTCCTCGATATGTTGTAAAGAGTCCTTGAGTTCGTTTCACAGGCCTTGTCGTAATGCATCGAGCTGCGCGTCTTCGTTCCATTTGACGTCTGCTACGTATCTTTGGAATTCCGCGTAGTACTGAGAGAATTCACGGTCTCGTTGTTTGAGTCTCAAGAGTTCCCTCTTGGCCGTTTGTACTTTGTCCTGATCTTCGAACGCTAGATCAAACAGGTCAACTAGGACTTTCAGGGTGTCGAGTTTGACTTCCTCTGAGATCTCGTCACATCGTGGCATTATTTGTGCCAGTGCCACTCCCTTCAGACATCCTACCGCGTACCTGAGCTTTTTCTGTTCGGTATTGAATGCCTTTGGTTTTCCGGCGATCTTCAAAGCCAACTGCACCTTCCACCCTCGGAGTTCTTTTCTATTTTCCCCCGAGAAGCTGGCAATATCATTTACCTTCTCTTCTCTCTCTTCTTTTTCCCTTACTTCTCCCGTCCTTCCTTCTGTCAACTTCAGAACTCGAATTACCTGTTGGCGATTCTCTTCTGCTATTTCCTTGAATTTCTCCAATTGTGCCTGAGCGTCCTCCAGGTCTTGTCTCAGTTCTGCCAGGTCTGGATTTGCTTCTTCCAGTTGTTGCTTGAGGTTTCGAACTTCTTCAGTCAGATCTCCATGACCGCAAATTGGCGTTGTTTCCTTCTCGGATGTAACGCCTGCTGCGTGAGTAGCAGCTCCTGTTTCATATTGTCCCGTTCCTGGACCACCTTTTTTCCTTCTTCCAACAATTCCGATATTCGTACTTCCGCATTCTTCACAGATTGCCGTTCCTTTAGCAATTCGTTTAATCTGTTGGTTGTTGGAAGTTGGGCCAATGCTGTTAGCCCTGCGTTGATGTCCCTGATGTGCTCCCTGAGCTGTGTTTCGTTCATATTTTCTGTGTCTTTTGTTGTCACATTCTCCAGTTCCATCTGTAGTGCACTGGTCATTGTGACATCGCGGGTTGGTCTGGAAGATTCTCCTGACATCCTGACTGTGATGTAGGGATGCTGCTGTAAGGAGGCGGGGTTCTGCTACGCAGTCTCTGATTTCGTTGATGTTGTCTTGAATTGTTGAACTGCTGCTTCGATTCGGCGAACAGGAAGGGATTGGTCATTTTCCAAAGAAAAATGTCGTGTTTCTCCGGGGTCGTTACAATGATCAGTGGAGGAATACCTGGAATCCATGAGAGATTTTCTCCGGACTTTCTGTTGTCTACTGCTTTTCCTTTTTCGAGTTTTCTGGCTTCATATTTTGACCAGGAGGGTGTTGATGATACTTCTGAATATAGCACAAAGTCGTTTATTGATTGTCCTTCGGCTGCTGCCTGAGAATCGGTAACTGCTGTTCCCTTTGTTGTATGGGTTCCGCCGCAGTTGTGTTCGCAGTAGCAGGTTTCTTCGTCCTGGCAGCTGACGTGGAGGCCGTAGTACTTGGTCCAATGATTCTTAAATACTGGATCGTCGATTTGAAGTCCTCCTCCGTTGCGTGCGGCTTCTGTCCAGTAGCTGTTCCAAGGGGAAACTGTTGATGGTTCATCCCAGAAGTATGCTTCGAGGGGTTCTTCGGTTTCAAGAATGATAGCGTCGATGCTATCGAATGCATTCAATGGTTCTTGTTCAAAGAAAAATTCGTGGTTCGACCAGCTAGGTCAAAGAAATTGATTCGAGATTGTTGGGGTTTGTTGCTGTCGTAAGCTGGCATTTAAAACAGCGTGGATCCTTCGCGTCGATGTTTCCACAGGCACACAACGCAGGAGTGTCTCCAAACGCTGTGTACTGTGAGCTTGTTTTCGAAGTTTCCAACTGATTTAAACACGGAGCAGAGGGAATTGCAAGGTCTGTGACAAAAGTAACAACGGCTTCGGTGATGATAGCGGCACATATACTGAATTATAACCAGTAGAATTGATTGTGGACTCGTTCTTCTGTCAAGGTTTCAAGGCTCGGAGTTCTAGGGGTTATGAAAACCAAACTAAAATAGTTGATAGGAGTGTGCAGTGATCGCGGGTACTGCGTAACAGACAAGAGACTCGAATCCAGGAATCACAGAAGTGAACAAAGGTTGGTGCCGAAGCTATTGATTGTTTTATCGACTAGAGAACGAGTGAAGAACAAACCTATCCTCCGCAAATCCAGCGCTCTTATATGCAACTAACGCGACCGTCGTCACCTTTACTCACTCGTTCCAAAATACATCCAAACCATACCCAACTATGTACGCAACCCTTTCAAACCATAAACCACGCCATAACCATCACGCCATATTTACAACGCAACAGTCCAAACCTGATTTCTTCCATCGAAACCTGATTCCTTCTATCAAAACCAGATTCCTTCGCTCGAAACCTGATTCCTTCCATTAAACTTGTTTCTCTTCGTATTCCCCTATACCCTTCATCGATCCATACTCTTCCTCCGATCCTCACTCGACACAACCGTGACAAGAATGGTTATAATGTATTTTTATTCAACTGTTGGAATGACACTGGTGTGTTGGTGAGTCCAAAGGGCACAACAAAAGACTTGAAGTGTCTGTATTGAGTTCTGAAATCAGTTTTCCATTTGTCTCATTGAACAATTGTAATCATAGTCTATGTATCATGCAAATTCAACCTTGTGTAGTAATGGGCTTTCGACAGTATTGATTGGATGTCTTGAATAAGTTGAAGAGGGTACTGGTTCTTCGTCGTTCTTTCATTTCACCCCGAACGGTCGATGTATACTTTCAGACCTTCTTCTGGCTTCAGAGCAAAAAGCAGCGGAGCTTCACAAAACCATAGAGACATTCAGATGAATCCCTTTGACATATTGTTCTCTATCCATTCCTTTAGAACTTGCAACTTTTCTCTTGACAAGCTTAAAATTGTTCCAAATAGCAGTGTGAATGGTTTCTGCAGCCAAATCTTATGATGGTAGGGTCGGTGCATTTGTAATATCTCTACAATTGCTTTGCCAAATCGAGACATAAATCTGTGATACTTCTTTGGGATGACTTCTTCTAAGGGTTTTCCATGTAGGTACTGTATTCGCTAAGAGTTTATTGATTTCATCTAGTATAATCGCATAAAAATTCAGTTTCTCTCTGCTTATTCTCCTTATGATGGATGATGCTGCTACCACCTGAATGTCCAATTTCGGCCCTTTTGGATCCGCTGCTGTTGTTTCAATGTCATGGCCCCATACCCATATACTTGAATGATAGTTTCGATGCCGTTGGCAGTAGCAGCTTTTCAAGCTGATCCTTTGGGCTTGAAATTTAACCATTACATTGTGAAGTTGTAACCATAGCTATTCTTATATGATCGGGTAGTGTACCAACGTGGTTACCAATACTGGTAGTTGCTCTTGGGGTCATCAGATTCTTATATATAGCTTGACCGTGGTGGTAATAGTTCCTAATTCGATTGGCCTTCTATCTGTGACTTTTCATTCTCTCAATTTGTGTAATTCATTCGCCTCTAATTGGTAATGATGCGCAATATATTTATCCACATATGCAATTCCAGTTGCTCTACAATTGATCAAAGTATGTGAATTGATTATCTTTTTCCCAAATTTCATTGAACATTGTACAACGAGATGTTTGCTTTCAATAGATGATTGTTCGATTTCCGTGCCCTCAATTCAAAACTGCAAAATTCCAAAACTAAAACAAAACTTCTCACATGAAGGAGATTCGTGTCCAGCGCAATAACCATCCTGATTGTCAAGGATTACACTTTTTTTGACTCCACTTCCAGCTCATTCTCTATTCCTATATCTTCTCTGAACGGAGAGCTCTCCACTTGCCCCAAGGCTGCCTTCAACTTCCTCAGATGTGATGCCACAAAATGCTTTCTATCCCTGCCATATATACAAAATTCTTCGTTGTTTCATCTCTTGATCCCTTCTGGAGTAATCTTTCTTCCTTTGAACACAGAGAGGTCCATTGGAGCAGGATCATAGTATTTTGCCACCGTTTTGGCAGCGCAGTTGCTGGATCGGATGTGGTGTTGTTTGTACTTCCATGTTTCTCTGACCTTGCTCTCCCTCTGCTGGACCTTCTTTTGGCAACTCCGGCCTGGATCTTTGGGTCATATTTTTACCAGAGTTTGACAAATTCATCAAGGTCCTCTGCTATTGGGCTACCTTGTAGAGAGTCTTTGAGTTGATCAGATAGACCGCTGGCCAGGGAATTTGGTTTCGTGGCATTGTTCCAGCAGATATCGGGTTTCCATTTTTGGAATTCTGCAAGCTCTAAAGAAAACTGTCCTTTTTTTCGTCGTTCTTCATTGAGCTCCCTGACACTGTTGCATCAATATCCTGATCTCCGACTGTCAATTGCAACATATTGGGAAAGGTTTAAGGCAATCAAGTTTGACATATCGTATTACTTTATTGCAGTATGGTTTTAACTAATGCAGTGCTATTTCTTTGAATCTGTTCACTGCGTATCTCATCTAGCCTTGTGCATCATAGATATATGGAGCATCATTCTTTAGCTTCCATACTGGTGACACCATCCATCCTCCGAGGGCTTTCCTGTCTGTTCAAAATAATTGAAGAATATCATTTCCCTTGTGGCCTCCGTTTCCTGCAGGTGTTCCTCAGAAAGTGTTTTCCGCAAATGCAAGTTGTCTTTGGACCTGATCCTGATATTCATTTCTTTCTTCTCCACAGATACTTAGTTGTTGCTCTGTTTGTTCAAATTTCTGCAGGAGGTTCCCTGTCACTGTTGATGCTCTGTGTGCTAGTCATTGTTCTAGATCTGTGATCTTTCTTTGCAAGTCTCCCTGTGGATAGTGAGCTGCTCTTGCTTCAACGTTCTTCAGCTATTGTAGTGTTAATGCCAGCTCTTGGTCTGTGTACTCTTATTTTCTAGGACGTCCTTTCTGTTATTCATCAAGGCAGAATTCCATTTTTGGATTTCATTGATGGTTAGTACCTGGGCGATAAACTGTTTGTTGAGTTGGCTTACTTGATTCTCAACTTCAGATTGGCTTGTCTGTAATATTTGGTATATGGTATCAATTATTCAATATGCCACTTCCGAGGCTTATCCTTGATCCAGCTAGGTGACATCCACCAGTATCTATCTCCTTATCATGTCTTGAATCATTCTGGAATGATCTATGTATCAATCAACTTGTGCTGAGGAGCGGCCTTCCATCTTTGCACTTTTCAAATGGTGATTAATATAGGTATTTATTGATCCTCCAGCCGAAGGTTTGTGCTACTTCAAGGCACTCATTACAGATGTGCCTCCAGGTATTAGTTTTCCAGTATATCCTGCAGTTGTTGCCACATGAAATTTCACACCTGATACAGTTATTGGAATTCTAACACATTAATACCTAACGGCGAATTTTTTATTATTGTCATGCTGTGTCCCAGGGCAATTCGATTTTGAAGCGAATGATCCAGGGCTGATCAAAAAATGCTATCAGATTCTTTTAAACAGTCGAATGATATATCAAATTCCTCTCGTAAACAATCGCTGGTTGGATTAATGTGCTACTTCTGTGGTGATCTGCAGGTGCAGTGAATTGTAGGGTTCTGATAATATAAATACAATTCTGCTAATTTACTAAACTGTTGTAAAGCTCCTTCCGTATCTGAACAGTATCAGGTATAAATATAGTCACAGGTACTTTCACTCAGTTGCCAAAATAGTTCGCAGGTCTGCAGAAAATCCCAAATGCAGAGGATGCAAATCAGTTGCCAAAAACTGTGCAAAATTAATTAGTTTTGGAGGTTTTCTACTGAGTGAAACACAGCGCAGTGGGTGTTGTAACATTTTTAACAAAAACAACAACCACTCCGGTGCAAATAGTGACACATGAACTAGGGGTCGAAATTTGTATTTTAACCAATTGAATAGATTCTGGACTCATTCGTCTGTTAACAGTCCAGGGGTTGCTGTTCCAAGGGTTATAAAAACAAAAAGCTGAAGAGCAAATGAGTCAAGAATAGCCTCTAGCTGAAAGGATGGACAATGTAGGCAAGAAACACAATTTAAAATCACCTGGTGTGAAGCAAGTGAAAGTCAAAGCTAATTCATTGTTTTATAGATGAGAGAATGAGTAAAGAAAGAAGTATATTTTAACCCAAATGGCTGGTTAATATTCAGTGATTTCACGTGTAATCCATATATTCCATAATACATTGTATGTGCTGCTTTCTTTGTTCACAACTTTTGCGCAATTTCTATATTTCTTATGATATCTCATTCTTGTACATTTGAAACCTGATTTCTTTCACGTGGTGCTTGAGCCTCCGTGCAAAACGTGATTTCATTCTCAACATGCTAATGCCTATGTTCAAAACCTGATTTCATTCTCGTCATGTATGATTCTTTCTATTGCTTATTAATCATCACTCCACGATGAATTGTCACCTAGTACAACAGTGACCTACGGCCTCAACTGCAACAGCAAGGTACAACTTTGGGAGACCAGCATCATCCAGCATCTCTGTGAATATCCAAAAATTTTCCAATATACTTTCACAACTACTCACTTTGATTGTGGCATATATCGTGTTGTTTTTTCCTTGACGATGCCGTCTGCCGTTATATAGTCTCACAATTTCTTGGGAATGTATACTCCTCCGCTGTCAGTTTGAAAATTCTTTAGCTTGTATATGTTAATAGAATCTGTCTGTTCAGCAAGTGCAATCCATTTCTTCAACTTCGTCAATGCCTCCAACATGAAGATCAGTATGTGCCACATAGTTAATTCTGTGCAATCTTCAGGGAAAAGCAGCATATTCTGGCTACCTGCAATTGAAGTGTCAACTGGACTGCAGATGTCCGAATGGATAAGCTCCAGAGTTGTCAATATTTTTGTGGACATGGGTATAAAAGATTGTCTAATATTTTTATCCATAATATCGCTCACACAATCAGAATCCTCTGTGAGTGCCAGCATTCCTTCAACTTCCTTCTGGTTAATATCAAATGTTTTCAATCCAATCGGCGCCAGTCATCAGTGCCATAGTATGCATCATATGGCTGCTGACATTGTTGGGTATTCTATAGGTTTGCGCATGACCCTGCAACTCTCCAGGGCCGCTTCTGCAACTACTACTCCAGCAATATCAACAGTGATATTTTTGGACTCCTCTGAATCCATAACACAATTGAGCACAAACCAACCTTCAACCTGTGGAGTAGTGGCCACTTTTTGACTATTTTCCCTTGGCAATCCATCACTTCAAGTGCATCATGACAGTGCAAGCATGCTGGGGTACATTCATTTGTGGCTCTCGACTTGATACTCTACACCTCTTCCTGCTCCTTGTCTACTGCTGACCTCTCTCGGACTTTTGCAGATCAAATTCGATTGGCTCATGGGAATACTGAATCCATTTGACTTGTATAGTACATCATGATGGTGCAAGCGCACTGGGGTACGTCAATCAATAGCTTTCGACTGGATACCCTCCTCCTGTTTCTTCACCTCCCCTGCTGCTGATCTCTTTCAAACTTTTGCAGATCAAGTCCTGTTGACTCATTGGAAAACTCAATCCATTTGACTTGTCGAGTGCATCATGACAGTGGAAGCATGCCAGGGTATGTCAATCAATGGCTCCTGACTGGCTGCTCTACTCCCGCATCACCAGTGCTGACCTCCTTCAAATATTTTCAGATCAAGTCGGATTGACTCATGAATATGTTCAAATGATGTGTCTCCTTCAGTACATCCAGATGATGCACACACGCTGGGGTTCACACATTATTGGCTCTTGGCTGGCTGCTCAACTCCCCCGCCACCTCCTCCTCCAGTGCTGACCCTTTGAAGTTTTGCAGATCAACCCGGATGGACGGGTGGGTATGTTCAATCAATTCGTCTTTGCAAATCCATCAAGACGGAGCACACACACTCGTGTCAATTCATTTTTGGCTCCCAACTGGCTGCTCTACTCTCCATATCACACTTGTTTTCATCAGACGGTCTGGTAGAGTGGAAATAACATTTTGAAGCTAGTAATTAGTGTCAGAGACTAGATTTTAGTTTAACGAAAACTCATATACAAGTATATTTTTGTGGAAATTGCAATTGTCACCTCAATCACATATCATCAGGGGTGGAAATCTAATTTCCACTGTGCTTATTAAGGTTTCTACAGTATTGATGACTACTTCCCAAAGGTCTCATTATGTCTTACCAACAATGCACCTACCAGGTCCATAGTTTCCTCCAGAAATATCTGCCTTTCATGTGTAAATATATTCAAACTGCGCTAAACAGTTCCCCTCGTGGTATCATGTGTGCCTCATGGAGAATTTGTCACAATATTGTGTTTAAATACATAGCTATCTGCGTTTAGTATTCTTCTCTGCATGTCTGTCTTTCTCCTTCTCTTTTGCACTTATTTCTACTTTTCAATTCTTCATTCTTGTCATTGCATTTTTCTCTGTCTCTTCTTCCTCTTTCATTTCTCTCACACTTGTATTTTCCTCTCTGCCCTTCTTTCTTCCCCTTATTTTTCCTTCTCCATCCTGTTTTCTTGCCATTGCATTGTTCTCTGCCTCTTCTTTATGTTTGTATTGTTTTGTTCTTGTTTCTTCTTCTCCGTCCTGCTTCCTTGCACTGATTTCTGTATCTGCATCCTTCTTCCTTACCTGGGTGATTTTTTCGACCTCTGGCTTTTCTAAGTCACCATGTAACAACAGTAGACCATTCTCTTCTATGTGGAACATTGGTCCTGACACTTACAATTTGTACTTGATGATCAATATGGTTGCCAGTAGGGGTTGAAGATTTGGGTTGAATAAGAATTATACAATAGATCCAAACCATTTGTCATCAATTATACACACCTTGATATCACCAATCCATTATCCAGCCGTCATAACTTCCAGTGCCATCAGATTGCAATACTTCTGTTTCAAATCCACATTGTGAGAAACTACATATGCAACGTTATTCAAGATATCTGAGATGTGCATGACCTCCCAGTCCAAGTTCAAGTACATTGTAAACATATTCATTAGGCATATGGTGAGGTGTAGTTGTGTGAAAATACCACGCAGGGTCACATGGTCTGTATATACCAAAAAGAGCAGCTGCGTTCCACTTAATTTGATTTTCCAGTACAATACTCCGTCCCTGATGCCAAAAAGGTTTTCTGACATATGCCCGGTATTGTATCGCCACATCATATAATGCTTGGCTGAAATATCCCAGTTCCATGTGTTCCTGTATGTGAATACTATTGCTGTCAATATCAATGCCTCAGAAGTTGATTTTCTGAAATACCCAAGTGTATTTTGCACATTTGGCCTTCAAACTACATTCTGCTGTCAAGGTCAGTACTATACGGACATGTACAATGTGTTCTGCCCGGGCCCAGCAGAGAACGATGATTTTGTCAAGGTATATGATGATGATCTATTGTTTTATTGGCTCTGGAATGCTGTTTCATATGCATAACCACTGACTTGTGGAGTTGCCCTGGTCAAATGTTAGAACTCGCCAGTCATCTAAGCCAAATGCAGTGGTGATAGCCAAGTTTTATCCATCAGCTATTCAAATTTGATGATAACTGGCTGCCAAGTCTCATTCAGTAAACCAGCAGGAACTGAACATAAAGTTGAACAAATTCTTGATATGTGAGAATGGACAATGCATCTTGACAGTTATGGCATTTGCTGTGCGATGATCAATTGCCTTATGCAACTCATAGTCAGGCTGAAACATGATTATTACTTATTTACAAAAATGGCTTGGAGAAGACTGAATCCAACAGTAGTTGATTGCCTTATCAATTGGGCTGCAATCCATCTATTCGTTGTGCAGAGATATGCAATATGGTAACTGCAAAGCAATTTTGCCATGTATATCCATTTTGATTTCAAAATTGACCTGTCTTTATTCCACAAATTTGTCTAAATTGGCTTTCCACAGAGCCCCTGGAATGCTATCCATATATCTTGACACTCTAAAGAGGATCATCAATGGGATCGGTATGACCAATACCATGATAGTACACTTTGATTATGGACCCCTATTGTCACAGTTGTGCTGAGTGACGATTGATGGTGGAGTGATGATCGGTGAGTATTATTAAAGGTTAAGCATGATGAGAATGAAATCAGGTTTCGAACGGAGGCTCAAGCACGACGAGAACGAAATCATGTTTCGAAAGGAGGCTAAAGCACGAATAGAATAAAATCAGGTTTCGATTGGAGGCTAAAGCACGACGTGAACGAAATCAAGTTTCGGATAAGGAAAATGACAGAATTGTGCAAATGCGGTGTACGACGAAAGCAGGAGTTCAGATGTATTATGGAACGAGTGAATCGCGATATATAAACAAGGCGTTCGGCAGAGGATATGTTTCTTTCTTCACTCATTCTCACATCGATAAAACAATCAATTACCTTCGGCATTCACTTCATTCACACTCGGTGATTACGGATCGAGTCTTTTGCGTACAGTCCTCGTTTCTTTAGCTACAGGCTATTCTTGACTCTGAGCTTTCCTGCTATTGGATGATATAACCCCAACAACCACGAGCCCTGAACCCTCGACGCCGAGTCCTGAGTCCTTGACGGAAGAACGAGTCTACAATCCATTTTACCGGCTATATTTTTGTTTTATGTGCCGTTATCCTCACCATTTAGGTTGCTATTATTGTCATCGCATTTGCAACGCCTCTTGTAAAGTTTTAAATCAGCAAGCAATTTCGAAAATAGTTTGGTTATCCAATTCTACTGGAGACACATCTGTTTATTTTGCTTGTTGACCTTTCGAAAACCTACGAAACCAAATATCTTGGGCAACCTGTGCAACTTCTAAAAACCACATGAGCGAGGACGAAAGGACCAGCGACTGTATTTACTTTTGCTACTGTTCAGAAGAAGCAGGAGACCTAGACCGGGATTATCCAAACCCAACTATCCACTGCAACTGCGGAGCCATTCAAAATTGGACTGATACACCTACCTGCAACTGCGGCATAGAGGAATTCGACACGTTTTTTGATTGCATTGAGGAAAAAGATTGCATACCCTGTTTACTTTTGACTATCGATCTCGAATCACTCTTGCCTTGGTATATAGCCCAACGGTAAGCAAAAACGCATTTTTAGTCAACATCGAAGCAATCGAAGAGTGTTTGTTAATCAACGAAAAAGATTGAAATCGATTCGCCATCAGGCGTTACATGTTCTGGAACCCAAATAAGTGTATTTGGTGCGAAATTCCCGGTGGCTACATCTGCTGGATTTACTGGAAAAACCATACCTAGAGGCACATCTGTGACAAGTGCCTTGAAGTAGCACAAACCTTCAGTTGGAAAATCAATAAATATCTACACCAATCACCATTCGAAAATTGCCAAGATGTCAGGAGAATCTTCAAGAACAACCTGCAATGTGACGCTGACGGGGGCACTACAATTAGAACTGGAAAACATAACGCTGGCAAATACGGAGATCATGAACGAAGAGCAACTCAGGAGTCATATTCAGGACATCAACACAGAACTAACAGCCCGTGCTCAGTTACCGACAACCAGTAGGTTGAACGAATTACCCAAGGAACAGCAATCTGTGAAGGATGCGGAGGCACGAATATCGGAGTTCTTGGCAGAAGAAAACATGGTCATCGAGGAACGGAACGACCTGAAACAAGAGCGGCTTCTTATGCAACAGAAGTTCAATACCACGTTGGAAAGAGTGCCAGTCTGCACACATGGAGACCTGCAAGCTAAGATCACAGATCTAGAACAACAGTTGGAAAACAGAGCACCAGAAGGGACGGAAAACCTCAGACAGGAACTAGAAGAAACAGAGAAACAATTAAGGATCTGTGGAGAAGAAAGAAACCAATATTGGGATCAGGTCAAGCGAGTATCAGCACTGGTAGAAACATCGGATGGTGGCAACGGGGGTAGAGGACACACAGGAAGTGAAATTCTCAGATTCTCTGGAACAGACCAAAGGGCACTTTGAGAATGGATGGCACAACTAGCCATGAAAATTGTGGATGAACCGGGATGATTCTATAGCGAACAAACCAAAATGAGGTTCGCAGCAAATTGATTAGAAGGCGTGGCCCTGAATCACATTCAACCATACATCGACAGAAAAACCCGAGATCTGAAGTTAGAGTCGCTAGAAAAATTACTGGACCTGTTGCAGTTGGCCTTCAGGGACCAAGACATATGGGCCACAGCAAATCGAAAATGGCTCAAACTTATGCAGAAGAATCGAGAATTTGCCCAATATTACGCAGAATTCCAAAGGTGGGTACCTGACGTCAATTGGAATGACGCAGCCCAGTTGGAAGTGTTACGTCAAGGCCTATCTGAGCAGCTGAAGAACTCACTACAACACTGCGACATCCCGTCAGATCTAATGGAATTTGTCAACATTTGCTCGAAGAGAGACTCCCAAATCTGCGCCCGAGCTGTGGAAAGAAAGTTAGGAAGATGGTCAGCAGGATCAAAGAAACACGAAACCACGAGCAACACCACACCTGCCCCAGAAACAATACCCGCAGGCACTGTGGCAGGTTACCCCGGCCCTGCTCCAATGAACCTTTCAGAAGTCAAGAGGAGGAAGATTACGCCGGAGGAACGAAAAAGACGAAGGGAAGGAGGATTGTGAATGTACTGTGGGGATTCAAGGCACTTCACAGCAAGTTGCCCAAGAAAATTGAAAGCAGCATCAGGGCAGGTGGAAGTAACACCTTTTAAGAAAGCAGGAAATGAAATGGACGCAGATTCAGGCAAAGAAGTTGAGTCTGAAGAAGTCTAGGCCAGTGCAATAAGGATGGCCATTGCGCTGGGCACGAATCTCCTTTGTCTACAGTTGTTAAATCTCGTTTCGGAATTTCGCAGTTCTCAATTTGTAGCGCAGACTTTGAGGAGTCTTGAATGGAAAGCAAGCATCTTGTTGTGAAATATTTGCTGAAAATTGGAAACAGGTGAATCGATACGCACGCTTTAATTGACTGTGGAATCATGGGAATAGTACTTGTGGACAAAGATGTTGTTCGCCATCATCAATTAGAAGAGTAGGAATTACGAGAGCCAAGGGAGTTAGAGGTTATCGATGGAAGGCCCATCGGATCAGGAACCATTACAACTATGGCCAAGTCAAACATGGGAATACAATCACATCAGGAGGAATTACCAGCATTCGTAACAAAGTTAGGACATTATCCGATAGTGTTAGAGCTACCATGGTTACAACTTCACGACGTAACAGTCAAATTTCAAAGTCTGCAGGCTTGGTTTCTACAGCAGCTACTGCCAACAACACTGCCAACACCATTCGAGCATATGGGTATGGGGCAATCATATGGAAACAGCAGCAGATCCAGAACGGCCGAAATTAGACATCTGTGCAGTAGCAGCATCATCTTTCATGAGAAAAATATGAAGGGGGAAACTCAAGGTTTACGCCATCAGACTGTACGAAATCAATAAAGCCTTGGGAATATAGGACCTACAGGAGGAACCTCTCAAAGAAGTCATCCCCAAGGAATTCCACAAGTTCCTACCCCTGTTCAGCAAGATAGTCGCAGAAACGCTACCACCGCACCGACCCTACCATCATAGCATTAAGCTGCAAGAGGGGTTCACACCGCCGTTTGGCCTATTTACTGCTTATCTCGAGAAGAGCTACAAGTTTTGAAAGAATGGATAGAGAAGAACTTGTCCAAGGGATTTATCCAATCATCTTCATCACCTTGTGGAGCTCCAGTACTTTTCGCTCCCAAGCCAGGAGGAGGCTTAAGACTCTGTGTCGATTACTGAGGCCTAAATGAAGGAACGATAAAAAACCAGTACCCCCTACCATTAATTCAAGAAACCTTGCTAAGTCTCCCGAAGGCTCACTATTCCACCAAGCTAGACGTCCGTGACGTATATAACATTATTAGAATCGCGGAAGGGGATGAATCGAAAACGGCTTTCAGGACCCGCTAAGGACTTTTTGAATCCCTGGTTATGCCTTTCGGACTCACCAACGCACCAGCATTCTTCCAAGAATTCATCCACGATACACTACGACCCTTCTTGGACATATTCTGCACGGCCTTTTTAGATGACATCCTCATTTATAGCAATAATCTGAAGGAACATAAAGAGCACATCCGAGCAGTAATGACATCACTCAAGGAAGCTGGTCTCTACCTAAAAGCAGAAATGTGCGAATTTCATAAAGAAGAAGTCAAATATCTAGGATTAATTGTTGGAGTAAAGGGAATCAGAATGGATCCGGAGAAAGTCCAAGCCGTCGAAAATTGGGAAGCACCAGAGAAACTCAAAGAAGTCCAAGCCTTTTTGGGCTTTGCAAACTTCTATCGACGGTTCATACAAAATTAAAGCAGGGTGGTGCAACCGCTAACACAACTTACGAAAAAACTAGTACCTTTTCATTGGGACCTGATCAGAAAAGAGCATTCACTGAACTCAAAATAGTCTTTACAAAGGCACCAGTGCTAGCCCATTTCGTTTAATAAAAAGAGATAGTTGTAGAAACTGACGCTTTGAGCTATGTATCCGCAGGAGTCCTTTCTAAGTACGATGATCATGGAGTACTACATCCAGTGGCCTTCTTTTCCAAAAAACCTTCTCCTGCCGAAGAAAGTTACGAAATTTACGATCAAGAATTAGGAGCAATAGTGAAAAGTTTGGAACAGTGGAGGCCTGAGTGCGAAGGTTCAGCACATCCGATTAAGATTCTCACAGATCACAAGAACCTGGAATTCTTCATGACTTCGAAGTTTTGAACCGGAGGCAAACAAGGTGGTCCGAATTGCTCTCCTGTTTTAAGTTGAAAATCGTCTACCGACCAGGCAAACAAGGACAGAAGCCCGATGCACTCACACAATGCCAGGAGACATTCCTCGAAGGGGGGGCAGATAAAACCCAGCAAATTGTGCTAAAACGGAAAACCTCAACAAGAGTTATGTAATCGTTGATAGTGGCTTTCGCACAAACAGTTAACTTCGACAATGACTCAGTAAGTCCTGAAGAGTTATGGAATTGGGTAAAAACAAGCAGTCACTGGAAATCTTCGAATCGCAATAAGTTCAACCAAGGACAAGGAAAAGCTCAACGGATCCAGGAATGCCACGATTCACCCGTTGCGGACACCCAGGACGAGCAAAAACCTATGACCTGCTAAGCCGAACCATTCATGGAATCAGATGAGGCAGGATGTGGTCCGCTACATACGAAATTACCACACCTGCCAGAGGGCAAGGCAACCCACGAAAGACTCATGGCTTGTTACACATTGAAATACCGGAGCAACCATGAAGGACTTGAGCATGGACTTCGTGGTCGGACTACCAGAAAGCGAAGTGTTCAACGCAATATGGGTAGTGGTCTATCGCCTAACGAAGATGCGACACCTGGTACCCTGCAATCACAAAGTAGATGGAAAGAAGCTAGGGAAATGTACATCAAAGAAGTGTTCAGACTGCACGGACTGCCCGAAACAATAGTGTCGATCGAGGACCGCAATTCGCATTCGAATTTTGGAACACGTCTGCGAAAGGTTGGGTATCAAAGGAAGACTATCAACTGCGTTTCATCCTCAGACCGACGGCCAAACTGAAAAATTAATGTGGTAATGGAACAGTATCTCCGGAACTTTGTTAATTTTCAGCAGAACGATTGGGTCCAGTGGCTACCATTGGCAGAGTTCGTGGCTAACAATCATACCTCGGAGACACCAATTGCTCCGTATTTTTGGTAACTACGCTTTCATCCACGAATGACTTTCGGCCAACATCCAATCAAAGATCCAACGACATCTGGAAGTCAATGCTCAGCAGATGGCCCAACGGATGGAACAACTTTTAGCGACTCAGAGCGAGATGAAGGGCCCAGGATGTACAGTCCGAACAGGCCAACAAGTCCAAAGGGTCGGCACAGTATCGGAAGTCGGTGATAAAGTTTGTTTGGACACACGAAATATATCCACAACCCGACCAAGCAGGAAACTCGACTGGAAACACATAGGGCCGTATGAAATCACCGAGTCATTAGCCCGGGCTTATCGGATCAAATTATAAGCCTGCTACGCATTCACGATGTTCAACCGATATCTTGATTCAAAAGGGCTGCTAGGGACCCTCTTCCACACAAAGCAAGAACCCCCATGACCGGTGATAGTGGAAGGAGAAGAAGAATACGAAGTCAACGGATAGACATTCCAGGTTGTCCGAAGGCAATTCAATATCTGTAAAATGGAGGGGCTACGACGTGCGCAGCTGGGAGCGCGTGGCCAACATAGGCAGACTTAAAGCTATGACAATTTTTACACTGAACAACCTGGCAAGCCCGGGTCGTGAACCTCGTAGGTACTCGGCATTGGAGAGGGGAGTGACTGTCACGTTTGTGCTGAGTATGATTGATGGTGGAGTGATGATCGGTGAATTATATTAAAGGTTAGGAAGACGAGAACGAAATCAGGTTTCGAACGGAGGCTAAAGCATAACGAGAACGAAATCAACTTTCGAATGGAGGCTAAAGCACGACGAGAATGAAACGAGGTTTCTAACGGAGGCTAAAGCACGAAGGAACAATATCAAGTTTCGGATCAGGGAAATGACGGAATCGTGCAAAAGAGGTGTACAAAGAAAGCAGGAGTTCGGATGTATTATGGAACGAGTGAATCGCGATATTTGAACCAGGCGTTCAGCGCAGGATATGTTTCTTTCTTCACTCGTTCTCTTGTCTATAAAACAATCAATTAGCTTTGGCATTCACTTCTTTCACACTAGGTGATTCTAGATCGAGTCTCTTGCATACAGTCCTTGTTTCTTTAGCTACAGGCTATTCTCGACTCTGAGCTTTCCTGCTATTGGATATTATCACCCCTAGAACCCCAAGCCCTTAACCCTCAATGCGTAGCCCTGAGTCCTTGACATCTATTGAAACCTGAGCGCCAATATATATTGGAGTTCCCCCTTGTATATGATACAGATGCCCATGAATTTACCCATCTCTACTATACGATAATCAATCTCCAAATGGTGCAAGCCTACTAGGTAGTGAACTTGGCCATCCTTTCTTCGTTCCCAAAGATGATTGGCTATCCATATTTTGTTGCTGTCATATGTGATTTTATCAGGGCAATTCATATTGCACATCCATTCTTTACCCAGTATAATATCCAAGCCTTTGACATCGTATACTGGATATTCTACCTCATAGTTATATGATGAATGTAGTTCAAGTTTCAATTTGACTCATTAATATATCTCTATACCATTCTCGGTATTCACATTGGCAGTCTCCACAATGATCCATCCCATATCTTTTGCATTGAAGGTGGCCCCTTGATATTACGGCTCATTATGAAACTTCTGACTGATATAATACTTAGACACACAATTGTCCTTCACAACTCTTTCCTTTTTCCTGCTCTGCCATTCCCACTTTGTTTGCTATTGAATTTCGCATTCAAACTTCACCAGGTCTACCAATGTGTCATCTTGGTTACTGACTTCTAAGTAGATGTATGGGGTGAAAACCTTGAATTGACTGTCAGGCACATGCTGGCCACATGTTTGTGACAGTACCATACATGATGATGTAATTGTAGATGGTACAGCGTCAGCTACAGACCTCCTTGAACTCATTCCACATCAGAGTCCAAGTCAGAATGACTTTCCAACTCAGTTTGCACCATACCATCTTTTCTGGTTCAACCTCTGTCTCCTGAACAAGGTGGCCACTCTCATTCCGACAGGACGGCGCACTTCCCCTTGGTTTGTCCTGGCGCCGGCTGCCAGCCTGATCGTTTGTAACATCTTTGCTGACAACAGTCTGTTCGAGTAGCTTGTGTATCAACTCGCCATTTTTTCAATTACGAAAGATTTGACCTGTCTGACCACAGTCATAGCATGTTGATTCTCATCTGTGGCTGTGCCAGTTGTTTCCATTGTACCATCATTCATGGATTCCATTGTTCTAGCAGTAGTTTTTGTATTTGTTTTTTAATTGCCGATACTTGCAGGTTGACAGTTGTGGTGTGATGTATCCAATATAGCAAGGTGCTGCCTGTGCTGTTCCTGGGTTGGAGTTCTATAGTGGATGCCAATATACTAGAATAAGTCCTTATAATCTGCCTGGTTGTCCATTTCAATCTTTTATCCATAAGCATTGGCTATGATATCCACTGCCATTAGCTGACATCGCCGACATGTAGGTGGAATTTAGTGTAGTTTGACAACTCCCAACTTCATAATGTCCAAAAAGAATATTTGAAAAGAATGCTAGCTTCCAAGCCACACATTACTTTTGTTGCTTGCAATTCGCTGGTAAGATCAAAGTTTCAGAAAGTCATGCATTTAGGTGTTTGAACTAATGCACAGTTAACTAAACTAACTTCTGGCATTATGAAATTTGGCCCTTCTGCCCCATTGGATCATTCAGTCATTTGTTCATTTGGTTCTTTGCCAGTATTGTACATTTCAAAGTACTGGCTAATAGCGGAAGCCGTGGCTGGCATCAGATTACTAGTTAGTATTGGAAGCTTTAGTCTGCATCAGAAACACTAGCCACATCCAAAGCACTAGCCAGCTTCCAAAGCACTGACCAATGTCAGAAGCAGTGGTCATCATTGGAACAACAAGCCATCATGAAAAGTACTAGATTACCAATGTTCAGCTTTAGTACTCACACTACCCGCATCGAAAGTACTTGCCAACTTCGCAAGCACTGCGCAATATTGGAAGCACTGGTTATCATCAGAAGTAATAGCTAGCATGCAAAGTACATGCTTGCCAATGCTCAGACTGTATACAGGGAGTTGGTGGAACTTGGAGAGTTGTAACTGTCACCATCGTGATCACCATCACCTTCACCTTCACTATCACCACATGAATGGTCATCTGGTTGGTAGGTCTCTGATGATCAGCTGCATATAAACTTGCATACAAATAGATAACACAGGATTGGAGCTACGGGTTCTTCTGGGACACCCCACTTAGAAATCTGCTATACACATGACCCAAATTGTCAGTATCATGCAGGTATCTTCAATTATATTCCTTAACACCATTGTGTTCAAATATCATATGATTGGCAGCCTTGCAGCAGGCGTTTAGGTAGTCTGGTCGCTGAGACTGTGGCAATAAGTTTTTGTCTGCAAGCCAATTGATGTCATGGTTCTGTTGAAATAAGCGATCATCCAAAAATGATGTGAAAGATTTCGCTGGCAGCAGGTCATTGAACGATTTGACTGAAGGTATGCCTGAAATTGATTCAAATATGTGCTCTGGCTAGCATCCACTCGCCCAATCATTCGAAGTTTGAACCCCCTCTAGCCATCTCTTTCCAGCAGACAAAGCTCTAGCCGGCTGATTACTTAGAAGCTCTGGCCAGATGAAGACGGCTAGTATATAGCCAGTAATGGCAGCCAGTAGCTAGCGGGCTTAGCAACAACTTTGAAGTGTGGGCCATTGTCACCATCACCCATACTATCGCCATCACCATCACCATCACGACCGCCACCAGTAGTCTGGCATGCAGTAGGAACTTCTATGCTGGAACACAGACCCAGACTGGCACATTTGTTGGAAGCCAGGCTGAAAATTCTGCTGGTGAATCTGACTCGGAGATCTGATTTACCTGAAGCTCCAATTTCAACTATTGACCCTGTACCATCAATTCAATTTCACAATACTATAACCATAGAACATCTCATAATCTTAGCCCCATGTGTGTGGGACTATTGTTACCACCACCAAATCTACAAAATTAGTGTACTTGTGGTTGATTAGGGTTGTTGAGGCCCGGCATCACACCATTGCCAGGGGTTCAGACTTCAAATGGATGCTGATGATACACAACCAATCATCAACTCTCCTCTTGCATTCTCCTTCTTTCATTGTTTTCTTAGTATCCAGGCCGATATAAAATGATCTCACTTGAGATGATTTCTCCCAATACTTGTCGAAACAAGCCGCTCATTTGCAGCCACTGCCATGTGAGAATCCTCGACGAGTTTTCTCCTCCACCATCACCAGCCCATGCCACTCCCATCTCCAATTGAACTTCAACCACTTCTAAAGCATCTCAGTGCAGCCTCCAGCAAACACCGCCTCCAGCCAGCTCCCATCTCCAAGTGAGCTTCAATCACTTCTAAAGCATCTCAGTACCACCTCCAGCAAGTACTGCCTCCCGCAGCCCCTCCTCCTGCCACTTCAGGCTGGGGGCTTCCATCCACAATGCCATCCCTGTGCGGTCCCCAGCCAATGCCTGTATGAGAGCCCCAAACTGAATAGAAGCCATGAGCAAGTATTGAGCAGTAAACTTCTGGTGAACCATGAGTTTGCATCCATAAATGGATAGCTTGAAAGATAAACAGAATATAGAAGAAGGCTGGGGAATGATAATTAAAACAACCAAAAAAAGCCATGCGAAACTAGGAATGCCCTACAAAAGCTGGATTACTGGATCGCCAGAATATATAGTACACATTCAGGAACTTTCAAAGTATGATCCGGTTTTGCCAAGTTTCAACAAATGACTGAATCACTCAAACCTGAATGCAGCCCCAAAGTGTGAACAACATTGACAGTGTCAGGAATTTGCTGCATGCAAAATAACCAAAGTTCCAATACACCCAAAGGACCAAATGTGTCCAAGAGTCAGCTGAAAGACAAATAACTTCAGCTGCATTTCAAAATTTCACATGTGTTTCCAACTCAGTTTCATCTTGATGATGGATGTGGGTCTAACATTGAACTGAAGGGAGACAAATGTTTGCTAAACTTTGGGACACATTGTCTCGTCTCTAGACTCCGCTCCTACCGTTTGTATTTTGCCAGGTCCAAGGTGTTGAATAGGAGATACTGAGCTTTCAGCTATATGTAAAAGATGGACCATTTGATTGGTGTACTGCATGGGACACAATGCATAGCCCAGATTGCGATGTTGCCTTACAACTGTTGAACTGATCGCTTACCCCAGCCTGTTGTGCAGACCCATCTGATGGCCTGGGCCACATTTTCAAACAGTCATTCAACAGCGAACGGACAGATAGTAAAATTATCCAGGGTTCATTTGCCATCATATGTTGACAGATTACATGACATAATGGAGAAGCGACAGTATCCTCGTGGGATGGGAGTCAGTTTGAAGGAGCCACAGATTGTGGATGAATGTGGTATTGGTTCAAAGGAGATGTTGGGCACCAGGGTTACCTATACTGGGTCAGTTGTAAGATTTTGAATGACATACTCAAATGCTCTCATTTCAGATTCAAGCTCCCTGATCTCAGAGGAGAGACTGTCCACTTGTGGCAGTGGCATATTTTTTTCTGGCCTGAGCTGCACGATGGCAGTGTGTTCAGCAGTGTACTCTGTTGACTCCGGTTCCAACTTGCACATATCAAGGCACCTCTCCAGCTTGGCTGAGCAATGCTTTTTGATCCGGAGCTTGTGCTCCAACATGACTATTTTTCAGTGAGCTGCCGCCAACTCCATGTTTTGGCCTTGGACTGGCTCAGCAGCCTGTAAGTCTTTGACTCTACTGGTGAAAGATTTGTTGAAGATTCAAATTTTGGCAAATTGTTCAGCTTTCCGACAGGACAGCATCAATTATCTTTGGCTGAACATTGTCAATAGCCCTGACTCAGTTCTTAGCTTGGTCAGACAAGGTCATGGGGCCATCAAAAATAACACCTGGTTATTTTGTAACATAATCGGCTGTACAAAGTTTTGCCGGTGTAAAGCCTACTGTGACTGAAGTTGTTAAACTATAGCCTAACCTAATTGACTCAGCCTTGTCAATTCTGTTACCAAAACTGACATTGTTCTTGCCATGTATATCATGTGCATAACATGTATCAGGTATATGATGCATAGCAAGAATGGTCATGCAGTTGGAGGATGCATACATTGTCTCTGGTCTGCCAGTAATCCACTGTCTGAAGGGTAAACCAAGTAAATCAGCCATTGGGGGTTGTATTTCAATTACTTCTGATGCTTGTGAGACCATCAGAGGTTTATTGTTACTACCAATTTGGGTCCATAGACTCTTTTGTACATGTAGAATTGAATATTATTGGTGATTCAGCCGATATCTTGCAAATACTCACTCCAAAAAAAATCTGCAGTCCAGCACCAGTACAGCTGAGCCTCATATTATCCTGCGTAAGGCTGTCCACCTGCACTGCAAATGTTGTTCGGAAATCAATCTGCGGTTTAAATTCAATTGATGGTGTCCACTTGACGATTACTGTCATTGTTGTTAACTCAATTTACTATTTCTGTTTTTGCCAAGTCTTTTTTAGTATTGTTGTGCTATCGGGCAGTAAGTATTAAGTTGTTGGTACAGTGCAGTTTCCCTGCGGAAACCTAACTGGTTTCCACTATTGGGTGGTTTGCTCACGGCGGCAGTGTTCTAACACTTCGGTACCATGTTCCAGCATTCTATACCAACTTCTATTCGTTGCAACGGTTCTTAGAGCACGTCATCTTGTGATTTGGGTTAAGGTTGATTTGTCAATCACATGTCATTTTCGACTTAGACAGTAAAGTGAGAAGGTTTGATACAACAATATGGACATGTTAGTTTGCTTCTTTGTTCTGGGTGATGGAATAACCTGGAACCCATCAGAGTTCTGTCTCCATTCTATGGTTGCGGATGAGATCTCATGCATCTTTTTGATCCACCTCCCCAATTGTTGCCTGAAATCAATAGAAACAAGAGTTGTTTGGGGAATATCTGTCCGGATCCTGGACATCAACAACGAAAGTCTGCCAGGGAGGTTGCAGGTGCGTATCGTTACAGACTATTCCATATAGTTTGTGATGAAAAAAACCAGGTTCCATTTGGAGTTCAGTATCAGTAGTATGGATGAATCCAGAGGTACTAGATCGTCACTCTTTGCACTATATATCTCATTTCTTTTTCTTTCTCTCTCTACACTCTGTATTATACTCTATTCACACTATTCTTTCGTTCATATTCAGAACAATTAATTCCATTTTCTGGCAAACGAACCATGCCAGATGAGACCATATGATTTAGTCCATTCATAGAGGTGGTTCCTCAACGGAGTACTGAGTCAGTTCACAGAGGCCCATCTTCCATGGATTGACTGTCCATTCACGGAGTCATGATACCCTAACACTGTCAACTGACTAGTTCATTCACAGAGTCAATCAAAGATTATCAATACTCTATCTAATGGGTTTGTTCCTCCCTTCAAGTACTATTCTATTTCAACAGAATTGTCAAAGATTCAGGGCGGAATGTCAAGGGTTCAGGGCTTGGGGTCCTAAGGGTTATAAAATCCAAGAGCCAGAAGACTTCAACAGTAAAAAATAGCCTGTACCGGAAGAAACAAAGACTGTACGCAAGAGACTTGATTCAGAATCACCAAGTGTGAAAGAAGTGAATGCCAAAGCAAATTGATTGTTGAATAAACGAGATAACGAGTGAAGAAAGAAACTTATTCACAGCCAAACGCCTGGCTTATATACAGTGATTCACTCGTTTGTAATACATTCGAACACCTGCTTCGTTCGTGCATCTCTTTTGCACGATTCCATTATTTGCCTAATTCGAAAATTCATTTCGTTCTTGTCGTATTGTAGCCTCCATTTGATATTTGGTTTCGTTCTCATCGTGCTTTAGCCTCCACTCAAAACTTGTGTTCATTCTGGCCGTTCTTCAGCCTCCATTCGAAATTGGATTTTGTGCGGGTTGTGCTTTAACCTCCACTCGATACTTGATTCCGTTCTCGTGGTGCTTTAGCCTCCGTTTGAAACCTGATTTCATTCTGGTCATATTCAACTGTTTATATTTCTCAGCGATCCTCACTCCACCACCACCAATTATCACTCAGCACAACCGTGGCAGTAGCTCCCCCTCTCCAATGCCAAATACCTACGAGGTTCACCACCCCGGCTTGCCTGGTGGTTCGGAGTGAAAATTGTTGATAGCATTGAGTCCATCCATGTTGGGCATGGGCTACCAACTCCACTCGCCATACCCTCTCCATTTCACACAATATTGAAATTGCTCTCGGGACAGCCTGGAATCGTCCACCCACTGGACTTCTAACTCTTCTTCTCCTTCAACTATCACCGATGGTGGGGGTTGTTGCTTTCGATACATGGGAGGATCTTGAGCAGCTTTCTACAAACGGCATATCGGTTGGACATCGTGAATGGGTACCTTGTCGGACAGTGTGATTCGATAGGCCCAGAGACTAATGGCCTTGGTGATCTTGTACGGCCGTATGTGTATCCAGTCAAGTTTCTTGCTTGGTTGGGTTGTTAATATATTTCGTGTGTTCAGCCATACTCTATCACTGACTTCCAATGATGTGCCTACTCTTCGGGAGTTGTTCGCCTGTTCGGACTGTGCGGCCTGGGCTCTTTCCATTTCTGCCCTGAGTTCGCTAAAAAGTTGCTGCATCCGTTGGGCCATCTGCTGGGCGTTGACTTCGCAAATATCGTCAGGATCTTTGATTGGATGTTGGCCAGAGGTCATCAGTGGATGAAAGCCGAAGTTGCCAAAAAATGCGGAGCAATTAGTGGTTTCCGGGGTACGATTGTTAGCTGCACAATACGCCAATGGTCACCACAGGACCCAGTCGTCCTGCTGGTAATCAACAAAGTTTCGGAGATATTGTTCCATTACTGCATTGACTCTTTCGGTTTGGCCGTCGGTCTGAGGACAAAATGCGGTTCACACCTTGTGTTCAATTCCCAAACTTTCGGAGATGTGTTTCCCGAATTCTGAAGTGCATTGTGGCCCTCGATCGGACATTATTGTTTTGGGCAGTCCATGCCATCTGCATACTTCTTCAACATACATTTCACCCACCTTCTTTCCATCTACCTTGTCAGTACAGGGTAGTAAATGTTGCATTTTCATTAGGCAATCGACCACTACCCATACTGTGTTTAGACTTTCGCTTTCTGGCAGTCCGACTACACAGTCCATGCTCAAGTCTTTCTATGGTTGCTCCGGTACTTCTAACGATCGTAACAAAACATGAGTTTCTCTGGAAATTGCTTTGCTCCGTTGGACGGTGTGGCAATTTTGTACGTAGCGATCCACATCCTTCCTCATCTGATTCCAGATGTGATTTCGGCTTAGCAGGTCAGAAGTTTTTGCTCATCCTGGATATCCCGCGACTGGAGAGTCATGGTACTGTTGGATCTATTTGAGCTTATCTTCGTCCGTTGGTTGGATTTGTTGTAACTTGGAGACTTCTAGCGATTCTTTTCTATTTGTGCCTAATTCTGGGCATTGCTTACATACACAGTAACCCAGTTCCTCAGCTCATCAGCATTTACCAAGTCGTTATCGAGGTTAACAGATTCCATGAATGCTACTAGCAGATTGTTGCACTGTTCCTTGTCGAGATTTTCCGTTTTTAAATCAATTTGTTGGGTTTTTCTGCCCTCCCCTTCAGAAGAATGTCTTCTGGCATTCTGGTAAGTGCATTTGGTTTCTGACCTTGTTTTCCTGGGTGATAGACTATCTTGAACTTAAACCTTGACAAGAAGTCGGACCAGGTGGTTTGCCTTTGGTTGCACAATTGAGATGTTATAAAGTACTCCAAGATCTTGTGATCGGTGAGAATCATAATAGGATGTACTACTCCTTCGCATTCGGGTCTTCATTGTTTCAGGCTTTTGACTATCATACCTAATTCTTGATCGTAGATTGCATAATTGTCTTCGGCAGGCGAATGTTGTTCGAAGAAGAAGACTGCTGGGTGAAGCACTGCTTGGTCGTTGTACTGAGAGAGGACTTCTGCGGATAAGTTACTTGAGATGTCGGTTTCGAAGACTATCTGTCTTGCATAATCCATATTGGCCAGTACTGGTGCCATCGTGAAGGCTGTTTTGAGTTTCGCGAAAGCCCTTTTTTGTACTGGTCCCTAATGACAAGGTACTCACTTTTTCGATAGTTTTGTTAGTAGTTGTACGGCCCTGCTGTATTTCCATATGAACTGTCGATAAATGTTAGCACAGCATGATAAGGCTTTGACTTCTTTAAGTTTCTCCAGTGCTTCCCAGTTTTCAACTGCTTGGACTTTCCCCAAATGCATTCTGATTCCGTTTACTCCGACAATTAACCCTAGATATTTGACTTCTTCTTTATGGAACTCGCATTTTTCTGCTTTCAGGTAGAGGCCAGCTTTCTGGAGAGATGTCATTACTGCTCGGACATATTACTTGTGTTCTTTCAGATTGTTGCGGTAGATAAGAATATTATCCAAAAAAGATGTACAGAATATATTCAAGAATGGTTGTAACGTATCATTGATGAACTCTTGGAACAACACCGGTGCATTCGTAAGTCCAACAGGCATGACTAAGGATTTGAAAAGTCCATAGCGGGTTCTAAAGGCCGTTTTCCACTTATCCCCTTCGGCGATTCTAATCATGTTATACCCATTGTGGACATGTTACTTTGTATAATAGTGGGCCTTTGAGAGTATTCTCAAGGTTTCTTGGATCAATGGTAGGGGGTATTGGTTGTTTATTGTTTCTGCATTGAGGCGTTGATAATCGAGACAGAGTCTGTGGCCTCCTCCGTGGTTTGCAGCGAAGCGTACTGCAGCTCCGCAAGGTGAAAATGGCAACCAGATGAATCCCGTGCACAAGTTTTTCTTTATCCATTCTTTTAAAACTTGTAGCTCTTCTCGGGATAAGCTGTAAATAGGTCCACATGGTGGCAGTGTTCTCAACCGTCCCTTCTGACATCCATCATCCACCGTTGCCGGACGGTTACTGTATATCTTCAGACCAAACCCAATCAAGCCGGCTAAAGTTCTACAGGCTGCAGAATGAATGAAATCCTGGATGCCCAGTGTGTAATCTTTGGAGAAAAAGAGTCAGAAATGGTATGGATGGAGCAGAGGCTCACAGATCTTGCATCATGATCCGAATAGTAATTGAGATTATTTTCGTATAATTTTTGTTATGTTCGCTATGACTTCTCCATCGACGGCTGTCCTTTCCATCCGTCTCCGTCCAGCCTCCAAAGGAGAGTGCCGTCTCCATCCTGCTCTCGGACGGATAGATTCTGGCCGTCCGTCTCCGTCATGACCAATTCCGGATGAACGGGACGGTTGTGAACACTGAATGGCGGTGTGAACCACTCTTGCAACATCATTTTTTAATACCAGGATCAGTGCGGTGGTAGTGTTTCTGCGACTACCTTCTTGAACAGGGATGGAAACTTGTGATATTTCTTGGGGATTTCCTCTTCGAGGGGTTTTTCCTGTAGGTCTTTTACTTCTAAGGCTTGGTTGATTTTGTACAGTGTGACTGTGTAAACCTGGAGATTCTCCCACGTGATTCTCCTCACGAAAGGTGATGATGTTACTGCGCAGATGTCCAATTTCGGCCCTTCCGGATCTGCGGCTGTTGTTTCCATGTGATTGCCCCATACCCATACGCTAGAATGATGCTGGCAGTGCTGTTGGCGATTATTGCGTGCAAAGCTAATCCTTCGGCTCTGGAATTTGACCGTCACGTTGTGGAGTTGTAACCATGGCAGTGCCTGCACGATCGGGTAATCACCTAACTTTGTTACGAAGGCTGGTAATTGTTCCTGATGTGATCGTATTCCAATATTTAATTTGGCCATGGTCGTAATGATTCCTGATTCGATGGGTCTTCCATCAATAACTTCTTGCTCTCATGACTCCAGTACTTCCTTGTCTTCAAACTGATGATGGCAAACCAAATGTGTATCTACAAATGCTATCCCTGTGCATCTGCAGTGAATTCAAGCTTGCATATCAATTATCCTGTCTCCAATTTTCAGTGAACATTCCACAACCACATGCTTGCTTTCTATTAAAGACTCCTTGATTTCTGCACTACATATCAAGAACTCCAAAATTTCAAAATGTGACCTATTAACTGTAGACAAAGGAGATTCGTGTCCAGCGCAATGGCTATTCTTATTGCACTGGCTTACACTTTTCCCTACTCAACTTCCTTTCGTGAATCTCGGTACATCTTATTCCCTGCTTTCCTTAAAGGTGTTACTTCGACCTGTTTTGATGCTGCTTGCAACTTTCTTGGTCAAGATACCGCAAAGTGCATGCTATCTCCGCAGTACATAAAAAGTCCTCCTTCCCTTCGCGGCTTGCATTCTTCTGGTATAATTGTCTTCTCTTTGACTGCCAAGAGATCCATCGGAGTGGGGCCATGATATCCAGCCCCAGTTCTTGCAGGTGCTATCGCTGGGGTGGATGTGCTGTGGTTCGTGGTTTCAGTTTTCTTGTATCCCGCTGTTGATCTGCTTGATTTTTTTTCAGCAGCTCAAGCGCAGATCTGTAAATCTCTCTTTGAACAGAGTGTGATGAATTCTATAAGGTCTTCCGGAATGTCGCAATGTTGTGGTGAAACTTTCAATTCTTTGGATAGGCCGTGACTTAGCACATTTATTTGGGCTGCTTCATTCCAGTCAACATCCAGCACCCATCGTTGAAAATGTGTGTAATACTGTGAAAATTTTCGGTCGTTTTTTCGACGCTTAAGGAGTTCTTGATTGGCGGTGGCTTGTATGTCTTGATCTCCAAAGAGTCGCTGTAATAGGACCAACAGTTTCTGCAACGATGGGAGGTCGAGGTTAGCCATGATTCTGCTGATATATAGCTGGATCTGATTTAATGCCATGCCTCCTAGCCAATTTGCTGCATATCGCATCTCAGACTGCTCATCGAAAAATCGTGTTGGTTCATCTGCAATTTTCTTTGCTCACTGTGCCATCTATTCTCAGAGTGCTCTTCTATCTGTTCTTGAGAATCGGACAATTTTGCTGCCTTTTTGTCCCCTATGTCCGCTACTATTACCACCATTCCCTGCGAGTGCATGCACTCTCTTGACATGGTCCCGATATTCATTTCTTTCTTCTCCACAGATCTTTAACTGTTCCTCTGTTTCTTCCAATTCCTGATTTAGGCTTTCCATCCCCTCTGGTGCTCTATTTTCCAATCATTGTTCCAAGTTCCCGATTGTTTCTTTCAGATCACTGTGGTTGCATTCTGGGGCTCCTTTCTCTGTGGTTCTTAACTTCTGTTGCATAAGAAGCAGCTCCTGTTTCAGATTTTTCTGTTCCTGGATGACCTTGTTTCCTTCTGCCAAAAACTCTGATATTCGTGCTTCCGCATCCTACACAGATTGCTGTTCCTTTAGCAACTCGTTCAATCTGCTGGTTGTTGGTAACTGAGCCAGGGCTGTTAGCCCTGTGTTGATTGCTTGGATATGTTCCCAGAGTCGTTTTTTGTCCATTGCCTCTGTTTTTGCACATGTTACATTCTCCAATTTCAGCTTGAGTTCTCCAGTAAACGTCTCATCATGGGTTCTTCTTGAAGATTCTCCTGACATCTTTGCAATTTTCGAATGGTGATTGGTGTAGGTATTTTTTGATTCTCCAGCCGCAGGTTTGTGCTACTTCAAGGCACTCATCACAGATGGGCCTCAAGGTATCACTTTTCCAGTATATCCAGCAGTCGTTGCCACAAGGGGTTTCATACCCATTATACTTATTGGAATTCCAGCATATGAACACCTGATGGCGAATCGTTATCCATCTTTGTTGTTGATTAAATACCACTCTTCGGTTGCTTCAATACTAGCTAGAAATGCTTATGTCCTTGCTGTTGAGCTATGTACCACGGCAATAAAGACTCGAGGTCAATAGTCCAAAGTAGGCAGAGTATACGGTTTTGTTCCATGATGCAATCGAAAAAAGTATCAATTTCCTCTATGCCGCAGTTGCTGGTAAATGTTATGGTCTACTTCTGAATTTCTCCGCAGTTGAAGTAGATGGTTTGGTTTGGGTAATCGTGATCTAAATCTCCCTCTCCTTCTGAGCAATAATGTAAATAAATTCAGTCGGAGGTTGTTTCGTCCGCGCTCATGTATTTCAAAGTGGCACTGGTTGCCCAAAATATCTGGATTCGTAGGTCTTTGCAAGGTCCACAAGCAAGATAAACTGATGTCTCTCCAGTAGGATTGGATGACCAATCTATTCTCAAAATTGCATGCTGATTTAAAAACTTTCAAGACAAATTGGAAATGCGATGACAATAATAGCAACCTGAACGGTAAGGGTAACGGCACATGAAACACAAATATAACCGGTAGAATCAATTCTACACTTGTTCTTCTGTCAAGGATTCAGGGCTGAATGTCAATGGTTCGGGGCTCGGGGTTCTAGGGGTAATATACTCCAAGAGCCAAAAGACTTCAAGAGTCAAAAATAGCCTGTAGCTCAACAAACCATGACCATATGCAAGAGACTCAATTCAGAATCACCGAGTGTGAAAGAAGTGAAAGCCGAAACTAATTGATTGTTCTATAGACGAGAGAACAAGTGAAGAAAGAAACTGATCCTCCACCAAACGCCTAGCTGATACACAGTAATTCACTTGTTCATAATACATTCGAACTCCTGCTTTCTTTGTACACCTCTTTTATACAATTACATCATTTCCCTAATTTGAAACTTGATTTCGTTCTCATCATGCTTTAGCCTCTATTTGAAACTTGATTTCATTCTCGTCATGCTTTAGCCTCCACTCGAAACTTGATTTCGTTCTGGTCATGCTTTAGCCTCCATTCGAAACTTGATTTCATTCTCGTCATGCTTGAGCCTCCCCTCAAAACCACCTTACGTTCTCGTCGTGCTTTAGCCTCCATTTGCAACCTGATTTCATTCTCGTCGTACTTAACCTGGTATTATACCCACCGATCCTCACTCTACCACCAATCGTCATTCAGCACAACCGTGACATGAATCATTTTGCCATAACTTTGAACTCAAAAGAATGCGGCAAGACAAGTAAAACAAAGAAGACAAACGAAGTAGAAAATGAAGCAGAAATGAAGTGTTTGCAAAATGTTGACCTAAAGAAAGAAATGAACTGCTGAGACTAGCTCATTGAATTGATTCTCTACATACACATCCAAGTACATGTAAAAAAATTCAAGCAAGAATAAACTTTTTATTCAGAGCAATCGAGTACACAGAGGGGTTGATTAACTATTGTTCCAAAGTGATTGTCTAAAGTACTAACTACAGCAGAAATCTAGGCTTTATATACTCAACAAAAACCATAAAAATCCTGAACCTCAGTTGAAGAACCATCGTGAACATATATTACAAATCAACCATGGCTATGCAAGTGGCAAGTGACTAATCATGTACGAGTCTACATCGTAACTCAGACCATTACCAATCACACTCCAGTCGATTCTAGCACCTTTGCTAGCCATCTAGACGCTCGTAGGCTGTTGGGGCGACATCCTGTGCCAACACTTTTACCAAGCAATTTTCGCTGACTGTGTGAACTTTGAACTGTGTGAACCTTAAGAGAAGGTCCTGGAAGGCAGTCGCTTTCGCCAACGTTGAGAGCCTTAGGACTAAACCTTGAATTTGTGACGTCTAGTAAACTTGCTGCCAACACAAGGTTGCCGCTTCGGGAGAGTGGAGGCTGCCGGTGTGGCCGCCACTGCTCCTGGACTCTCCCATTTCTGGCCTAAAGCCTTCAGTGGGTATAGAGTTGTGACTAAATAGAACCAAAATAGTGGTACGAGTAGGTGAGTTGATACTGAAGCCGCTGCTTGCCAGCCCACTGCCACTCTGCTCCCTCCCTATATGCTCCATTCATTCGCTCCAGACTTGCTCTGCTTGGGAGCGAGCTCCCTGCCTGGCTCTGGCTTACACTCAAGGTCTGGCCCAGGCTCTGGCTCGAATTGAAACTCAAACTCTAACTTTTAACTCAAACTCCAGATTGGCCACTATCACCTCCGCTAGCCCTTGGTTGCCTCCAGCCTTCCTTTTCTCACCTCCACTAGCTGCCCATTTGCTCTGTCGTTTTCGTCAGCTCTCGCTCGCCCAGTCGCGTCCACTAGCCCTCAGACAAGCTGAGCCATATATCATCGTGTTCGCTACCATCGGCTGTGTTTTGGATTCCCTGACGCAACTACAATTACACTGTGCACCACATCATCATTTGAAACCGGCACATCTTCCTCATTGTCCTCCTCCTCTTCCTCTTCCTCCTTGAGAATCTCCTCATTCTCAGCGGTATCTAGTCCTGTCAAATCACTGCCCATATTGGCAGTATTCTCCGCGGATATAGAATCAGTATGAGCGCAAGCATTTCGTTGGGTATTTGCTCGACGGCGTTTTTGATTATGGCTTGGCTCAGGTGGAGCTGATCTTGTGTTTAGTTCAAGATTGAAAGTACCAGATGTTGCTGCAGAAGCTCCAGTATTTGTGTACTGCGCACCACCATCTCGGCCATGGCAATGAAGTGCAGTGTTCTCAATCGTCCCGTCCGTCCAAGATTTCTCCAGGATGGACGGACAGCACCAAGACCATCCATCTCCGTCCTTCCTCAAGACGGATGGAATGTTGGCTGTCATCCACCATCATCGGGCGGTTACTGTATTCTTTAGACTAAATCCAATCAATCCTGATAATGTTATACAGGCTTCAGAATGCATGAAATCCTGGGTGCAGAGGACGTAATCTTTGGAGAAACAGAGTCAGATATAGTATGGATGGAGCAGATGCTCACTGATCTTGCATCATGGTCAGAATAGTAATTGAAATGATTTTCTTATAATTTGTGATTTGTGTGCTAAGACTTCTCCGTCGACGGCCGTCCTTTCCGTCCACCTCGGTCCTGCCTCAAACAGACGGCGCTGTCTCCGTCCTGCTCTCAGACGGACGGATTCTTGCCTTCTGACCCCGTCCTGACCAATCCCGGACAGACGGGACGGTTGCAAACACTGATGAAGTTTGCACTGCATAAACGTACACAATTGCGCTGCGCTGAACATACTCAGTTGCACTGTGCTGGGCGTACTCAGTTGCGCTGCGCTGAATGTACTCAGTTGCACTGCGCTGAACGTACGCAGCTGCACTGATCGAATTCATCTGGATTGAGCCAGTTGAGTGTACGTACATGCTAATGCGTATGCATATATGCGTGCAGAGTAGAGTATTTATAATTTTTGATTGACTCTGCGAATAAACTAGTCAGTTCACGGAGGTGGGGTATCATGACTCCGCGAACGGACGGTCAGTTCACGGAAGGTGGGCCTCCGTGAACTGACTAGGTACTCCGCGGAGGAACCGCCTCCGTGAATGGACTAGAACACCATATATACAGTAACCCATGTGCGCATACATACGCACAAATCTATCCATATCCAGCCTAGTAGAACCTATGCCATATAAAATGAGAATCGGAGATCCCATCGGAGTGCCTATCGGAGTAGCGAGTAGAGAGTGGCGGTGTGGTAAGAGTGGGAAATGGTGTAGGGTATACCGTCAACTCCAAGAGACGGTTGCGAACACTGCTCGCTGGAGTAGTACACTACACATTTCCTAAGAGAGGTTCTAGACCGTTGTTGCAGCTGGAATAGTTGTTTAGCTTCTAACACACACAGGAGCGATTTGAAATGCTGTGTATTCCGCACAAGTATGCTGGAAGCGGTCCACGAACGTCCGCTACCTGGCCAACCAACACCTGTCTGTCAACGTTGCATTACTTAAGCCAATTCAGGCATCTCAAAAGCAAACTACGTTTAATGATATCATCCGTCTGTATAGATGTCTCCGTTGTCGGTATTTTTACTATTCGCATATTATTGTTACCTCCGTAGCAGACAATCTGGCAGATGCGGGTAGCTGAAAAAAAATCTTGTCGGATGTTTGCTTTTTCGTTATCGCTTCTAGATAGTCCCAATATGAGCATGTGATTTCATTTCATGCTGGGATTCGTTTGCGTGCTTCAAACTGAACTGCATACGATCGGGTCGTTGTTTTTTGCCCATAAACTAATCACATTGAGCCAATATCCGGCAGGATTGCTACTGCCATTGGGGGAATGATTTTTGCACTAGCAGAAGCACTCTACGTTATTCGTTCAACGATTTGGAAGTGACCACCATACCATTCGAACAACTCAGCGAAAGGCGCCTGTATTTTGATAACATATCACCGGGAGCTAGAGTAACGGCTAGATTTTCTACCCAACTACTGTAACTCATTCGGAATAAACATACTGCCAATGTATCGAATCTCCAGTCACCACACAATATCCTGGAGATCCACCACTAGCCCCCAGCTTTATCTAACGCTCCATATACTCCAAAATCACCTCCCAATCCAGTTACTTTCCCAAGAGATGCTCTCCCCACTGTGGAAATCACTGACAGGCTATATACAGTGTTTCCAGCGGTCCAGGTGCGGTCCAGTCAAGTCCAGTCCACTCAAATTTCGCACTGGGATCGGACCAGTGCACAATTTTTTCGCACTGGTCCAGAATCAATCTAGACTGGTCCGGACTGCCGAAGCTAGCAGTGTGATTATTAGACAATATCCAAGCCTATCTGGAGGCAATGATTCCACCAGTCCAGCAATGGACCAGTCCGGACCGGGTCCGTCCAAGTCCAGTCCAATCCAGTCCGAATAATTTTTGGACCGGGATCGGACCAATCCCCAATTTTTCTGGACCTGGACTGAACTGGCCTGGACTGCTTTGGACCAGTCCACTCGGGCCGAATCGGCCCGAATACGCTGGGAGTTACTGATATACTGAGTCAACAAATAGACTCATACACATAGACTCGTACATGTAGGCTCATCTTGCCATTCGCAAGTCTCCATGCAGATCTCACCCCTCACCACTTGCCACTTGCTACTCACCACTCGTTTGGTATGGTGGGTTTCTCGTGGTGGTGCTTGCTAGCAGTGAGCGAGTGGGTTCGTGGTGATTGCTCGCAGCGGGTGGTTGTTATGAAGTGACATTGCGTCTGAGTTAGGGTTGCAGGGATTACTGTCTCACTTCTTTAGTTTTTCGGTTCTACTTTGAAATTGATACATATTATCCTGTTTGGACCCGTCCAGACCAAGCCCGTCCAGTCCAAGACTGCCAGTCTGGGGCCCGGTCCAGTCCGACCTTCTGGTGGGACCGGACCGGACTGAGCCCTACCCCAGACCGGGTCCGTCCGGACTGGTGGAATCATTGTCTGGAGGTATATGTCAATTAATAAGTGCTGCTGTGAAATCTGTGATGAGTATCTTAACTCACACTCTCTCAATTGTCTAAGATAACATGTAGTCATACAAGATTTACAGGCTCACACGCCAATTCAAACCCTAGCCCAATGCCACATGATATCTGTACTCTACATAAATCAGCCCAACAGTGATGATTTGACGGGAATGATATCCAAGGAGAATGATTTCAATAGAGGATACTATTCGATGACTCTGAGTTCTGAGGAGAAGCCACTCTGATACTGTTGGTCAGGTATTACTTAAATTGTTAGCACTGGACTGATCCGCACTGCATCAGTCCAGTGCAACACCCTAAATTCCCAGTCCAGTCCAGTGCAACTATTTTTCGCACTGAACTGCACTGATCCCTACAATGGACCAGGACCGTCCGGACTACTGGCAACACTGGCTATATATACCCTAATCAGCGGCAACCATTTCAGACCTCACCATGGAACCTAGGTTGACTTTCTAGATTGAGTGGAGGCAAGCTTCAAAAGTTATCAGGTATCTAAAACGACCTCGCAGATTATCGTCATTATTTATGAAGCACTAACTTGGACTTGAATACGGTTCAGAATGGTCCAAGAATTTGGGAACACAACCCAAACCGCAATGGCATATAGGCTACTCCTTTTTTTTGCTCTTAGAGCGACCTGCGCTTCCCGACCGATGTCTCCCCTTTCACTATTGTCAAGGAGCATAAACATGGACGACGGGATCGACGGGATCGGGTATACAGTCAATGACAAATGTTTTCCCAAATTCTACACATACTCCACGAATACCTCTGGTCAGTGTTCTCAACCGTCCTGTCCGACGGCCGTCCCCGGCCGTCCGTCCGAGATTTCTCCAGGATGGACGGGACGGCGCCAAGGCCGTCCGTCTCCGTCCTTACTCAAGGCGGACGGATGTCGGCCGTCATCCACCGTCATCGGGCGGTTACTGTATATCTTTAGACTAAACCCAATCAAGCCTGATAATGTTATACAGGCTTCGGAATGAATGAAATCCTGGGTGCCGAGGGTGTAATCTTTGGAGAAACAGAGTCAGAAATGGTATGGATGGAGCAGATGCTCACAGATCTTGCATCACGGTCAGAATAGTAATTGAAATTATTTTCGTATAATTTTTGTTATGTGCGCTAAGACTTCTCCGTCGACGGCCGTCCTTTCCGTCCGTCTCCGTCCAGCCTCAAAAAGATGGCGCCGTCTCCGTCCTGCTCTCGGACGGACGGATTCTTGCCGTCCGTCCCCGTCCTGACCAATCCCGGACGGACGGGACGGTTGCGAACACTGCCTCTGGTATGGAACCGGGAGGCAACATTATCAACCCCGACGTGATATTAGGCAATACGACGCAGAGAAATATGTGGGGGTCACAAGTAGCTACAACTCTCATGGCTTTAGTGCCGACTCTTCTCACCTTTACACCATTGCCTACAGCGAACTCTGACGAGCTGATGTACATCTTTCCCACAGTTTCGTTGATGGTTTCAAGCATGACGTTAGGGTTGCCAGTGTCAACCGTTCAGCGAAACATCCGAAAGCCGGACTGGTGCGGATCGAACATTTAGTCGCAACTCAAGACGATGAAAACGAAAGCTTCGTTAGGGTGACTCTGTATGCATATGGCCATTTTGTATATCATATGATATTATTTTTCGTCATAGTCTTCTATATTACCCAGATCGACACGGGTTACTTAATTTGGGTATGTGCGGCGTTGGCAGATTTCATTTTCTTTGGGTGGATAGTTGGCAGTGCTGTTTTGGCTGGAATTGTTCGAACACTGTGGGATTTTTCACGGGCGAGAAGGGACGCAGTTTTTCATATTACAAAAGTCGGCGACCATACACCCTCCGCGGATACCCCAAACAATACTCTGCCCGACCATAGTGCAACTCCAAATGAAGACAGGGCTGATGGAAGTAAATGGAATCTACATCCCCGACCCCTGCGTCTGATATTGTACGGCTGGCTGTCCAATGGGTTGAAAACGCTAGTAACGCCCTCAAACGACACCAACTATTGCACTGCTGACCTGCCCCTAATAGTCTTATCCCTTATTTCCGATCAAAATCAACAGAGGGGCCTGTGGTGACGGCTGATTCCCGGAAGCTTTTCAAAAAACCGCATCCCATAGTCGTGGTTATCTGTGTTCCCTCGCAATCAAAACCTATTCATAGTCAATATTCTTCCTTCTTCAGAGCTTATGCGGGAGCGATTATGATCATCATTCTTACTCTGCTCTTTGGTAGCATATAGGCCGCTACACTATTCAGATCCGTTATCTTCGTCACGGCGTTTATCACCACAATCGCATCTTCGAGACTTTGTAGTATCTGGGTTTCTCTCATGATAAAAACCGCCACGCAACTTACGATAATTCATTGCGACGATAAGGACCAGGCGTTAATGATCACTAAGGATCTAATCCTTCGCTGCCCTAGAAATTATATTGTTGAGCAGAAGAATGCAGCTTGCATCCTTTGCTATGCAAAACGCACAGAATAGCACCATGTTTGCACCAATCTGATAGTGCACCAGTCCGGTCCCGATCAGTCCAAGTCTACTCCGGTCCAGAACAACCATGCTGATGGTCCGGAACCGTCCGAGTCTAGTCCAGTCCAGCACAATCTCCCTGATAAACCGGAACAGTCCGAACTTGTGCAAGAATTGCCTCAGCAGCTGGGGTGCGAACACCCTATAGAGGCGAATAGAGCTACCAAGACGGCGTACCGTTTTCTGATCGCACTTCTTGAGCTCACTTTAGGTAGTGGAATGTGTTGTGGTTTTGTCTTTGGGACCGTCGCTACTTACGTTAATCCAAATGTGACGAATAAACATGATTATCTTTGGACAACTTTTAATTGGGTTCTTGCTTTCTTAATACCGATATTCTTTGGCATGGTATATATCGAAACAGCGGATGGCATTGGCTTGGAGCTTAAGCGAGAAAAAAAAGCAGCTTGAATGCAGGTAGGGCTATAGCTTGGGAGTTTGAAGCATATTGCGGCTGTATAACGTTAATGGAGATGGCCTATTTGCTCTTGGTAGTGATGAGGACCGGTTTTTGAATTTACAATTCATTCGTCATGAAAACACCTCAGCAACTGGAAAAGGAATTACTCGTTCTATAACGTGCTAATGTAATGTGGACTAAACTATAGATACCCATGACAGCTGAGTCAACCATTCAGTGATTGTAACACCTCTAACACGCAAGATAGGTAATGTTTGCTGGACTAGTTGGGAAGAGGCTGATAAATGTCAAATTAACACGTAAGATAATCACTATGATGACAAAAGCAAGATGCTCACCCTCATTTCAATCACAGTATATAACTCGCGGTTTGGGATTGGAGGGTATTGCTCTGAGGCCTAGAATGGGTCAAGAAAGGTACGTCAAATTCCTAGTTCACCTCGTGTAATGCCACGTACGTGTTAGTATGGCTCCGTGCAAGAATATATGTCTTTATGCGTCGGTACAGTTGTTAAACTGATGGTTCACACGATATTTGGCATCATATTTAGATTTTCTTGCCGCTCAAAGAGGAGCTTCAGCAGTGTTACATGCTGGGTGAGCACCATCGTTATCTCATACGTCCCCTGCAGTAATAGCTGATCTCAGTGTCCCAGCCGATGTCTTATTTCCTCACCCAAGGGCGGTCATGATATCCCTGCCGAGTCTATGTTTGTTGAACCGATCTGTTGCAGTGATAGGAGAGAGCCGTGTGCTTTAGACTATGGTAGAAAGAGAAGAGAAGGAGAATGACTCGGAATACATACAAGAGTCCTTGGGTAATCTTCGGAGGGCCGGTGCTACCATTGCCACTCGTCACTCGTCACTCACAACACGACTCTCTCAGTTGAATCGATTGAATGTAAGTCTAAGATGACATTGCCAAAATACTGCAGCCAACCCTAACCCAAGGACACGTGATGACGTACTCGAACAATTGTTCCAGCAATGTTGAGGGGCACAGAACCGGATAGGCGGGTGGCATTGAATGAAAAATACTGCATAAATTTCGCCAATCAGGTACGAAAGAAGGAATGATGAACGTTGACCTATCTAACCCACAGTATTTTGAGTATATATGACTAGGCGGATTTAATCCCGGATGATGGCGTGTGTTGGGTATCACGCACATGCAATTTGTTAATGCGTCAACCAGCCTTGACCATTGTTTGAAAGTAATAGTCTAAGACGGCACCACCACTTATGAGATCGGTAGGCCAGTGACGATCGGTCGGCTCGTACTGAGATGTATTTAATGGATTGTTTTTGCCAAAATATCTACAAATCCCACTGAACCATCTTTGCAAGTGTTGAATTAAAAGCCTACGTCTAACACTCCCGACTGCGTCATGTATTGCAGGCTACATTTTTCATTAGTACAATCAACAGATAGCATTAAGAGAGAATTTGATTAATATTGACAATGATCAATAAGTGAATATGTATATATTGGTCATCTTTAGCATTTTTTTCGATCATCCATCGGCAGCGATGGGTCTTGCAACTAACTGACTTTGGAATTGTCGAAACGAATGAGTAGAGCCTACTCAACACTGCAGTGTAGCACCGAACATGCCACTTCAGCTTTATTCCATTAAGTTCCGGCGGCAGGCACCACTCACAGTGTAATACGCTATTTAGAGTTTGTTCCAGCTTCCAAATTGAGACCCCGATTAGAGATCAGTCACTTTGGAAGATGCTAAATGTAACCTCTTTCATCGTTTCCAAACCCCGTTATAAACGTACCGCGAATAACAAATTGACTGCGACCCAAGATGCTGACGTCAGTAATGTTGCTGTTCTATCGTTTATTGGATTCAACGGGCGGATTGGGTGGATTTTTTAGGTGCCAAGATTTCTATGTTGTTTCTAGAAGGCATGATGAACTTTTCGAGCGAAGAGTAATTAAATTGTTGTGGTCAGAGAGAAAATAGTGATACCACATGATTGGTTCAATGTTTGGAGAATCGGTTCCTGCCTAGTATACTATGGGCCAATTGGAAGAAAATAAGAACGTTTAATACACGAGAAACGTGATTGTGTGAGAGGTGATTCGTGTGTAGATACAAATAAAGTTAAAGGTCGACCTCGGCATCTAAACTTTAAGGTTGCGGTTCGGCGAGCCGAACTGGTACTAAGCCCTTTTTGAATGCCTTCACAGATGATGGTTGATAGCGGTGGGGGGAAGAGTGCAAGTTACATGGAAGGTGGTATTTTACATGGTAATCTTAAGGCGTTGCATACCTTACTGTGGAGCAATGAATGTTACACAGAGGTAGCTTGTGTCAACGCTAACTTCATAGTCACGGTACCACATGTTATCTCCGCCATATGTAACGAAACTTCTATTAATCTTGATAACGATGATGTGTAGTAAGATCATCGCTGCCGTGAAATTGCATTCGTGCCAGGTCTATTAAAGTTGTGGCCTCGGCGGCTGCTGAGCCCTAAGTGTACAACACGCAGCTATTCTCCCGGTATACACTGTAGTTTCAGCCTGTAATGACTCACGGAATTCAGCCATATTTAGGCGATGGTGTTTGCATTATTGGGGGGCCTGAGGAAGGCACCAAAAACTGCCATTGAAGAGAAATTGAAACGGGAGCATGACATAATCTCTAGAGTTCTACGGTACCACATACTGTACCGAGCATAGTGGTTCGGACGGGCTGCTAGCCGTGACGCTTATTATTTTAGATCCACAGCTTTGTGACACCTTTTCTTTGTCAATCCTAGGTGCCGTGACACGGTTTTTTTGGTTGTAACGGACAGGATCGGTTGGTAATATGTGGTGGAGATGAGTGGCGTTGGTAATGAGTGGCGTTGGTAATGAGTGGCGTTGGTGATAATTCCAATTCCATCCAATGGTTGCCGGAATCCTGATTACCTTCCTACTGGTTATCGTCGAAGTTCAAGGATTAGGCAGCGGGGTGGCCTCTCATATACTGAACCAGACTCAGATTCTGAGGAGGATGAGGAGGTACTGTGAGATACTGGATACAGGGAGAGTCCAAGATCATTTTTAATAAACCATATTTCTCACTGTGATGTTTCTTATCGTACCTCTGCATCTACATACAGGGTACATGTGATCCGTGATGAAACTGGTGTTTTTACGTACCGGACCAGCCTTTGTGATGCGTGATGTACGAACCACTATGCTCGGTACAGTACTTCTCAATTTATTCCTTTTCGTGGCTAGTCGATGTGAACGCCAGTTTAGAATCGAGCTCCGGCATGGCGGGTAGGTAATACCCATCATTCGCCGCTTCTGTTGTGCGTCGGTTGGGTCGGTGTGGGATGTATGGGTGTGGCGTGTATTGAGGGTCAAATGGTTGAGGAGAGTCACAGGGGGTACCAACCGTCTTGGCACCACTAACTGATCTTTTGAGAGAGGAATCAAGACTGCATGTTCCTGCTGGAAAACAAAAATACCGATAAGAAAGCTCCGGAATGCACAAAAACCGTTGGATGCCTAATATCAATATATAATAGACATGCATGTATATATTACGGAGGCTTGTGGAGCTATTCACATCCCGCTAGCATGATAAGGATGTATCCCCTACACGCCTCTGATTTGTTGCATTTTCCAGCCGTGTGTTGATTAATGTCAAGGTTATGCATTTCACACCGTTGATTGGCCAAATTTCATGATCCACATCCAGAGAAGTTCGGGCGTGTAAGGGATAGATCCTTGTAAATCAATTTGCACCAGTCGGAAAGGTGGATCTACACGAACGCAAACACGTACTTTATTGTGCGCCGTCCCAGCTCTCTGGTCAGGTTGGATGGCAGATATATTTTGCACGTACTCAGAGTTGACAACGCATTAGGCAGCGGCGGAGATCATGATTCGATAATACATGCTGATCGCACCCACCAAAATTTTTGTGCGACCGTTGACTCCTGGGCCTTATCTAGTACTTTACCTGCTTCGCGCCTAAGCGGGTTCGAAACATCCAAAAGCAGCTCCCACTCGTCTCTAAGCATCAAAACCCAGGTGAGTTTACTTGTGCTCTCAGACTCCCCTCGGTGAAGCTGCTCTTTCTGTATATGATTGTGACAAGCAACAGCTGAGGTGTTTTTGAGACCTGCCATTTTACAACACTTCTAGCAGCATACATCAGCACCCGACCGAATCACTACTTCATAGGTACATCGTTAGCCACACTCACGCCAGAGTCACCACACACTGTCCAGCCCATAACATATCCCGATTCCCTTGTACCACACGAAATGACCGCCAACCTTTGCAGCGGCGTCTACTTCATCCGCAGCGCAGCGACCGGAACGGTAGTTCATGTTTCTGGTCACCACCGACCACTCGTAGGCTCCGCGATGGATCCAGATCAAGCTGGATCGCAGCTCTTCGAATTCAAGCGGATCGACGACCGATATCTGATCACCAACGTTGGAACCAAGCTTGCTGTGGATCTGTCTGATGGAAAGGCAGAAGATAGTACGAAAATCATGGCGTGGTCATACAATGGTAATCGTAATCAACAGTGGCGGATGGAGCGCATAGGAGACGAGAAAAGGTTTGTTGTCAATTTCGCTAGTGCGTGGATTGCTAAATCATACTCGCCTAGTTCTTACTATATGATTACCAACGTCATGTCCGGCACTGCCATGGATCTATATGCCTTCGGAATTGCCAACGGTACACCCGTTGTTGGCTACACGGCAAACAAGTTCCTTAACCAGAAATGGGAATTCATAGGGGCAACGGAATATATGCTTGGGAAGCGACTTCAGATCCCAGGCCCGGAACGAGTGGTGGAGAAGGTGGTTCCAGGTCCTGAAAGGGTAGTGGAAAAGTTAGTTCCAGGTCCAGAACGAGTGGTTATGATTCCAGGTCCAGAGCGGGTGATAGAGAAGTTGGTACCGGGGCCAGAGAGGGTGGTAGAAAGGGTGATCCCAGGTCCAGAGAGAGTGGTGGAAAAATTAATTCCGGGTCCTGAAAGGGTGGTGGTGATGATACTCCCAGGTTCGGAGCGTAAGGTGGAAAAGGAGGTTCCAGGTTTAGAGAAGTTGGTGCAAGACATTGTCGTCAAATGCGCTGGAAATAATCATGACCTGGTGGAGATGGATGATTTGAAGGATCGGATTCTAGGAGCTGTGACGGAATGGAGTCAAACAAGGTCAGACAGGGCGAAGAGGGAGCAGTAGGGGTTATTAGAATGGTGGATCTCAATGTAGACCTCGCAACAGTTTCCGCAGTATACTGATTCCTGGCAGTAAACCAATACAGACGGTAGTTAGTTCTTGGCAGTGCAGTGCAGTTTATAGGCCTTCGCAGATCAGTTAGGTGTCTCAAAATAAAGCAGTACACTGAAAGTTATACAATTGTAGAGATACGGGAATATGCGCGAAGAAAAGACTATAGAATTGAAGTCACGTATGCTGAGTGCGATATTGTGCAAACCAATGGCCAGAAAAGTTGACCCTCCTGGACTCTGGTCACTACGAAGACTAAGCTTATAGTTTGAACGTCTTCTATAAGATCCACTCTGGGTATACAGTGCTTTGAAACCAGGCATAGAGCAGTTGGCACTGGTTCAATCGAGTTAAACGGTGAAACTAGTATAAACAGTTGAACTGGTTCTAACTAGTGTTCAAAGCTAGTTCCATATGTAGTGCAGTTCAATTCTTAACTAGTTGGTATAAACTATACAGCGCAGTTTGGTGCCCATTTCTCAACTGGGCTCCACTATTTGGAGGTCTGAAAATGGATGTTGGGTATTTCTAGTTTTAGGAACGAGAATATTTTGAAATGTATAATAGCTGTTTGGTGCGGGTTCTCTGTGGCGAGCGGATTCGACGACTCGACCAAGACCACATTGAATACTATGTTATATTCTAAGCGTATTAAATGTTACATAAATAGATCTGACCGATGACGGAGCTGACTGTAAGCCGTAGGGCACAAGGCACACTACTCTCTTGTATATAGTTCGAGTCTTTCTCCTTCTCTCTTCTCTCTATATCTTAATCTATACACACGGTTCTCCCATTCATATTTTAACATTAAAATAGAATAAATAGCGGTGATAAGCAATGATCGTTCACCACGAGGCCAAGCCTTAGGCAGCTATCTTATCGCTAAATCAAAATTTACTAAATACCTATCTAATCAATCCATCACACCAATCAAACTAATACCCTTCTCGAATTCGCCCCTTTTGGTCAATTAGACTAGGTAGAATGCTGGACCTATATGAATAGATTAGGAATCGTAATTCTTGCCATTAGGAACAATCGCATGTAGGTTTTTATGATGAGGGACGCTACCGTAATTCCTTGAAGTTGCCATTTGAGGACTGCGGATGGGGGGTTATGACATTAGAAGCCCGAATTGCCGGACATATCGCCGAAACATAATGCTGAGATTACAAGTGAGAGAATGATAGGGAATCTCGCCCTGTTGAGGACAGCATACATTCGAACGTATTACGCAAATAGGATAGAAAAGACTTATTGATACCCGTTATGCATGTGGGCTATTGAATTCGGCACGGAATTTGCATCATATACTACCAATCGAATACATATTTCTTTCTTCCAATCTGGGATAGGAAGCTACCCAGAGATGCTGTTGTGAATTAACGCATTACACGATTCGCTGCACAATATCCTTGGCTGCAATTCTCCAGGAGCCACTTGAGTGTAGACTTGAGGATCAAATGCTGTCGAATTCACAGAGGAACGCATACTGGAGATATGTACCCAAACAAAATCGTTACGGCGTGAAATTGGACATCATAATGTTCGCGAGTGTTCGAACCAGTGATCGCAAAAATTCAGTTCCGCCCGGAATAGTCAACAAGGTGGCGAGGGCTAAACTAAACTACTCTTCAGCCTACAGGCCTATTGCGAATTAGATTATACCGTAAAAACTAGTTTAACTAGTTAAGCAAATAAAAACAAGAAATTGGACATTATGTACAGCGCTCAGTCTCTTCCTCATTAACTAGGTCATCATCCCCCGAAGCTAAAAACACGGCATCTTCAATTCGTAAGAGTTCACAGAGGTCTCGTAGGTAGGTGACTGCCCGCTCTGCACGCTCAAAAACTAACAGACCATTTCGCATCATTGATTTCAGGCACTCATCTGGGCTCCGATCTTGGTGCTTAGGTGACTCAAAAACCTGCTGTGTTTCTGTGGGTTCGCCACAGCTATAGTGCTCAGGATTTGGTTGACCTGAAGGTGGTGGGGCAGATTCTTCGTTCCTGGCACCGCTTATCAAACGAAATTGACTGCTGCAAAAAGTAGAAAGTCCGCTGCTGACCGTACACATTGTTGGTAGGTAGAGGTAACAGAAGGTTACGATGGTAGCAGTGCAAACACAACAGTGTCTAATTAGTACCTTTGGGCGAACCTTATTTTGCCTTATAAACGTCATCATTAGCCACCACGGACCTAAACCATGTATTACAACCATCACTTGGTGAACTCACAATTAGAACTGTTAATGCAGACTAGTCGTCATGCCCAGCTCAACTATGCCTTGCCATAGTGGTGCGCGGTCTCAACTTGCCGGAGACCGATAGCTTCAGTCTGAACTATAATCCAGCTGAATTTTTGAGATCACTGGTTCGAACATAACATATCTCAAGACAATAAGCACCGCGCTGACTTTTGCCCCGTCATGACCCCCATATAACCGTCTTAGGCTCTGTCATACTCTAGTTAGAGTGAATACAATATGAATGAAACAAAACAAAAATCGTCAAGCATATCCCATACATCGCACAAATAACACCATGAGATTGCAACTGGAAAAAAGTGACATAAAGCCTCCACGCAAAACAAATGAAAGTACATGCTTGTGCACATCCCACGCTCTCAAACATGTGGCCAATACTCCATCTAAATCACAGTGTCAAATGCCCCAATAGGAAGGTTCCGTATCGATATGAAAGCCTCCAGCGGGATGAAGAGTCGTGCAAATATATATACAATGGCAGCCAACCCAAGAAAAAAACCAAAACAGGATTCGAACTGCCACTGTTCACCAATTGTCTCTTCGGTATTTGTTAACAAGATATCGTTGGAGGGCTCTCAGAGGAGCACAAAAAGTGTTGAACCGACTCTAAGATGACACGTAGTTAAATACACTAGAGATCGCCAACCCTAACCCAAGGCACGTGATGACGTACTCTAAGAACCGTTCCAACAAAAAGCACAGACGAAAAGCACGCCCGAGGCAATACATATGCAAGCACCTCGCCAAATCCATCTTTCAATGTAGCTCAAAGACTATGCAGATGTGTGGGAGCCGGCGTAGAAACAACTCAGTAGCCATGTCATAAACACTAAGGCAGCATTCTTACGCAAACCAAACTCCTTAGCATGGATATCGCCACCCAGAAGAATCTGTAGACCCAAATACTCCGAATGCCAACGGTCTTCTTTGGTTGGGTGATGTTTAAATGGATGCCAGTGTAGACACATAATGTGAGGGTGATAACCGAGGATAGTAAGATGTCAGGTGGCATAACTACCGTATTATCTGCATATATCCGTTTGTTTGTAACTCCTGCGGGTTACAGACCTGAGTTTTTATTCATCATTAAAGGCTTGAAGCCCAGAAAAGCCAGAAGCCGACAAATAGAAACAGCATGTACAGTCGGTGATGCCCTAGGAAGAAAATTGCGCAGGTGAAACGACCGTGACATGGTGGGGTATTGGATACCCCGTGGGTATGGATAAGAAATCTCCGTCAGATATCCGGTGTGGAAGTCACCAATTCGGAGTTTCGAGATGCCATAATGGCAGAGTTTCGGTTGGGGAGTAAGTATCCAGTGGAGACTTTATCGTTGTTTCGCAGCCATAATATAACTACAGTAAAGTAAATGAATCTGTCGGTGATGTAGTCTCTGTTGAAAAAATGCTCCCTATCCCGGGAAATATAATGTGTCGGTGACATTCTCTGTCATTAACACAGTTTCCTCGTTAGCCAAAAACAATCTGCACCATCTGGTGCATTTACATGTGGCTTCTGATGTCTGCGCACCCGTCTTCTGCACTCCTACTCACCAGCTCCTGGAGGGTGAATCTAAGACCTAGGGCTACACTTGCTTCTGCCATCTTGTTTCCACGGTTGTTTCGTTTGGTGACCTTATTTTGGGCCCCACGTCCGCGCTGGCGGGTATGACATTCGGCTTTATGATCTGGATGGCCGCAGTAGGTGCAGAGTTTATCGTTATCTAGAAGCTACCAATACCGCTGTAGTTGCCGTACCGCAAGAGGATGCTGCAGTTTTGGGTGGTATGGTGAGATGGGTTACACAAATCCGGGGACTACTCCCTTCTCACCACGTGTTTAGGGCGTCGACAAGAATACCTCGTATGTGGGGGCGAATGAGATCTGTGAGATAAGATAATTCCTGACGAAAAGCTAAAGTTTAATTGGCCTTGCCGAGCCCATGTTGAAGAGGAGAGAACCCGATAGCATTGAATGAAAAACACTCCACGAATTTCACCAACTTGACGCGAAAGAAGGAATGATGGACATTGACTTATCTAACCGACGACATTTTGAGCACACATGACGGGGCGCATTTAAACCGGGATGATGGCGCCTGTTGACACCAAGCATGTGCCAATTGACATTGCGTCATGATTATAACCCTTGTTTGTAACACAGCGTCACCACTTGTGAGATCTACAGACCAGCGATGATCGATCGGTTCGTACCGACATGCATTGATAATTTGTTTTTGCAAAAATATCTACAGATCTTGATAGCCTATATTAAAACACCCTCGAATGCATCGTCTATCGCTAGCTACTCTTCTCATGAGTACAACCGTCAACAGATGGTACAAGGATAAGAGAGTATATGATTAATAATGGCAATAATCAGCAAGTGAATCCGTAGTGACTATCTTTAGCATTTCTAATATGGTGTTATCGATCATCCATCGGTTGGGGTGATGAAACAAGACCGACGACGCAACCTAGGACACGATGTGCGACACTACCCATGACCGACACATCCTCAATTGGTCATGTAGTTGTACTGATGTCGTAAACTTTAAAAACCATCCTCAAAGCGGGGGGGTACGTGTACCTTATCTGGGAGAAGGTGACGAATGGTATTATTTTGCGGCGGTGGCGTTTGGGAGTTGCTTTAATGGAGGTGAGTCCAATATGGAGGAATGGGATGGGTGAAGGAGGCTAATGAATTTAGGGACGGTTAAGCAGTGTTGCAGAATCGGGGTGGCGAAGAAGAAGGAATTGGACTGAGCGAAGAGAAGAGAAATGGGGGGGAGAGATTGGCAGGAGTGAACGGTATTGCGGAAGAAAACACGAAAATGGCGAAAAAAAGATTGTCTGGGTGGAGGAGGAGGCGGAGGAGGGGGGGGATTAGGCAGCTTTGACGGAGGGGGTTTATACTGTCACTCATTATCTTTCTTCAGCCAATCAATCATTTAACGTGTACGGACAGTAGTGTACCAAATGCACTACGTAGATAATTGCTTATATCGCGGTTCGCGAGCGGACCTGACCTTACCTAGGGTTCTCAATAGTCTGGGACAGGGGAGACCTCCGCCCACTGGGGCGGGTTTATCGGAAGCCTGCCATGAGTGTTACCATTGAGCACACATTGGGGTTGCTGATTGTTATTTGTGTCTCGGATCAAGGCTTTTGCTCTAGATGCACAACGACCGCATATTTCTTTCCCTCTTTGTACAATAGAATGGATGCAAGTTTCCACTTCTCTAGGCATACGTGTCAACAGTTCAGAGACGCGCCGCATCATTCTCTTAAACATTTTATCATAGATCAATCTCAGGATGAATCTAGCCGCTATTCAAGATATCACGTGCACCATCTGCAAATCTCTTCCCGCAAAATAATAATCAGAGTCAGCACCTCATCCCTCATCAACCCCCTACGCCTTTGCATACCCCCCAACAGCTCCATGTCCTTCTGCAATAGATTCTCCGCGATCTATATCGCCGGTTGACACTGCCACAGAGAAGCCCGACTATCATTCCCAGTACGCTGAAACTCCGGTTCTCCCCGCCGCACAAACCTCCGATACACCCGACTATTACTCATAAACACCTCCATCATCATCCCAAACAAATTTCTATCATGGTAGGGTGCGAAGTCATTGTTATTGACAATCTCCTCCGGCGAGGAGGCCACATGTAAGCTCAACATCACGACGGCGACAGTTTAGTGCAGCAGGGTTTGCCCGGCACTGTTCCGTACATTGGCATTGGCGCAGTGGGAAAGTAGTTCTGCCATAATGCGGAAGGAGAGGGTTTGGTCGACGGTAGATATGTGTGGCCGAATTTGACCACCTCTAGGACATGAACGGAGGACTGCGCATTGGAGCGGCGTGTGGCCTTGACGCAAAGTTTTTCGAGTGGAAATCTTTTGTTCAGTAATGTAACAGCCATTCGGTATCTGCTGCTGCGGCGATCTTGGCGGGGATGTCTTCTTCATAATCATCATTCAGGAACACCCGGTTGAAATCTGGGTCGAGATTTTGGCACCATCATCGTGACCGTGATACTAACGTATTTCTCGGTCTAACCGCCCACGGCCTAGTAACCGATCACGCAATCAAGCACGTAAGCGCCCGAGCAGGGGTTCATATTTACCCCACTCCTAAACTTAATTTTCACCTTCCCACTTCATCACCGCAACCATGGGCAGAGTGAAGCCCAGAGAATCGGTCGCTGACAGAGAAAATGATATCCGGGATGCCAAACAAGTGTATCTTAGTGGTGAAGTAACATCCATCCACTCAGCAGCCTCAATTTATGGCATTCCCTATGGCACCCTGCGAGATAGACTCAGAGGGGCACAACCCTGGAGTATTGCACATGAGGAGGAGCAGCTACTCACTCCGGAGGAAGAGAAATCGATTGTGACATTCTGTGAAGGTCTGGATGACCTGGGACACCCACTGCAAGGGAAGATGGTTAAGGATTTTGCACTATCTCTACTACCCCTGCAATGACGCCGGCAATTGGGCAAACACTGGATTACTCGCTTTCTAAACCAACATTCTGGCATCACTAGCAAGTTTAGTCAGCACCTGGATCGCCAGAGGGCGAATGCAAATGACCCTGTGATCTTGAGAGACTTCTTTCGCAAAGTAAGTTAGATTCATATATTTCAATATTTTTAACTAACAACCGTATTGCAGCTGGGAAAACTTATTAGAAAGCTCAATGCTTGTCCAGAAAACGTTTACAATATGGATGAGAAGGGGTTCATGCTTGGTCAGGCCTTGAAAGTCAAGGTTATCTGCCATAGAGGCCGAAGGAATCCCCGCTATAGTCAGGATGGAAACCGGGAAATGGTTACAGTTATTGAGTGTATATCTGCAGCTGGTACGGTTATACCACCCATGTATATCCATAAGGGTGGAAAGCATATACTAGGATGGCATGCAGGAGTTCAGGTTAAAGAGCAGGCTACCTTCGCTTGGTTATCCAAGGATTGGGCCGACAACGAATTAGGGTTGGAATGGGTGGAAAAGAACTTTGAAAAGTTCACAGCTCAAGTGTAGATACCATCAAAATGTTCTCCTGCTCCTACTGATGGCAGTAGCGCCCAGAAACAGCCACGTATTCTTGTTCTTGATGGGTATGGATCATATTTGACATGGCAGTTTTTTGAATTTTGTTTCAAACAAGATATACACTCTATTTGCCTCCCAGCACACTCTACTCATATCCTACAGCCACTGGATGTTGGCCTCTTTGGTCCATTATCACGCTGCTATAGTAATGAGTTGGATTTATGGATGAGAAAAGGAGGTAATGTCATTAAGAAGGGGCAATTCCATGAGTAGACACACCCCCAGAATCTCAATTTATTCAGATAATATCTTTTTCAATAGACTTGTCACACGTGCAAGGACTGCAGCATACACACACAAGAACATCTTGAGTGCATTCGAAGCAATTGGGATCTGGCCTTTAAACTCACGCAAAGTTTTTGAACGCCAATCATTGTGACACCGGGAGTGTCACTCCAGGTTCACCGGTCAAAGTAGTAGCCGTATTCGATTTGGGACTTGCTTCGATTGCGGCGGATTAGGAGCTTCGCTCAGGATGTGGAAATAACTAAAAGATTCACAACGAAAAGAAATAGCTTTCCAAATGAGTATATTGTTAAGGCTTGTTCTCCTCGCTGAGAAAGTGATCGATGATCTGATGCCTTTCTACCCTCGGAGAAACCGAAGGTCTTTATACCTTCGTCTTCGCTCTTAACTGCTAATTACACTCTTTACTCTAGAACTCCCATACCTCAACTACTTTCGAACCAGTGCAACTACTTTTGCAACTACCGCCGGTCATTCGAGCCAATGCCCTTAACTTCACAACTACTGCAGAACTCTATCTCCCGGGCCCACCGTATCATTACCGTTAATAGATTATACTCTGACCGCTGGTATCGTTTATGGCATTAACTCCGCGGTTCCTGCCTTCCAGACCGGTGGTATCCTTTCGATCCAATTAACATCCAGACGAATAGGCTGCGTTCGATAGAGTAGCTTCGTTGTATGGCGCGGCGCATGCTTTCAGCTTTCGTTGGGTAGAGAGTAGCTTTCTCTAGCTTTCGTTGCGTAGAGATTAGCTTTCTCTAGCTTCGTTGTTCGGAGCGGTGCGTTCTGTAGCTTTCGTTGCATAGAGAGTTTCGGAGCGACTGTATTCTTGCTTTGCTCTGGATTCGTTCACCAGAGAGAAACTTCGCTGGTCGAGAAGCGTCGCTGGTCGAGAAGCGTCGCTGTTCAAGAAGCTTCGCCGTTCGAGAACTTCGCAGTTCAGTATGCTTCGCTGTTCGAGAACTTCGCAATTCAGCATGCTTCGCAGTTCGAGAACTTCGCAATTTGAGAAGCTTCGCTCTGGCCTCCGAGACTAGTGACAGCGGATGCCGCCACGAGTGATCGTGTGTGTCCCCGCTCCGAGGGTATTATGTTGGGTATAACACTACCCCCTCTCTTGGAGAGTTCGTCTCTGAACGACCTTATTGCTCCTTGCTTTTTGGTGATGTATGATCCAGTGCGCCTAAGAAGTGCTTTCGAGATCGACTAAGTTAGTGGGTCCGCACAGACAATTTCGCTTCGACCTTTGCTCAGACATGCAAGCAAAGTCGACCAATCAAGTTGCTTACGTCCATCTGAATCATGGCAGCAAGCAAAATAGGCCAATCAGGTTGCTTGCGTCCTTTGCTTTCTTTTTCGTATGATGATCTGGAAAAATCGTGACCCTGTGTGCCCTTAAAACCATAATCATCCTTCTCTTGATCTGGAAAAAATCATGACCCCTTGTGCCCTGAAAACCAAATCCTTCCGTTATTCATAATCTGGAAAATATGACCCCTTGTGCCCAAAAACCCAAATCCTTCGTCAGGTGTCTTGCTAGCCGTTAAAAACCCGTCGTGGGGAAAAGGTACTAGCTCAACCGTCTGATCCTGCTATTCTTCGCGGCCTGAGGATTCCGCTTATGATACTCCTTCAATAACCCTTTGTCCTCGAAGTTCTCATAAGGTTCTTCCGTCCAATCTGCTTCGTCCGGATACCCCTTCCACTTAACCAGGTATAAAACTCGTTTTCGTTCTTTGCTATACTGGCTGCCCATGATTTCCTTAACTTCGTAGCCTGTTTCGTACTCGTAGCCATCCACATCATAACCAAGCTCATTCTGCTCACTGGCTGAAGCAAGCTCGGGTGGTGATCTAGTAGAGTTGAGTCGGTACGGTTCGATGAGTGATACATGAAAAGCATTGTGAATTGGCCATCGATTCGGTAACTCAAGCTTAATCGCTGTGGGCGAGAGCACGTTCGAGACCTTGAAAGGTCCGTGAAGCTTCGCATCTAATTGCTTAGACGGCCTTCTAGTTTTGAGGTTCTTCCCATTTAGCATAACTAAATCGCCAACCGAGTACTTGGGAGGTTCTTTAGCACGTTTATCGTGGTACTTCCCCATTGTCTCCCGTGCATGATCTAAGCTCCTACGGCAAAGTGTATGCATGCTGGTCATCCAGTGAACGTAATTCCTAGATGCCAGATTCTTTGCTTCTGCTTCAATAGGCCAATTCGTTCGAGGATCGAACCCAAAGTTTGCAAAGAATGGTGACATACCCGTAGCAGTGGTGAGAGAGTTATTGTAGGCATACTCTGCCATCGGTAACATCTCAGACCAATTATCCTGCTCGTAATTGCAGTAATTCCGCAGATAGCATTCCAGCCTTTGGTTGACTCTTTCCGTTTGCCCATCCGTTTGAGGGTGGAATGGCGAAGACATCTTTAACCGAATGTCAAGAGCTTCGACTAGAGCTTTCCAGAACGCGGAGGTGAACCTAGAGTCACGATCTGACACTATGTTCGATGGTAGGCCATGAAATCTCCATACTTCTTTCAGGAATATTCTGACCAAGTCCGTAGCTTTCTTCTCACGATCTTTCAATGGAATGAAGTGTGCCATTTTCGTAAAATGATCGAGGATAATCCATACCGATGAGCATCCGTCTGACACTGGTAAATCGATAATGAAATCCATAGAAATCGAATCCCATAGGCGGTATGCTAATTCGAGAGGTTGGAGGAGTCCGTAGCGAGCGTGACGAGCTGCTTTATTCCTCTGACACTCTGGGCATGAACGGACATAATCTTCGATGAGTTTCTCCATTTCCGGCCAAAAGAAGTTTCGTCTGACCAGCTCGATTGTTTTGTCCTGTCCCATATGTCCTGCCACTTTCGAATCGTGCTCCGCTTCCAGTATATCTTTCTTCAACTGCAAATCGTCCGGAATCCACAGTCTGCCTTTATAATAAAGGGCTTCGTTTTTGAACGAGATGTCTGGGCTAGGATTGCCATCCATCGCTCGGACGTACTCTTCTTGCCATGTAGCATCGTTATTAGTGGCGCTGACCACTGCTTCTAATAGCTCTGAAGTGAACTTGACTACTGGGATCGCTCACAACATTGCAGAAGAAATCGCAATTCGATCGCCTCGTAACTTCATCGCCGTCACTTGCACCGTTTCCCCTTCAGAAGTTACCAACTGATCGGATCTCAGCACGCGGTGGATTGGCTGAATTTCGTTTTCTTCGGCACTACCCCCCCCTTTTTTAGGGTGGTACTCCGAACGCCTAGATAAAGCGTCTGGCTTGCCGTTTGCACTCCCTGGCCGGTAAAATATCTTGAAATCGTAACCTGCCAGTTCTTGTGCCCACCGAGCTTGTCTCCGATTCAATATCATTGTCGTTGTGAAATATTCGAGATTTCTGTGATCGGGGTATACACTGATTGTATGAGCGGCCCCTTCGAGATAACGTCTCCATTCTTTGAACGCAGATACGACCGCGAGCATTTCTTTGTCGTGGATTTCGTAGTTGATCTCGGATTTGTCCATCTTTCGAGAGTGGTAGGCGATAGGGTGCAGTCGTCCATCAATGACTTGGGAGAGAACTGCGCCGATTGCAAAATCACTTGCGTCAGTCTCAATTACTATGGGCCAAACCGGCTCAAAATGTCGTAATATGGGTGCCTCAGTAAAGTACTTCTTTAGCATATCGAAGGCTATCTGATTTCGCAGATGTGCTTTCCAATCAAACTTTTCGTTGGTTTTCTTGGTTAACTCCGTAAGAGGATGGCATATCTTTGAAAATCCTTCGATGAAGCTTCGATAGAAGTTGGCGAACCCGAGGAAAGACTGGACGTCCTTGACAGACTCCGGAATCTCCCATTTAAGGATAGTGTCAATCTTGTCCTCGGACATGCTGACACCTTCTCCCGATATGATATACCCAAGGAATTCAACTTGTTTCTGGTGCCATTCGCACTTATCGGGTGCTATAGCCAAATTGGTTTCCTGTAGTCGACGAAGGACTTCTCTGGTCAATCGTATATGCTCTTCTTCGTTTTCTGTATAGATGAGGATATCATCTATATAGACACTACTCCATGATCGATTAGATCTCGCAGGATCTCGTTCATCATATCTTGGAATGTAGCTGGCGCGTTCGTCAGTCCGAAGGGCATCACTAGGTATTCATAATGTCCATATCTCGTACGAAACGCTGTTTTCCATTCGTCACCGGGGTTTAATTCGAATGAGGTTGTACCCTGCCTTCAAATCAATCTTGGTGACAATCCTCAATCCAGCAACCCTGTCTCTGAGTTCGTTCATAAGCGGCAATGGATATCGGTTCATAATCGTCACACGATTAAGGCCTCTGTAATCCACGCACAACCGTAAGCCTCTTCCGTGCGGCTTTGGAACGAAGAGTATGGGTGCACCCGTGGGCGACTTGCTATGACGGATCTTTCCGGAATCGAGCATCTCTTTAAGATAATCTTTAAGGACCGAAAGCTCCTTCTCTGAGAGAGCGTAGATGGACCCCACGGAGGTTGCTCCCCATCTTTCAAGTCAATGGCATGGTCATAAGATTGATGAGGCGGAAGAGCGTTGGCAGTTTCTCCGTTGTAAATCGTTTGGAAATCTCTGTACTGCCATGGGATTCGCTCTACCCAATCGACCTCAATCTCATGCGCCGCATTGACATGCATTGAACCAATAACCCCGATCCATCGAGGGTCTGTACCGAACTTCAAAATGGAATCGTCATAGTCAATCGAGAACGAAGAAACCGCTGCCTTTGTGCAATGTTGATGGCAGTGTTTCGACGTAAACTGGAGCTTATCGTTTTCTTCTGTAATTCCGCTGATCGCTCCATGCTTGACGATCCACCAGTAAGGTAACATGATATCGGACGTATCCTCCATAGGACCAATTTCGAAGGTTTCTTTGGTATAATGGATTCATACCGCAGAATAACGGGGAAGGTATACTGCCAACCCGCTCCTTCTACTCTTCCTCCATTGAAGTTTTCGACTATCTTTGGTTCCGTTCGAGTCACTAATGGAACACCATGCGACTCGGCCCACTGCTTCGACATCATAGGTGTATCGCACCCAGTATCCAAGAGAACCCTTACAGGGACGTTCTTCTTGTCTCGAAAGCTTGCAAACATGCATACTGTGGGTCTTGTACCTGTTTTCGGTTCAGGTGGGAATTGTTTTGTTTCTTGGGTTCAGTTGAGGTGTAGGTGCTCTGACCGCAGCCTTCCGTTTTCGATCTTTTCGAGTAGTAACCATAATGAACTGCCTCTCGACACAGCTCCGGCCACAATGGGTCGTGGTAACTAATTCGTAGGTGAATGAGGTTCGAATGAGTACAATCGAGTTTGCTTGTCACGCTTGGATGCTATATGACCAGCATATTCGAGTATTGAACTCATCCTCAGGCACCCTTTCTTAAACAGCAGAAAGAAAGTTTATTATTATCGCAAACCCATAAGCAATACCAATGACCGCATCGGTAATGCCAAAATGAAAACAAAAATACGGATATCTATACCCATATACAACAATCGGAGGTGTCTGTACCACACGAACATAGGAATGACCGCAATCCTTAGTCCCACGAAAGACAGAAGAAACTTGTTTCATCCGTCAATCTCCATACCGTCAGAGTCAACCTCATAGAGCACACGGGAACTAGAGGCTGCCGCTGGTGGTTTCGTAATTCGATCAGCCAGATTCCTGGGCCTGACCTTCGAAGAAGAGGTGGTTACTTCTGGCATCGAAGTTTCTACCTTAGGCTTCTTATCTTTCTTCTTCTTGCTGGACGAAGCTTTGATGGCGTTCTTGCAGAATATCCATCGATGCTCCGAAGAGCCACAGCGCTTGCATTCGTTATGCTTGGTTCTTGCTTCCAGTAGAGATTCGGGAATGCCTTTAAGGGCTTCATCTTTGTCCGTATTGACAGGCTTAGGACCCTTCTTCTCCCTTCGAGGTTTCTTGGAGTCCGAACTTTTCTCAACGTTCTTCTTTCCTTGATCCCTCTTATCACCATCGTCATCACGCTTCCTCTTATTCTTCTTGTCTTTGGGTTTGTGATCTTGGTGATAGTGTTGGTTCATTTCTTGCAGGCGTCTCTCGTATGCGCGATCAACTTGTTTGAGTAGTGATTCGTATTCAGTATTGTCGTTTGGTGTAAACTTCGAAAAGGATAATTGATCCTTGATGTCTTCGTTGAGGCCACTGTGTAAAGCCTCTCGCCATGCAATTCCGGATAAGCAGACTTGGTAGTTCAAGTCTTCCATCCTTACGATGTAGTCTTGAATGTCTCCCTTGTACTGCAACTCCTTCATCTTTCGGAGGTTTTCCTTTTCTTCCTCCGTATCGATGAATTGTTCCTCCATGCTGCTGATGAAGGCTCGCCAGGTATCGACTTGAAAAAGCTTCTTTAGCTGATCCTCGCAGTTATTGTACCAAGCAATGGCCTTTTCTCGGAGGAGGGTTCCGACAAAGATAATCTTATCATCGTTGTAGTTGTACTCGTCCTTGAAATACCTGAGATACCGATTCACACCACGAATCCACTGGCGGTAGGACTCTGTCTTGTCCGTAGGATCTCCCTTAAACTTATGCAGAAGGTCGATTTTTGCTTCTTTCCCGAGTTCGAGGGTCGTGGTGGAGGTGATGGCGGTAGCGGATGAGATAACGGACGAAATTCACTATAGTCCGTTCCTCTAGATGGTGGAAGTGGTGGAAGATCATAATCTCCGCCATCAGAAGAGCTAGAGCTACTCGAGCTGGAGCTGGAAGACTCGGAGCCACTAGGTGGATCTCCTCAAACGCCTCCTGCGCCGTCTCCGTTGCCCTCGGGCCCTGGAGTCATAGCTTCTCTGACCCAAATTCCGGTACCATCTCTAACCGTATATCAAAGGTGGAATCCGTCACCATCTGGCTTCGTATCTCCTTCTTTTGGTATCAACACTGACTTGGCCAAGGAGCGTACTGATCTTTTCGTCCTTTCATCCGAGAGCTTTGTCTTTAAGGCTCTAGTGAACTCCTTGAATTTCCGCTTGAAGTCCTTTTTCATCCTTCGGTCTGCCGCCTTCCTCTCCCGTTCTGCGTTGTCCGCCTTTTTCTGTGCTTCCCTCTGTGCATCCCGCATCTTCTTAGCCTCCGCTCGAGCTTCGGCATATAACCCAGACATCCGTTCGCCATCCTCTCTGTCTTTGACTTGGATGGTAGCGAGTTCCTGCGATTGGTGATGTACTTGAAGGGCTAGGCATTGTTGGGATGCTTCCCTTTTATCGAGCAGATTAGAGAGAGTATTCCAGGCTTGACGGAAACGAAGTATTTGTTCGCTAAGACCTTTTCGGAGGTCTTCGTAGGCTTCGGTAGATTGGGCTCTCATAACAGCGAAAGCTGTTTGAACGTTAGCCGCAAACACTTGAGATTGAATAACTATGTCGGAATTCTTCTCAAATCGAGCCCTTTCCATCATTTCCACTCCCTGGCAGATAGCGTCGTATATCTCATTCTGCCGAGTGATGAGCCCTTTGTAAGCTTGGGCCAACTCTGGGAGGGCGGTTCGTATTTCGAATTTCTTCTCCCTTGTTTCTTGAATGAAAGCGTCCATTCGTCCCAACTCCCCATCGATTCCTTCCAAAAGCTGAATAACCCAGTCCGGAATATCGTTCTTCGTAATGGGCTGGTATTGCGTCACCTGCTTATCCTTATCGGTGGATAGAATCAACGCATTTTCTCTTCGAACCACGGTGTAGGTAACCTCCATCGGAATATCCGATCCAGCTCCGCTTTCGGGCATTACGATTGTTCCAGAAAGCGACCGTTCGATAGGTAAAAGAGGTAACGAGCCTTAGCTTCTCGGTGTAGCTTCTTCGATGGCTCGTAGTCTGGATGTTCGGAGGTGTACAACGAGTATGGTTTTCGGAGGTGTACGACGAGTATGGTTTTTCGGAGGTGTACGACGCGTATGGTTTTCGGAGGTGTACGACGAGTATGGTTTTTCGGAGGTGTACGATGAGTCGGGTGTTCGAAGGTATAAAACAAAGAGGGTACTAATTTCCATGATGGAAAAAGGTTCGGGGACGTAAAACAGCACCAAGACCGCTTGATGTGTATCGATGTAGGTAAAAGAACACCTTCCTCGGAAGAGTTTCTTTGTTAACAATATAATGTGACTCCGGGAGCGTCACTCCAGGTTCACCGGTCAAAGTAGTAGCCGTATTCGATTTGGAACTTGCTTCGATTGCGGCGGATTAGGAGCTTCGCTCAGGATGTGGAAATAACTACAAGATTCACAACGAAAAGAAATAGCTTTCCAAATGAGTATATTGTTAAGGCTTGTTCTCCTCGCTGAGAAAGTGATCGATGATCTGATGCCTTTCTACCCTCGAAGAAACCGAAGGTCTTTATACCTTCGTCTTCGCTCTTAACTGCTAATTACACTCTTTACTCTAGAACTCCCATACCTCAACTACTTTCGAACCAGTGCAACTACTTTTGCAACTACCACCGGTCATTCGAGCCAATGCCCTTAACTTCACAACTACTGCAGAACTCTATCTCCCGGGCCCACCGTATCTTTACCGTTAATAGATTATACTCGGACCACTGGTATCCTTTATGGCATTAACTCCGCAGTTCCTGCCTTCCAGACCGATGGTATCTTTTCGATCTAATTAACCTCCAGACGAATAGGCTGCGTTCGATAGAGCAGCTTCGTTGTATGGCGCGGCGCATGCTTTTAGCTTTCGTTGGGTAGAGAGTAGCTTTCTCTAGCTTTCGTTGCGTAGAGATTAGCTTTCTCTAGCTTCGTTGTTCGGAGCGGTGCGTTCTGTAGCTTTCGTTGCATAGAGAGTTTCGGAGCGACTCAATTCTTGCTTCGCTCTGGATTCGTTCACCAGAGAGAAACTTCGCTGCTCGAGAAGCGTCGCTGGTCGAGAAGCGTCGCTGTTCGAGAAGCTTCGCCGTTCGAGAACTTTGCAGTTCAGTATGCTTCGCAGTTCGAGAACTTCGCAATTCGAGAAGCTTCGCTCTGGCGTCCGAGACTAGTGACAGCGGATGCCGCTGCGAGTGATCGTGTGTGTCCCCGCTCCGAGGGTATTATGTTAGGTATAACAATCATGGAATTGCACTCGGCCGGATACGCCGCCAAGCTCTCCCTTTGCTGCTCAAACGAAAACTCCCCGAAAGCCCAGAACCGTTAGCAGACTAGCGCGCAGTGCATTACACCTTGTTACTCGTCAAACACCTTGTTCTCTAAAGCTCAAGTCTCTCATAGGTCAACTGGGAAGGTCTGCCCAGGGGGCACTTGCAGACAAAGAATTGGGGGAGGAAATGGTGAGATTTCTTCGTTCTGGGGCCAAGGATACCACTGCAGTCGCAGCTAAAGATCGACGCCACCTTGGTAAAGCTCATGTGTATACCACTGAGGATGTGGTGCAGCTCAGAGAAGAGAGAGAGAGGATTGATCAAGAAAAAGCGGCCAAAACCAAAAAGCGCCAGGATAAGGCTGCAGCTAAAGCAGCACCAGCAGGAAAGGGACTCAAAGGGTCCAAACATGCGGAAATACAAGGTGTAGGTTCGAACAAGGTGGATACAAGTTGTCTTAGTGATTGGGAGGATGAGGAAGAAGATATCACAGATGGAGGTGGGTGGGATGATGAGAAAAGTGAAGGGGAGGAGGGCTCAGTTATATATGTTAGAAGTAGGCCATGCCTAGTTGATGTCATAGAGGATGGAGACAGTGGAGAAGAGGTCAATAGTCAACCTCCAGTAGTTACACGGTCAGGGAGAGTGGTCAAGAGCAGTCATTTGACTTAATAAATGTCACCTCCGGGTGGTCGGTTTCCCGGTCTTGGGCGGTTTCCCGGTAAAATACGTTATGTGAGTGTTCCCATTCATGATGTGATGGAATGATGATTTCCATGTTCGAATATGACGAAGTAACTCTAGAAACACGGATTCGTGGCAGAATTCCGCTGCCAGCTCGAGAGCAGAGCACGAGGAATCCCGGGAACTCCATAGGTGTTTGTGGTTTGCGCCATTGACCATAAGTTGCCTTGTACATTCCGCATGTCCGGAAATAACGGCGCAGAAAAGTGGGGAGATACCATTTTGGGATAAGTTGATATCGATGGTACGGTGTTCAAGGAGTTTGATGAGGGCATGGTGGTTGCCGATGAAGGCGAAATAGTGAAGCGGAGATACGAATTCACTAATCGTGGTTTTGACTGGATAAAATGAACAGATCGGTAGAGTGAAGGTGATACAACTCTGGTGGCTGGAGGCGCGGTTATATAGTTGGCTTTTGAGTGCGATGTTCAGGGAGGAAGTGGTTTGATGCAGATAGTTGAAAGAGGAGGTGTCTAGAGACTCAGCGATGATGTAGAGCAGTTCCAGAGGTAGCTGGTCGAGTAAAATGTTGCGAGACATGGAGAAATAGGATCGGGTAGATGTCGGAAAAGCGGTGAATCTAATAGCAGGTGAACAGCCAGGGCAAGGGTTGAATGCGTAGCCACAAATGGTAGACACAGACAACACGATATGTGACACAACGTGCAACTCGACACATGATCGACACATCCGCAATTGGTGACGTAGTTGCACCGATGTCGTCAACTTTAAAACCACCCCTATGGAACGCAGACTCGCTTGTACGAGGCTATAATGAAAAACTAAATACCAACTACCGACATCTCACATAAACAAAAATTTGAACCTCTCTCTCTTGCGCATTAACGGCGATCGACGGCACTTAATTTCGAACCAAACATAGGAGCAATTAATAACCCAATCGATTCATGCGATTCTCAAGGTGTAAGGCTGTCTTTTTGTCAACGGTACCGATATTGTAATTTAGGCTGTTATCTCGGATTATTTTAAGTGCGGTAGTTGTTTCGCTATAGTCATACAAATTGTATCGTCCGACTTCCCCGGGTCCTCTGCAAGGTCAAGTTGAACTTTTCGTCAAGAGGAGCCGTGGTACTTTATGTTCGTCGTTGTCTATGTTTCGGAATACCTCGATTTCGAGGAATTGGTGATCATAAGCGACACCGAGATTGGTCAATCCCTTCAACGGCTTTCCGTAGCTTGACTGCTGAGGGTCGTATAGTTGGTGACGGCTGTATATGTGTAACTATCGTTCTAGCGTATGTTCTATCTATGGCGATAATTTCTTCATTTGCCCATCAATTAATTGTTCATCTCGGTAGTGGTAGGACAAAGAAAGACGGGTAAAAACAAAAGAATTTGGAGAAGCGGCGAATTGAACGCCGGACCGCCTCTATGCTAAAGAGGAATCATACCACTAGACCACATCCCCAATTAGCACAATGTGATCAGCTATAAATACAACCCACCACAAACGGTATAGAATAGGTATTACATCCTGGTAAATGCACTTGGGTGTAAGTCGGTGGGTGTTTTGTAACTAGCTGGGCTGTTCTAGTTAGTTCCCGGAGGACGTCAGTCCGCGGAGTGATCGGTCAACCCGCGGAGTAACTGGGCTCCATAAACTGACTGGTCACTTCATCGAATCTACCACAACTCTGTGAACTGACCAGTCACTTCATGGAGCCATGGCTGCACTGACCAAAATGACAAAAGGTCAGTCTAATTAAGTCTGCAAGTATTTGTCCAATCACAAAGAGATATATACATTTAACATGCGAAATATATCGCTCTTTCAATTCCCAGTCTTTGATTACAATATCTTTAGAGCAGCTTTAAAATCTCACCCAACAAATGCCGAAAATCGATGTTTTTCCACAACCATTCTATCAATATTATAGATATTGTAAATTGGAGACTAGGAGAAGAAAGAGGGATGAATTATACATACTTCCTGTATACATAACTTTGCGATCAGAGTAATTGTTAATTTTGGTTGAGCATACTTAGCACTGGTCAGTTCATGGAGCACTGATCTGACTGGTTCATTCACGGAAGGTGGGACTCCGGGAACTGACCGGTTACTCCGCGGACTGGCATTCTCCGTGAACTGACTAGAACATGTGTTGTAGATCCATGCAGCACTGTTCACGAGTGTAAGGGACAATGCGCCAAGCTTATCAATACCTTCCGTTAAGAGTCCCTTCACTTTTCTTTAGGCGTGAGGGACATGAAACATGTATGACTCTCGAACCAAATCCAACTTTGATAATCCCGAGTCTACAGGATGGATCGCTTCATTGTAAAAAGTGTATCAGAAATGGATTGCTAGTTTCTAGACGTCTATTCATGGTTACTTACGTGCAAATCTTGTCCGAAATTTAAATCCCCCAACCAATAAAGTGGCGTTTATTCAAGACGGCGCACTTCCTGTCAGGTCATAGGTTATTACTCGTTTCACTCAGGACCAATACCATGGGAAAGTCCGATCCCAGTACCTAGTCACGGTTATTATAGATGGGATTTGAGACGGTTTAAGCAATGAATAGTAGTCGTAATTACAAACCTGCAGCGAGTTTGTCCGGTTGTCGATTCTTTTTGTCCCTCGCCAGGTACAGAATATTTCCATCTATCTCGGCAGTGACTTGGGAGTGAGTAATGACAAGAAAAGCGAGCGACTAACTCCACAAAAACACAAAAATATAATTCCATAAGCTGGACATATACATAACTGTACCATAAGCGATAACGCCATCAGAAATGGTAGTGTATATGTAGATGTACATGAGCGCGTCTACGACGATGTCTATAGCACTCCTCTTTATCTGCTAGTTCAAACTCGCTATTTCCACCGTCGCGGTTAATTTTCCCCACAGTGGTTTGTTTCTCGGTATTGATTTCCACCACGGAATTATCTTTGAGCATGAAGAATTGGAGATCTTCTTCTTCGGGCTGCACCACAATAAAGCGTTGGATGTTGTCATTGCCCAAACCAGCATATTCCACCTTGTGATCTGTATTGTGGAACATTAGAATGATGTTTTTTGGAGAATAATGGGCTTGGATATAGATACCTGACCATCCAGAGGCAGAACTCTCAAGATAGTGCATGTACCTATCCTGATGAATGTAGAAGAGATGAATCTGATCATTGTAGGGCAGCACGTATAGAGGAGTTCCTTTGATCGGTTGCACGGTTGAGCATATAGGACCGACGAGGGACCATGAGGTTAAATCCTTGGAGTGAGCAGCGCAGAGGTTTTCTTGTCCGTCTTGGTAAAAAACATTGACTCCGACGGGGCAGAAAGCACTGGCGAGTTTACTATCGTCAGGAACAACAATATTCGCGTCTCCTAGAGACCCGGGATCATGGTCCCATTCCTCTGCACCGATGTCACAAGAGTAACTTTGTAAGACATGATCCTTATCAAGGCAGAAGGCAAGTTTCTGGAATAGTCAGTAACCCAATTTTGGTAGATCTAGACCTAATGTGTAACCACTCAAAAGAAATACCTTTGTTTTTCCTACCAAATAGCAGGCTGGTGTTGTCGGGTGAACATCTACAGCTACACTCTTCTCCTCAGTTCCTGTAGGGGTGGTTCGACTCTCGATTAATTTGCCGTCTTCGACTCGGAGTCGATCGTAATATTCATCTTCGGAACCATTGATACCAGCCACGGCTAGAAGCTCGCTGATCTCGCTCGCATAATCGGTTTGCATATTTAATATGGTGTGGTTCAAAAGCGGTGAGAATGAATCGGATAGATGGATATTGATGGGGATTATGAATGTCAAATTATTGCTTGCAGCTGAGGTTTCGTGTGTTATATGAGGCTGCACAGCATCTTACACTTTTACTCCCGTGATCTTTCACCCCACTTTTGCTTTTTTTGTACGACCCTGCAACCACAATAAAAGTAGGCACCATCAAGCTTCAGAGGTGCGGCTAGAGCGGGGGCTTCAATCATATGTGGAACATATATTATTCGAGAATTTTTTGCATCCGATATGGCCTGTGCAACACTGTTGCCTAGCGACACCTACCTACCCTGTTCCACCATTGACGAAAACGCCCCTGCCTGTGGAATGGGCGCCTCATCTGCAATTGGGCTGCCTGTTCATGGAATCCGTGAACAGGGTGATAACTCTGTGTGGTAACTTCCGTTGTCCACCACCATAAACACCCCTACTATCACTACAACCACCACCACCTATCATACTCTTACCTACTAAGTACATACTTAGAAACCAAGCCTTAACACATAGTGCAAAAAAAACCAATGAGTGGCTTCTAGGTCCAGTTTGAGATGATGCCATATTGTGTTGCAAAAAAATTGACGATGGTGGGGACGTTGATGGTTATGGCGATGACTCAGGGGCTAATTGGTGTGAGAAGAGATGGCGTTGTGATGGTGTTGTGATAGTGCTGTGGTGGTGTTGTGGAGATGTTGCGATGGTGACAACCGAAGGTACCACGCCAAGTTCCACCCATTCCGCAGACGGGGCGTCCCTAACGGGGTGAAGCAGCCCCACCCCACGTGTTCGCAGGCGGCGAGGAAGACTTATTTGACGGCAAGTCCCGACCCAAGATATTCTGTCTGTAGGCTGGCCAAGCTTGATTGAAAAAGCCAGTATGCGTTAACAAAGCCTGGAAGTACCTCTGCATACGAATATTTGCGGGCATCTGTAGACTCTTGCATATTCCTGGTAGTATTTGTGAATGCGTGTGAATGCCGGCGGTGTTTATAGTGCCGACTGGTATGAGTATATCATGGAGGAATCTGTGGAGTGCTATATAAGGTCACTCTGGGGATGCCAGGTAGCAAGCGCTCGGATTTATCTAATCCATGGCACCTCATTATAAGCGCCCGTGGCGACACATCAAATTTACAATAACTTGACATCAACGTTGAATGACTACAAAATCAAAACCGAGCCCAACAAGCATGAAGCTCAGAAACAAAGACTCCTCTGTGCTACTATTAAATGCACTGGTGATTTCAGGCTCCAGCGTAACAAAGTAGGCATGAGATCTTGGTATAAGCTAATCTTATCGAAGTTTTTGATTAGATGACTCCGATAAGATAACATAAACTCAAGATCTACATACCAACAATGGTGCATTAAGGCCTGAAATCACCATACATTTAATGGTTGAGAAGCAGAGTACTTGTTTCTGGACTTCATTGCGTCTAGTACTTGATTTCGATTTTGTAGTCATTCCAACTTTGATCATGGTAATTTTGATGAGTAGTCATTTGTAATTGATGTATTGCCAAGGATGTTTAATTTAAGGTGTTTGGAGACTTGAAAATTGACGACTAGATGCATCATATCACGACCATGCACTTGTTGTAATCACAAATAATCACTTGCACTTGCGGTGGCTACGACGGCAATGGCAGTAAGTATACTTCTTATTCTGGTTTTCGTTATTGGATCATTAAAAAGAACCTTCAATACTACAGCATATGTAGTATTGGTATTCCCCTGGGGTATAGTCGACGTCCGAATCATCGGCACCGGTTCTGCAGGAGGAAATTGACTTCATAAAGATCAAAGTCGAACTGTGTTACATTTGTATACAGATGTCGGATCCCTTGAAGAGCATCCTTTTGCTTTCCCTATCAAGTCGTAAGCTGGTTACTCTCCTCTCGGCACTTAGGGGTGATTTCGCTATCGATGATAGATCCATTGTCTTTAATACGGAGTCTGTCCGTGTATTGTCTACATCTGCAATTGCTTGAAGGTTGCTTGTTTCGTTCGCATAGGCGGTTGACATGTTGAGGAATCGACATATCGGGAATAAATATCGGATTCCAGAGTCGTTGAGATTGACAAGAGTATATATAGCAGTCTTTATAGTTCCTTTTCAGTGCCCATCATCTTATCGTAGTTCCGACAGTGGCTATGTGTCAAATTAAACGGCCATGCAAAAACGTAGCCGAATCATGAAGTTCCCGAGTTCAGCTTCCGCCGAAAGTGGTGTCAAATCTTGATTTTTTGTTGAAAGAATGTGTGCTTTGTTTGGAATATTTGTGTACGGCACTATCCCCACACATAACCAATCACCCCTGCCGACGTGGTTTCAAGATATCAACCTTCCCAGCCCTGCACTTCTCCAAGTACTTGTGCCTCCTGCATAATATGAGCAAGCATGCATAAGCTTGCATCGATCGAGCTGCACACTAATCCATTGAGTATTACTTACATGAACTAACTACCTTTCAATTACAACGTCGTAGCCTCTCTCACATACTGCTAAAGTGTACATGCCTTAATCTCACTCCCGGCATTCCCATCTCGCAACTTCCACTCCCTCTCGCACCCCAACCCCCTCTCGTGCCCCAACCCACCCCTTCCTTCATCCTCCCTTCGCAATTTCACAAAATCCACAACCATATTACTTCTCTTGGACCAGTGGCGCCGTGAGCGTTTCAAACATCTTTCCCCCGTTAGCTCATCTCCCCTTTATCTTTGCCGGAAATAAACATACCCAGATCTCTTGCTGTTCCTTATTCTCCCTCAGTTCAATGAATTTTTCGTCTAGCCTCTCTATCCGCATCTCTACGTTAGCGGATGTAAAGGTTGTGAAGGGAAAGTATTACATACCAGAAGCACAAAAGATGTGATTCCTGATTTCGTCGTCGGTTCGAAGGGAGTTAAGGAATGCTTCAGCCGCGGGGTCGTTTCCAATCTGGTTTATCTGGAAATAGACGGCTGAATATGATTAGCTTTGATGCGTTGAATGGCGGATGGAGGGGGAGTGATACCGGAAAGAGGGTACTCAGCGTCTGCAAGCTTCTGTTTACACTCTATGATTACGTTCTTAAGGTGGTCTCTATCTTCTCCCAATGGCTATTACTCCACATTAGCCTTTTTCCCGCATGATTCTCAGAGCAGAGGGGTCATACACAGCCATCGGTAATAATCGTGACCAGCAGGGGCCTCTCCAGCTTCCGGTTGTTCTCCAGATGCTGATATACAAATGGTTCCAGTATTACCTTCCTCAAGATCGTTCCGAGCTTTGTGACGCCGGTGTAACCTGCCTTCGAGACCATCTCTGCAGCGGCATCGGGCGTGTTGACTGCCCCGTATGTGTCGTAGAGGCGTTGTTCTTTCGAGGAAGTGTTTAGGAAGCGGATAAGCACCCCTTCATCGGGAGGTACAAGGTGTGTCGCGATTGAGGTAACCTGTCGTGTGACAGAGATCATGGAGTCGATTCGGGTGCCGGTTTTCATCGAACCGCTGTTGTCTAAGTAGGTCAGTGTCTTGGTTCCAAGGTAAGGGCCAGCAGTAGTACAAACCACAAAACAGTATAGGCTGATACAGACTGAGTCTTGACAAGCCCGAGAGATACTCAGGCCTGGCTAACGGTGTACCCCCAGTTTCTGCCAAAGCACTTGCCTTACTCATCATTGTCTGTAAAAACTTACTATCGGCGGGGAAGAACTTAGATAATCCCAGGTTGCCGATGTGTGCAGTGATGTCTTTGCCGAGTTGTTTCACGGGATCAAATTGTACCTCCGCCTCAGACTGGAAATGTCAGAATAACTCCACAACCCTCCAATGAGTGGATGTGACCGACCTCGATGGGGTATTTCCCGCCCGGATTGCAAGCGTGCCCATGTAGTCCCAACCCACAAGTAAGCGCATTATTAGTCGCGGCATTAAATCCATTGACCAAATCCTCCAACACCCTTGTCACAAATGATTTCTCATCATTCCGTGAAACTATTCCTCCGGCATCAATATATTCCATATCCCCTACGACCTCCGCATCCTTTTCCAGCTCCGTATCTTTTTCCCTCAGCAACTTCACAACCAGCCCGTTCCGTATAGCATTCATCATTGGGGTAGTTTCACTAGAGACAGTATTGACACCCGTGACTTTCCGGCTGATGCGGAAGGCTTTTTCTTCATCGTGAAGTCTATGATGTGAGGAGGCTTTGTTTTGAAGGAGAAAGCGAATGATGGACGTATGTAAGTAGGGTGTCGTAAGGCTGGCTTCGTCCATGGATTTAATATGACCGCGATTGAGTAGCCGTTGCTGAGTGATTAGGCTAGAGCGAGCGGAGAGGCAGAGCGGTGATGCCATTTTGGGTTAATGAGACACTAACGGGTAAAAGGGAGAGTTGGAGATGCGGGGAAGGTGCTACAGTTATGGATGAGTTTGAAATGTATGGTGTATCGCTGGAGGATGACCCATGCGGAAGATTAAGGAAGTTCGATGGAAATTTACAAGACATGTCACGTGTATGCGGAACGATAAATATTAGCACCAGGTACGGTGATGGTATCCAGAATTTTGTTTTGCACCACAAAACATGTCAGATTGCATATGCATATGCAACCATGACGGCGGTGTTCTATTCGCCCGAGGATGTGGATGGGAGAATTCCAACCGAACGACCTACCAATAAACTGGTTTTCATGTATGCAACCGTTACCTGATCCTAGAAGCACTCAACGCAGCCAGCTGTCTAATGAATCGAAGCTACATATCGCAGCGCAAATACGTCAGACTATCGGTAGGGTGACAAACGATTGGAATTCATGCTGCAGCTAAATGTCATTCAGATCGGACGAATTGATAGATACAGTACAGTGTTCGCTGCCAATTAAAACGCATGGCGGCGGAATTAATCCAACATGTGGGGTAGACGCAAAAATCATTTTATACAAACGTTGCAAGGGCGCGATGGGAGGACACCTCAAAATGGACGAGTACGAGGCGACTACGTAGCTACCCGATGCACAGTAGATCCATTCCGGAGGTATGTTTTATCAGCATCGTCATTGGAAGCACACGCAAACCCCGCACATATATACGCCAAAAATTGGACATTTATCATCTTCCCGCCGCTGAGTATACCTAGAAGCACAATACTGTTGCATGATGCATCCTGCGTGGACAACAATCGTCTTTCTGCCTAATCATACATATTGGATTTCGCACCCCACCAGAATCGCAAGGGGTGTCGAATGCGTGGAGGAAACGAAGTGACGTAGCATCTAACTGAACCCAATTCGAATTGGCAACGCAGATATTAACTCTGCATACCGTCCGATGTCTTCACGCCAGAGCCTATTCTGCATCGATTAGTCATTTACAGCACTTCCTGGGTAGACAAATGGACAAAGAAAGCTTATCTTCGGCGAGCTAATGGGAGACAAGAATGTACAGGTTCAATTGAACAGCTTGCTCTCCAGTCCAGACATCCTCGGGGATAAGAACGATGAAACTGGTTCAGTACTGGCGTATACTGTACCAGTCAATGAGGTTGAGATGTCAGCAGTCAGGATTGAGTGTTCCAAAAAGATTTTATACTGGATTTCCTCCGGTTTTGACTATTCAGTGATTGAAAAAAAGTGTCAGCAAAAAAAAAGTGTCCCAACCTCATTGACCGGTACAGTACGCCCGGGTCTCAAACTCTTGCCCTCGCCGTAATCTATAACCCCCCCATTCATTACGCGCTCAAAAAATGTCCAGTAATGCTTTGCCAATCCCCACAGCTCTCCATTCCTGGTATTCGTCAGTGGACCCGTGTTCCTTCTCCACATCTCCGGGGCATCCACCCACGCGAGCATCTGACCCCCTTGATGTCAATGGCTCACATGAGTGTGGAGTAAAGAATTCGACAAAAACAGAAAGGAGTTCGGGTTTGCTGCGACTTGCGTGTGGTAGTGGTTATCCGGGGGCGGGGATGGGAGATGGAACTCTTGAGCAGCACAACGATTGTATAATGCTAATACCAAGCTAGGAATGAGTGGTGGAAAAGAAATGATGGTGGACAGACAGTGATTTGTTCCAAATGCTTTTTCTCTGACGTTTGTAATTCCCAAACAATTATCTTTCAACAGGTAACATCCACACCCGGAGCTGCTCACCATGCACCAAATCTAGGTTGACCCCTCGCTCCCTGCCGGAAGGATTATACCTCCAAACGGTGCCATCCTATTTCTTCACGGCCATCTCACGAAGACTAATTTTTCTAACGTCCCCTCCAACAAACCACATCTACCGCCGCGCCACCAAAAACATTGCTCCGCGCCAGGGAAGCCTGAGATTTGAGAACGTCTTTTGATGGCGAGAGTAAAGGGAATGCAAATAAGGCTATTTCGGTACCAACATGTTCGGGAAAGTCCGGGGGTGTTGGTGGGGGAAAGGAAAGGTATGGGGATTGGTGCCGCAGGTGAACAATATCGATGTTGATCTGAAGACAAAACAGCAGACCCTGTTGAGCGCGAGGAGTATTGTGTGAAGAATGAGAGAAATATGCCAAAATACTTTGGAATTTGTATATCACCAATGATATTTATAAGCCTACAATGAATAATCAGTGGTGAGAATTGAAATAACCCTAACCCACTATCTCAAGGTATGTATAGCATTCTGCGGAATCGCATTTTTTTTTCGTTCTGCACCTTTTCACATTTTCCGCCAGTGAGTGCAGTCTGGTATGAATGACCAGTTCGTCCTATTTAATCCTTGCGTTGGTTGGATTAATCTTTGACGTGTGTTCTCCCGATGCATTTCTTTGCTGGAACGCAAACTAGTGCGTAGACTAAAGTAATATATTTTCGATAATTTAAGTGGACGTAAAGCGCTCACTTGACATCTTAGTGCTGGGTGTCCTCCGATCGATCCGCGATCGATGATCACTCGATTACCCGCCTGGCCACGTTGCAGTAGGCTTTCTACCCAAATCCTATCGACGCATTATGATAACAATTTTGTAGAGCCGATAGTATACAATTCCAGGATTCTTAGCTTGTGGTTGTTCTGACTTCGCATATAAGTGTGTGTTCGTGGCGTTCCACGTCGCCTAATGATTATATTAATACTGTACGTCTCCCTCATTGGACTGCTCGCACAGCCTTAGGTACTTACAGCACCGTCTTCCACATACCAAAAGGTTGGGAATAATGTAAGGATATCCATCAACTCGTTCCACTACACCTCAGACTTCACTCACTCAAGCATTCATCCCGAGCCATCTACCTCACTTCTCCTCCATCGATGCCTCCAATCCCCGCAATCCGCGTGCAGGGTCTTCCCGTGGACCTACACCCACTAATTGTCACCGAAGCCTTCGACGTCCGACGTCGCGACATCTCCCTCGCTCATGATTCATCGTCCGGAAAGGCCACAGCAACTGTTGCATTCCCATATGGCGCTCCCGCAGACGTTCTACAGAGAAAATGTAGTACTGGAGTCGTTGATAAATCATTCCACCGGTTGACCGTGATGGTTTCGGGGGAGGAGGATACTGCGGAGTAAGCTAGCCAGAGGCTTGTTGCGTTTGGTCCCATTCGTGATAACAGACCACCATTAGGAATGTTAATGTGATAGTGTGAAGTGTTATAGGTATCCACGGCCTCAATGGCCACGGCTTCAACACTTGGGTCGACGCCCGCGACGACGTAATGTGGCTTCGTGAGTACCTAGGTCTACAACATGAACTTGCGGGGGTGCGGATAATGTCGTTTGGATATGACACTACGGGGTGTGCGCCAACTGCGACTGGGGGGAATATGCAAAGGGTTGAGGATGTAGCGAAGGGATTGTGTGAATGCATTGAGGGGATGAGAATAGTCCGTGTTGTCCGTTTTGGAGATAGCTTGGAAATAGCCTGCTTACAGTCAACAAATAGGATAATCCCTTGCGGCCAATCGTGTTCGTGGCATATGGACTGGGAGGTGTGGTGGTGAAACAAGTACGCTTGTATTCTATCACGACTCAGTGTATCAGCCACTAATTTGTTTCTGCATATAGGCCCTGAGATACGCCAGCCGCCACGATCGGTTCCGCGATATCCATGACGCGACAACGGGAATGATATTCCTTGGCTATCCATCCGATCATAGTGGCGTTACATACCATGCCGGAGCCATAGCGCTAAACTCGCTAACACCGGGAGTGGTCAGAGGGCAACTTTCCAGGGAGGATACATTTGAGAGTGTAGGGTTCTATGAGATCTCGGGGGATCAGGGGAAGACGTATGTAAGTAAAACCCTAACCCCAGAGCACAGGAAAGATGTTGATAATGTTGTTATACTTAATAGGTGATTGAAGATGGGCAGAAAAGGACGGAAGATAAAACTAGGCATGATTATAAGATGGTCAGTACTTATGTCATGAGAATGATAAGAGACGCACAGGGTACAGATGAAGGAACTACGAGAGCAAATGGTAGGTAATACTATGTGTCTTCTCGGAATGCCGGAGTTTCGTGTTGTATAAGAAATCCAGAAACTGAAAGCGGGAAATGTGTAGTACAAGGGATAACTCAACAGAGAGAAGAACGTCACAGTTCAACATCACCGCCCCATGGTTCTAACGGTCTAAGGATGAACCAGTCCAGACCGGAACCGTTGCGACTTAGCCCAATTAAGTGCGGCCATTCAGCTGGAGCAGACCGTACTGAGTCGCTCCTCAGACAGGGACCATCCACCAAAAATACGGTTATGGAACAGTCAACATTGGAACCGTCCAAGTCTAGTCTAATCCAGTGTGGCCTTTCAGCCAGACCGGACCGTACTGAGCCTTACCTCATACTAGGGCCGTTGAAATCCTTGCCGCCACAAGCACAGCCGCCACAAGCACAATCGCCACAAGCACAACCGCCATCAAGTACTCCTAACTCTCTCCTAAACAGTACCACACATCTGAATAATAGTTCAGCTTCCATCGTGTGTGGATTTGGCCTAGGCATGACGCTTACCATTCCTCAGTACTCTGACATTACCACTCATCAAAGCGTATCCAAGCCAAAGCCCAAGTTTCATAGCGGTACACCGCAGACCAACATCAATGATCCGCGGCCTCAACCACTTCCGGAAAATGGCTGCATTACACAATCAAATGCCAGTGAGTGTCAAGGGTGCGGGACGAGCTTAAGTGGCCAGAGTCTCATAGTGGAGGTCTGATTTCTATGCGGCGTTTGACGTTGGCGAGAAGATGTGAGGTGGGTATATGGTGAAATTTCGAAAGGTGATAAAAAAAGGGACATCTTGGTTGCGTAATGTGAATTGGGCGTTTTATGTGCAATCGGTGTTTCTATTCTGGTACGGAGATGCTTGAATGTATTAGAGAGAAACTCCGCGCACATATTTTCGTGAGAAACTATGAGCATCTACATCCGTATGCAACAAATCTGTTACGATATGGAAGGGGAGAACCGTGAGCATGTATAGACTTAAGATACAGAGTGAAGAGAAGAAGAGAGACTCAAGATATATACAAGAGAGTTGTGTGCCTTGTGCCTTGTGCCTTCAGGTCGGACAACCTAACTCCTCAGTCATAATTGTAGAGGGCATGTGTTATTGGTTATCGTGTGCATGTATTGGATTTAGTTTTCTTACCACCGTGAGAACGACCCAATAATATTTTATGATACGAGCATTACTCGATGACATTTCGTCTTGCGTGGGGAGGGAGCACTTGACTGTTGTGCGACTTGTCATTTCATGGCTTGTTGCATATAGCTAGCATTCTAGTTACCTGAGAGGTTAGTATTTGTCACCTATCATGTCGAAAGTATGCCCTATGAGTAGTAAGCTGTAGGTAGACCCGCTGGAGGCTAACTGCCAACTGAACCTCATCTTCTGTAATTTGTGGGGTAACAATTCTGTCGCAATTTATTAGGTAGATTCAGACTACGATATTTAGGAGTCACTGATAATTCGAAACCAATCAACCACCTCGAAGTGCCACAAAACCTCACGGCCATACACGTTCACCAAAACTCGCAAGTGGCACTTTCGCAAATTGAAATACTGTGTGATCTTATTGTATCCTGTTAATTTATTTGCCGCACAAAGGTTTATTCTGCTCTAGGTCTCAATTCGTCTAGTCGCGCCGATAGGGATATAGCATACGCACTTGGCTGCAATATGGGGAGAAGGAGATTAGGAAGTACGACTTGGAAACAGGGAAGGCTGGGGTGCTGTGGCCTTGTGCCCGGCCTTGGTTGGAACTGTGGAAGTGCTTAGGATTAGGATTATGCCATGGCCGCAAGCGGCCGAATGCAATATGATTACAAACAAACAAACTTGGCTGCAATGGTTGTTTCATTAAGCGAGCTGACCCGCCAATCTGTATGGTGATATTAAAAGCTACTTCCACGTGTTTTCAGCTCGATAACATTTCCTCTTCGACATTTGTCACCATTCATTAGGCCTTGCATCCGCAGTTCTCGGGAACTCACTGGTGAAAATATCATTACCTAGAGAAATTCGCCACCAAAAAATAATAACTAGACGGCAACCTAGTGATACCAACGTGCAAAAATTAAAACCTCGAAGAGACAACCAACCATACCTGTTGAGAGCAAATCAGAGGGAAAGAACAAACGTGCTGAATTGTCTGAAGTACATAGAAGAGAAGAGAAAGACTATATATAAGAGTGAGTATCATGCCCGGTATGTACTATACCTGGGGCTGGCCCGGAGTTATGTCATACCCAGAGACGGCCTGGAGTCATCTCATATCCGGAGCCGAGCCACAAGAGCTGCATGTCATGATCAAGTTTGGGTTGATGGGCGGTGATCTCGGCTCGATGCCCAAGAAGCCACTGGCCACACCTTCGAATGACATCCAGATTTTCTGGGCTAAACCTTGAATAGAGACATCAGTCAACTACTGTCAACACTCCCCTTTTAGCTCTAGAACCTTGGCAGACATACAAATGATAAACAAATCAAATGCAGACAGAAATTCAAAATAATCAAAGCATAAAGAAATCCTCCAAATCCCTGCCTGAAATCTATATTCATATCCATTTCAAAGTCATTCCATTCCTTCCTGAGTCGAAGGCCTTCCAAAGCTATTCCCATGACCACCTAATTAAGCCCAATATCCTTTACAAATTCACCAAGTTTTATTCCCCGGAAGGCTTTAGTGAGGGTATCAGCCAGTATATCTGTACCTGGTATATGGTTAATCTTGATTTTAGCCTTTGCAATGGCTTTGTAAATAGAATGATATTGGAGTTGAAGGTGTCAACTCTCAAACTGGAAGTTGCCTGAGTTGAGTATAGTAATACAATTGAGGCTGTTTTTCAAGATAGATCTGTTCATACTATGGCTAGATCTGAAATTCGAGATAAGGTCATAGAGCCAATCATGTTAAACTTGTCTCTATTCAACAGCTAATATCATTGCCTGTATACTGAAATAGAAAATTATTGAGTGTTGTTGCAGTTAATTCAAGAAGAATATTAGTCTACAGAGTGACTGGTGAATTTGCAGATTTCTACCTTGAATAAATAAACCTATTAGATTTGGTTCCATAAATTGACCAGTACTAATTATGGTCAATAAACATTATTATTTACTCTGATTGCAAAGTTATATATACATGGAATATATATAATTTATTGTTCTTTCAAATTCTCATTTCCAATCAACCATAGCTTTAATAATAGTAAAATGATTGCAGCAAAATATTAATTTTTGCTGTTTTCTGGATGTGTTTGTTAAGACACCATATTAATTTTAAAGATATTATAAATTGAAAACCTGGAATTGAAAGAGTGATATATTTTATATATTATATATATATATTACTTGGTAATTGGACAAATACTTATAGATTTAATTAGATTTAGCTGTGACTATTTTTGTCAGTTCTATAACCTACACTGGCTCCATGAAGTAAATGTTCAGTTAATGGTATTGTGGTAGACTGCATGATGTTATCAGTGAGTCCATGGTATTCAGTTGCCCCACAGGTTGACCAGTTGGTTGGCAGATGTTCAGGGCTTTGGGTATTAAGGTTTTGGGGTTCAAAGTTGTAGGGGTTATAAAAACCAAACTAAGATTTGGAATTGCAAGTATTGCAAACAAAAGAAGAGACTTGAAACGCAGAATCACAGAAGTAAAAACAGTGTGGAGCTGAAGATATTGATTGTTTTGTAGACTGGTGATTGAATAAAGAGCAAATCAATTCTCTGGACAAACCTTCTCCTTATATACAAGAGATGCGACTGTTGTTACCCCAACTTACTCGTTCCATATATATTCTTATTACACAGAACTTTGTATATATCCCATTGCGATTCTGTACTTTCCCCATCCCTTATCGTTGATATTTTCCTGTTACTGTTGGAGTCTTTCTATTATTTTTCCCATTATTGGTCACTTGTTTTCATGCCTTCAATACCTGTTTCTGTATTCAAAAACCAGTTTGTCATTCTTGTGATCAATTAATTTATGTTTTGCCAAATCGATGTAACCACACAGAATCAATCCTTATTCGGTCACCAATTGTCACTATATACAACCATGCCAGTAGCTCCTTCTTCCAGACATTCGTTCCTATGAATTGACTGATCTGGGCTTTCCAGATTGATCTATATGGAATATATCAATTGTTTGCAGTCCATCCATGTTTACTGCAGGTTTCCAGTTGTCACACTGGGAGTGTCACTCCAAGTTTGCCAGACAAAGTAGTATTTGTACTGACTTTGGTAGTTGTATAGAACATGGCAGGTTGGAAGCTTTACGCGGAATGCAGAAATATCATATAAAGATTCTAAATTAAAAGATTGGGCATTCGAAAGAGTATATTGTTAAGGCTTGTTTTTCTCACTGAGAAGGTTGATGTTTTTTTGCCATCCTTGAAGAAACCCATGTTCTATGAACCATCATCTTTGTTCTAATGAAATTCTTCTATTTATACATTGTTCAAGAGCTTCCATACCATCTTCAAACCCATGCCTGTTTCTTTGTAACTATTGCAGACCTCTATCTTCCAATCCTTGAATAGTCTTTACAATCATTACATTATACTCAGACTAATGGTATTCTTTATGATATCAGCCGCTTGGCTTTTGCCTCTGGACCATTGATATCTTGTCATTCTAGTAACCTCCAGGCGAATAAGCTTCGTTTGAATGAGAGCAGTTCGGCTGTATCGGAGTGGCGCATTTGCTAGCTTTGGCAGTGAGTAGCTTTATCAGCAAAAACACTTTTCCTTGTTGAGGTTTCTGAGGTTTCTGCCAGGTTTTTGAGATTTCTACCAGATTTTCAAGATTTCTGAACTTCGCCAGTACTGTATTTACTCATATGACATTCTTGGAAGCCTGTTAGTGTTGCACAAATATGTGATTGACCCCCTCTCATGGGTGAACTCTTGCTGACAATGACAAGATTCACTCAGTATGAATTACTCATATTGGAGTTTCTGTCCCAGCCAGTTTACAATTGGTCCCTGCCGATTTTGTAGTTAGAGAAGTTTCTCAATCACCTTACACCTTAATTCAGTCGATTGTGACCATCACCATCCACCTGACAACCATTCATATCCATAATATGTTATTTTACTTGCCGCACCCAGTATTTGTACTGTTGTCACTATCACCATCAGTTATACCTAGTATAATACCCTCAGACCAGGGACATACACAATTATTTGAAATGTGTCCGATTGAGGTGTCAGTGGCTAGCACTCATCTCGCAGGGCATCAGCGAAAACAGATTTTTGTCATTTACGGTTATTGAACATGCTGTACATATGAAGGCCAAAATACAATATGGATGTTGGCAACAATGAGCCTTTGGGTTGCATTGTAGCGATGGTATTCTGAAGCTTTTATTATCCTTCTATGAACAAGCTCAAGTTGTGCTTTTATCTCCACGATCTCTCCATGCTACTTTCATCAAGAGTTTGGCAAAGTTCAATATTATCGGCTCAAATGGAGTCATGACGTCATTTGAGATGAAAAACCATTATTGTGTCTTCGTTATCGAGATCTTTGAAACTTGCCCTTATTGGCTTTATTCAAACCCCATTTAATTGGAATGTCCATCCTTTATGCTGTCTTAATTGTCCCAATTCACAATAGCATTTTTTCTCAACTGACTCAAATTAATAATGCTGTTGATTTGATCTAAGTTAGTATCTATTTTCATGATAATAATTTTTGTGTGCAGATAATATGTTCTCATAATTCCCACAGGTTGACATCGCAAATAGTTATCCCAAATATTATTTCAGTAAACCGTTCATTTTGGATAGTGATTACTGACTGACGATGATCATGATACTAAAGATTACAAGTGTTTGTGCAATAATCCTGAAAAAGAAATTCAATGATCCTAAGAACCAAAAAACCATATCGCAAAGATCAAAATAAGTGTCCCCTCTTGATTCTGTATATTCCCTCAGTCATATATCCATACTTGCTCTCTCTCAACAGTTCTTGAGGCCCAATATGTTGAAGTCAAAGGTTCCCTAATTCTCTGAACTAACTTTTTTGGTGTCCGCAACATTGAATAATTGTTGTTGATATTGTTGGTATTGTTGGTACTGCTGACATCAATAGTAGTGGAGATCACATCATATCTTATGCGACTTGGTGGGAGTACAGATTGTGCAGCTTCAACTTTGGTGGTTATATGACAAAATGTGTTGTTGGAAAAATCAGTATGCTCTTCAGGGACATACCACAGGTACTCCTCCTCATGTACTCACTGGGCATGGTACGGCATGGATGTATTCACCTCAACAACTCCTGTCTATCTCTGCCTTCAGTGAATCATTATTTTGGCATCTTCAATTATCTTTGTTGGACTTCAGGGGAAGTAGAAAGAAACTCAGCTTTGAGATGACAAAATACAACAATACTGTGATAGTTAGTATTCATAATCCAATAAGATTGAATGTGATCTCACAATGTGAACCTCCAGCAGAGCCAAACACAGCTGGTGTTTTTTATTTTCCTGTTTTCCATGTTCCAAGGCACTGGTCAATTGCGGTTGCAGCAAGTACAATGAATATCGAATTGATCATATTAATCATTCCATGGTCTTTCATTTCCAATCGGCTTACTTCTGCAATGTATGTTTCCTGAAGCAGGTCCACAATTTCAGTCTCTGCGAAACAATACTTGCAATCCTAAAAAAAAAATTAGATGTCACCTTTCGACATTGATTGAAAATAGACTGATTTTGTCCATTCAGAGCATAAGAATCTGTCTCAATTGAGGAGGTGTGCGACACATTGTTTGACTCCATCTTAGTCCATTGTGCTAAAGCCATACGAGGAATCCACCTTCTGCTTTCACTTATAGACCAATGCCAAGCATGAGGAGGTAATCATGCAAAGGGCCTTAATATTGTGTTAGACTAAAATAGTGGTAGAGAGGATGATAAAAATACCACCGAAATGTATGCATGACAAGGGTCAGTGATTCATATTGCTGGATCAACTTTTGTGCCATAATGATACCACCATAAGTGGATCTGGGCTGTCTTGACAGTATTAGTGGCGAAAGGGTTATTGAACATTGCATATATGCCAGCGATAGGCTTCACTTCAGCAAGAACCAATGCTTTGACACCAGAATGTGTCTGTTGGATACTGTATTCTGCTGAAACAATTTGTCCTGTTACCTTGTCAAGAGGTTCTGAGGAAGTGAACTCCTGCCAAAACATTTTCATGACTGCGCCGTGCTCACCCCTGTCCACATGTGATATGTTCTATAGTAATGATTAGAATATGACAATCATCGCCGAATTATCAGAGTTCATACCTTTTTGCAAGAAATAGAGGGGGTTCTTTGCTGATCTTCATAATTGTCATCGATTTCGATATTGAACTCCTGTCTAAGCAGGGTGGGAAGTTGGGCGCAATGAGGAGGTAGTTGGTAAAGAGCAGAGCACTTACTGGTAGGTCCTTGAGAGGAAAATGGTGCATTTTCGTCGTTAAGGCAGTAATAATTATACGTTTCAGGAATTTCTGAGAGCTTGACATTGGAATCATTGTCTTTTCTGGATGGTCAATGACTTAAATTGGATGGAGGTGGAGAATGCTTGTACCTACAAGTCATTTGATTGGAAAGGAGTGTACAATAATGAAAGAATAAATGAAATATAAAGAGCGAAAATCACCCAAGATAGAGTGTATGAAAACTGTAAAAGATAAGGCGATTATAGTTGTTGGATAGATGTTTTTTATTGCAGATCAACCAATATGGTGGATGGAGCTATCTGTTCAACTAACCGCCTGATATTGGCCATCCCGTCAGAACACATACTATCGTATGACACGAGGATAGTTTACCAAATTTTGGTTGGTCCAAAAACCAAAAATCATTATCAGAAACATTGGGGTGCACACCGCTGACCAGATTAGAATTGAAACTCTGAGAGCACTGGAGTGTGGTGCATATTTATCGTTTAGGCAATGAATCAGAGTGTTCATTTATGGTATAGACTACGGAATTTGTTGTTCCGATAAACAAAATGAGATTTGAAAAGTGCATCAGAGTTGGAGACATCAGCAATGTAGATTGAAATGGCAATCATCATATGAACCTCAATTAGTGTCTGGAATCCCATTGGGTGTAGCACAGACGCTAAATGGTGGACACCAAAAATTGATATATTTTGGAGTATTTACGCTTACAATTGAAAACATTGAAGCAACAACAATCATTGTAATTCAAACTACATATACACCACATATGAAAACCTATTCTGTTGCTATCCAATCACCCCACATTAACCCGAACAATAACCAAACAAAATGTAAACAAATTCCAAGCAAAAACCAAGCAAATTATAACCCAAGTGAAAACCCATTCCCAGTCCAATCCCAAAGCAAATTGCCAACAACTATTTCAATCATCTCAGTTTGTCTTTCGCTTGTCATTTGGCTTCAGATGGGCTTCCAAATTTGGAGATAGAGGGTTGACCAAATACTTATAGTTATGGAGCCGATTGACGCTGTCTTCCTCTGGATCCGGGCGTAGATAGTCGACACTGCAAATGCAGCGGCCCATGTTCTGGATGATGATCAAGATTGTTTTTGACAAATATACCTTCTCAGAATATGTTTATCCCTGGCCAAGAGATTTGTTGGAGATGATGGAGGGCTGTGAGGTCGGGGTCTGGAAGATGCAAATTCATCATCAGATGCTTCATCTATGCTGTCAAATATCGCGTCCTTATGAGGAAGGATATTTTCGAGTGGTAGCTATGACCTTCAATCTGACATTGGAGTAATCCGAACAACGTTGTTTTGCAGTAGAACACAATACAGTGTTCAGACTTCCAAATTAGTCGTCGATCGAAGCTATGCAAGTGTTGTATTGCCATTAAATATGGGAGCTACATCTCTAACTTGTGGTCCTTCATTGTCACCTGGCTCACTGCTGATGCCCAACAATTCCCTGATTCTCCGTGAGTGATCAGGCATGCCTTCATTCCCTGTCATTACAACGGCCAATATGGTAGCCTCGATGATGCTCATAAGCCCTGTGAACACCGAAAGGTTGTCCTCATTGGGCTATTGCTATCGAAAGTTCTTTTCTCCATCACATTTCTGTGTGGTGATGGGATTGATGTATACAATAGTATAATTGCCCACTTCCTCATATGCAGGGATCACTGGACCTCAACATGTGAATGGCAATATGGTCTCATTACTATATGATTTTGCAGGCTTTGAAAACATAATCATGATAATGCAAAACGTATCTGATTTGACGTTTCACCTGCTCTTTGGTGTATTCTCGACTGGTGATCTGCCTTGCCTCCTCCTGATGGCCATTTCTGCAAGGTCATCAATGGCAAAATTGCATTTTCTTCCATCATTATAATTGGCACTACAATCTGCCTCCCATCGACAAAATCGCACCCTCTGACCGGCTGAAGCAGTGATTCAATTGATGCATCATTTGATCATTCTGCCCCATTTGGCTTTGCTTGCTTTCTTTTTGCTGCAGATACCAAGGCTCAAAGAGAGGCTAAAAATTGACTCTGTGACGTGATTGGTCTACTTGTTGGTTGTTCCCATCTTATCATTGAGCCCCAATTTTTCCAATGTCTGATTTGATTTCCCAATACCCTTTTGTGCAGCCCATACTCCATGTTGTTGAATTGGCATGTCGACAAGGTTGGTATGTATAATGACGAAATGTATCGTTTGCAGAGGGCAACAGAATTTTTCTTGAGAATAGGTACCATATTTATATGAAACAATAGAGATGGGTTCCCAGGGTTGCAAAGATGGAATTGAAGGCCAGCGATATCAACTAGAAACGAGATTAAGGTAATGAAGATATGGAGGAATAAGAAGGAAAAGGTGATGAAAAGCAGAATGGAGAGTGGGTGGAAGATGGTAGTATTATATAGTTCTTTTTGCTCGTCCCATAGTAATCTAGCTGATTAGGTCCAGTTAATCTCTGGAATCCTGGTCTGTGGCGGCAAAGAATTGTGGTAATATCCACATTCCAATACCAATTTCGATGTGTCAAATATTCAAATCGGTGTCTCTTCAATGAATATCCAATTGTTAGACGCCAACCTCCCCACACAACACCCCACTATGATTCTGCCCCACAATGATGCAGAACATACTTGGTCAATTTGGAAACCATTTGCCCTGAGTTGAGGTCAGGTATGAAATACAGTATCCAGGGGATAATTACCTACAGTGGAAACGCCAAGTTTAGTATCCAGGAGATCGTCGCGATGTGTAGAATTGATGTCTATTATATGCAAAACATTTTTACTGACTCCCAAGTTGTGATACCTGTTAGACAATTGATGATTACACTCAGTTGATGAGGAGGATGCCAACATGTGATAGGACCCCTGTCGCCGATAAAGGAAACATGAGGTTAGGTGTTTTACTGGATATCTCTGCCCGAAATCAGTACTTATTTTCTCTACTACACATCGTGTCTTTGCAACGACAAAAATATATATCCAATGAGCTCAATCAATTGTATACTCTGCAATCATTGCAATAAAGTTTACTATTACAATGGGGCATATATCTATTACCTCCATCGTCACCATTCAGTGAAGGTAAATTACGTGCCTCTGGAGGTGATTCCAGACAAAGGATACACAATTACCACCGATAATGATATTCTACTTCCAGACCATTTTTTCCTATGTCAACATGACCCATTTCAATTTTCCAACGACAATTATATAAGTGAGCACAATGATAATGGCAATGGCGAACCCGATCCACTACTGCCAACATTCAAGTCAAATGAACTACAATCGACAATATTGGATCCACATTAAGCTGGAATGGAAATAGATGGTGTTTACCACATTTCAGATGACAAAATTGACCATTGGACACAGTATTGTTGTTAGAATGAATATCGTTTGGCATACTGGTGTGTCAAGAACAAACTTAGTTGAGCTGCCATCGATGAGCTGATGAAGGTTCATGGGGTACATTCCAACTTCACATGTGCATATACACTGTACAATACAATTGATGAAATGATCTGCACTTGCAATTGACTCATGGAAATCTGGAAAAATCAGATATTCAGGTCCTGTCATTTTAGAAGCGCTACATGACGATGGAAAGACATGTTTTTATCATTGTGACACTGGTGACTACATTAATTTTCTATTCTCACCATCTGCATTTGAAGAGAATATGGTATATGCACCGATTAAGAATTATAATGAATTCGGTGACAGAGTATACTCTGAAGTTCACACATGCGTTTGGTGGTGGAATGAGCAGGTATGAGTTTTCATTTAGTTGACGCATTGTCATAATTACATGTTCTTTATAGTTGGGCAAGCCTGTCTGCATTTCAATTGTTCCAATCCTTGGCAACTCTGATCAATCACATTTGAACAACAATTCTGGTCATGAAAAGGAATACCCGATCTACCTCAGTCTTGGAAACATCAATTTGACGATTTGTTCAAAGCCTTTGAGAGTTGCCAGTATCATCACTGTGCTGCTTCCAGTACCTCTGAAGTATCATCACTTTAGTCATGGAAAAACACCCTCCATCAAAGAGCAACAAGAATACAATTGGAAGGTGGTTGGATTGGTTTTTGAGATCATTTTTCATCCTGTCGACACTGATTTCAAGAAAGAAAACCCCATACTCGGTGCTGACAGAAAGATGCGACAATGCTTTCCAATCATACATGCTTGAACAGCCGATTACTTTGGAAATATTCACCTCCATTCAATTTAAAAGCCAGGTTGCCCGGAGTGTGAAGCCCTAAAATGATTCTTTGGAGAGGGCAATCAATCCATATCACCACGCCATGATTATCCACTATATTTTCAAAAGATCATTCAAGCCACATGATTTGATAATCAAGACCAAAACCATGTCTGTGATGATTTTATAGAAAGAAGTATAGTGATGACGAAAGGCATTTTGTGGAATATCAAATATGTTTCTTTAGATATATTGATCATTCCTGATGTTTAATACACTATCTATGTGTATATTTCGCAGCATTTGATGGAGTGAATAGTGCCATTTTTGCAGTTTTACAAATGAATCGATTGATTCAATGACCTCTGGGCAATAATACCTCATTATCCACCATTTATACGATTAAACAAGCCCTACACAGCTGTGACCCAATGCAGTGGCAAAGTGATGAAAACATCATACAGTGTTATGATTTCCATTGTTGTGACGATGCTTTTTGATCCTTCTTCGGAGTAGCAAGGTCCATTCAAATCTGCCACACTCTGTATCAAAAACCTTATCTACTTTGACCTTATGGCTCAGTATTACAATCACATCGATATAACAATCAAATATATGGAAAACTATCTCAGTGAATTTCATCCTCACAATGATATCTTTTGTTGTTTTTGCGCCACAAAGTCAACCCAGAGGGTTGCTGAAGTTCTGCAAAAGCTGCTTACCTTAGATATACCACATGAGCACAAGAATAATTCTATATGGTCAAATCTTTCTGTAGAGGCAAAACGTCATCGTATCCATGAGTGCAAAATTCGAATGGATTCAGAAATAGCATCGCACTTGGGTTATCAGTCTGACATCAATTTTGTCAAGATGCATCTTTTGAACAACTTTTCAGATCACATATGTCAGCCAGGGCAAATATCAAATATAAGCTCTGAACTATCAGAAAGGTTGATGATGGACTTGAAAGATGTGTACCCACAATCCAATTGCCATAATCCATCTTTCCAGATTTTGCACACAAATGTCAGGACAGAGGTGTTCCAATTCAAAGATCTGAAGCTCAATACAGAAAAACATTGTCATGAAAACTATAATCTCTTTTCTACTTCTGCAGCAATTTGAATGATGAACAATTACTGCCTAGGAATCAATTCTCTTGCAGACCTCTCATTCTGGTGTGGAATGCCAAAAGGGGAACTTCGAAATCACCTTGCAAGGGATTTATCATGATATGGTAACTATACCGGATATGTTGATAACAACAGAGAATTATATCGTCTACATAATGCAAAATACAGTGGTTATGATTCTGCAGCCATTTGTGTGACATCATTTCTAGGCAGCAAGCAGACAATGTATATTGTAGAATGCACAAGAACCAATCACTGCAGAATGAATAAGCATCCACAAAACGATACAGTTTTACTCTGCGATGGAATACAGAGATAGTTCAAGCTGTCTAGAGCACAAACTCCAGCGAAATTAGAATACCTTTTCGTCAATACAGATACGGAGTCAAATCGACGATCACTTGTGGCCCTTGTCGCCAAATGGTTACAGGTCCAATGCGCTAGGTTCAGGGGATAGTAATTGTTGTGCAGCGAGATCGGACACCTATATTACGTTTGGAGGATGGTGGTTATCGTTAAGAACTCCATTTTGGTGTTGGATCGAGGTATGATATCCCTTTACACATAATTCAGTGTGCAGTCCATATGCTTCTATTGTCTTCTGATCCAGATAACAGTCAGTAGTTGATGAATAATACTATTGACTCAGATGCATTCAATTGATTGTATGAGTATATAGGACACTGGAAATCATTGTGGCACATATTGAATAAGTTAGTCACATTTATTCATGGACACAATTTGTATATTAGTAAAAATCAGACATAGCAATGCGAAATGTGCAGCTCTGATGACAAAATATAGAATCACATACAATAATATGTGATAAAGGTAAAATAAGTTGACATTATCATAAGATCGAGATAAGTGGGCACCAAATCTTAAGCGAGAACCTAAAGCATTGACAATCAGTATTGATACGTGAGTTGCCAAAATGGCGACAACTATTCAAAATGTTTGGAGTATGAATTATTTATGGTGAGGGTGGCAGCACAGGGTCAAGATTCAGACATGCTTTGAATGTTCAGAAAAGTATTGGCTGAACCATACTGTTACAGAAAGCAAACTAGTTTTGCTGATATTGTGCTGGATCGAGCTTGGTAAAATCCACCAGTATCTATCTCTCTACGACTTCTCCATTTATTTTGGCATGCTCTTTGTATGGAGCTGCTTGTGCTGAAGCGCTGCCATCCATGTTTGTAGTTTTTTAAATGTGTTTGGTATATGTGATTTTTGATATTGAACCCTAATCCTCATAGTGAGTGCACTACTTCCAAGCAATTATTGCAAATATGTTCCTACTGGCTTTTGGCTTTCAAATTGGTCCAGCAATTGTTGGCACAACGAATCTTACACAATCAGCAATTGCTGCAGTTCCAGAACATTAATGTTTGAATTGTGTACAATCATTTTGGTTGTGGAAATTGTTGGCTAAGCAGAACTTCAATTTCTTCAATGCATAATACTCTTGGATTGCTTTGATATTGAACTGGATTCATTACTCTGCAAAATCTACTTGTATAATCAGAGGGGTGTCTTTTGCTACTGACTGGCTGGATACCAGGGCAAAAGAAACCTGAGGTAAATGATCCAGAGTAAATAGAGAATGCAGTTATATTCCTCAATGCAGTTGAAGAAGGTATCAAATTCTTTTGTATTATGGTTACAAGTTGAGGATATAAACCAATCCTGTCTTATATCCCAATTCCAATAATGTGTTGCGATTGAATCTTTGTGATTTAAATCTCTATTGTGTTCAGAACAAATACCATAATAGATACAGTTACAAGTTCTCTCAATCTTACTTATGTATTTTTTTCAACTTGGAAGTGATACTGATTGCCCAAAAAATCTGGATTTGTAGGTCTTTAGATATTCCACAGGCACTATAAACAGATGTGTCTCCAATTGGAGCGGATAGTCAATCTATTTTTGAAGTGGCTTGCAGATTTGAAAACAATGCCAAAGGTACTACAGGTACAGGGACAGTAATAGCAGTCTAAAAGATGAGGGTATCAACATATATACTGAAAACATAACCAGTCGCATCGATTCTAGACTTGTCCTTCTGTTAAGGTTTTGGTGCTCGGAGTTGCACAAATTATAAAAACCCATCAATGGTTGAGAATTGCAAGTATTGCAAACAAAAAATGAGACTTACAATCCAGAATCAAAGAAGTGAACAGAGGTTGGAGCCAAACCTATGGATTGTTTTGTAGACTAGAGTGTGAGTGAAGAGCAAACCAATTCTCTGCTCAAACTTTCTCCTTATATAGAACAAATGCCACCATTGTTATCTTAACTCACTCATTCCATAAATATCCATATTTTACCAAACGTTGTATACATTCCATTTGCATTCTGATCTTTCCCCATTTCGTATCGTTGTTGTTATTTTGTTACCTACTATATGTTTCGATTATTTTTGGTACATATTGATAACCTGTTTTCTTTCCTTCGAATCCTATTACTCTGCTCAAAAACCTGTTTGTTATTCTCACAGTGCATAAATATGTATCATTCCAAACTAATGTAACCACCCATTATTGATTTTTATTTGGTCACTGATCCTCACAGTATACAACCATGATATCACCAGTGCACATCCAAATGACATCAAAGGCTGGCTCCCATCTATCCTCACTCGATCAATCACACATTTATATAATGTAGCCTTTGTCTCAGCCATCAGCCTCAGTGAACAACATCTGCATGTGCAGCTTTTTTTCGCTCTGTCCAAGTTATTTCCTCCACTGAGACTTCTGATCATTGGTTGCTATCTTCCAAGCCAGGCCTTGTGCCGATTTCACTTATGTTCTGTCAGGCCCTAGTTTTCTACAGCCAACTGTAGTGACCAACTTCAGTGACCAACTCCAGTAGCCAATGCCAGTCACCAATACCTGCAACCAACTCCTGCAACCAACTGTGATGACCAACTCCATCCCATGTATTGATATGCTGCCATACACTGTTGACATACAGTCTCTCCTGTCTTCCCTCTGCTCAGCTTCCCAGCGGCGGATCAACATCTACCAAGTCAGATTGTGCACCAATTAACTGATATTCTGTTTGGCCCTTACTCTCTGCATCAGGAATGTGAGCAATCACTCATTAACTTTATTATATATGAATGTGTTTCCCCAAACTCAGTAGAGACATATCTTGTGCATCTCTCTCTATCTCAATCATCCATCACAAGCTTACATAAGAGCAAGATCATCAGATTCGTGAAACGAAGAATCTCAAGTATTTCAAATGCAATAATCCAAGCGTTGTCAAACTGTTAGAGATACAACTTGTAAATAGAAGCTTATGATTTAGTAATAAATATGCAATATATACTATGATTCAACATGAAGTGATCATGCAATTATAGTGATAAGATTTCTAGACTTTGACATGAGAGTGTAGAGTGTCAAATGATCATAATTGTTCAAGATTCAGGGCTGGGTGTCGAGGGTTTAGGACTCGGGGTTCTAAGGGTTATAAAAACTGAAAGCCAGATGGCTAAGAGGTCTGGGGGTAGCTTGTAGCTACGAGGGCAAAGACTGAATGCAGAGGCTTGATCCAGAATCACGCAGTGGGAAAGAAGTAAATGCCGAAGCTTAATTGATTGTTTTATAGACAAAGGAAGAAGTGAAGAAAGAAACTTATTCTCTGCCAAACGCCTGGTTTATATACTATGATTCACACAGTCCATAATACTTCCAAACTCGTTTTTTCTTGGTACACCGCTTTTGCACAATTCGGTCGTTTTCTGTTCAACACCTCATTTGGTGCTCTAGCCTTCATTCAAAACCGCATCTAATTCTCGTTGTGCTTTAGCCTCGGTTTGAAATCTGATTTCATTCATATCGTACTTTAGCCTCCATTCGAAATGTGACTTTATTCTTGTCATGCTTTTGCCTGCATTCAAAACCTGATTTGATTCTCATTCTGCTTTGTCTGTAATATTAATCACCGATCATCAGCGCACCATCGATCATCACCCAGCACAATTGTAACAATAATCATCATACCCATGAACTCTCACAAGCTACCATGAGGTCCGATAGTATCAAGGGCTTTGATACTGACAATACTGACATGCTGCCATGATTGTATTGAGTATGATGCTAGCTTCAAAAACTGTATATTCAAGTGTCAACCAATTTTTCATGACAACTAAATAGTCATTCGTTTTGATAATACATATTGACACATCAATAACTTCAATAATACTTCCATCATATAAAAAACCATACACTAAGATATTGTGGAACCGTAGAGGCTTTGATAGGCAGAAATAATATATATGTGAAGGTGTAGTAATGATTATAACACCCCATGGTATACCAGCAACAGGGGTAACAAATCTTGATTACCATAGTGCAGGTGCTTTTTCTAATAGCAACTACTACTTAGATGTTAACCTCAAAGGCTTTGAAATTGGATAATAATATTGGAATGTATTTCAAACTGTGCTCTTTCCATCATTTCTATACCTTGAAACACTGTATTGCAATTTTATTCTGTCTGATGCTATACCCATCATATGCTAGGGCTAAGTCTGGATATGTTATATATATTTCCGAATTCTGACCTCCTCATAGGCCTTATCCATCGGATCCAGTTCCAATGATTGTTACACTAGCAGAAAATAGTCAGTCGGAGCTTTTGATAAGAGAGGAATTAGGAACTGAGTCGTAGTCTCAAGCTGAAGCTGTTTCAATATATGGAGTCAGGAGCAAAATTCTTATTATTCAATATCAAAGGCAGTAAAGTACCTTGCAATAATTCAGACTTTTTTAATCGCAAAGTCAGGTATCATGATTTCAAGGCTGGGTGTTCCATGGGTAATAAAAACCAAACTAAGATTTGGGAATGCAGGTATTGCAAACAGGACAAAAGATTGAAAATCCGGAATCATACAAGTAAATAGAGGTTGGTGGCAAAGCTATTGAGTGTTTTGTAGACTAGAGAATGAGTGAAGAACAAACCTATTCTCCTCAAATCCATCGCCCTTATATTCCGCCAACGTGACTGTCGTCACCTTTGCTCACTCGTTCCATAATACATCCTAACCTCACCCAACTATGTACACAGTCCTTTCACACCACCGCTCATGCCATAACCATCATGCCATATTTACAACGCAACCAACAAAACCTGATATCTTCTGATGAAATCTGTTTCATCTTAAGAAACCTGTTTTCATTCTGACATACCTGATTCCTTCCAACTAAACTTCATTCCTCTCAACGAAATTTGATTCCTTCTAACGAAACCTGATTCATATCATATCGTTCCTTCCTTCTTCATTGATCCAGACTCGTTCTCCGATCTGCACTCAACACAACTGTGACAGTTGCTCCCCCTCCACCCCATGCTTAGTTCCTATGAGGTTGTTGATCCTGGCTTGCTTGGTTGTTTTGTATGGATGGTATTGATAACTTGAAATCTATTCATGTTGACTGCCAGTTCCCAACTCTTTTGATCATAACCCTGCTATTTCACCAGGGACTGCTGTTGTTGTCGAAATATTCTTGAATCCTCGATACATTCTACTTTGTATACCACTTCCCCATCCACCATCTCTGGGGGTGGTGCCTCTTTGATTTGACCAGGTAATGCATCTTTTGAGACCTTGCTCAGACAGGAAATCGGTTGTACTGGGTAGATGTGGAGGTTCTTTGGTAATCATAGATGGTAAGCGGATGGGCTGACAACTGACATGATTTCGTATCGTCTCAGGTGTTTCCAATCTTACTTCTTGCTCAGTCATTGCATTGCAATATTCCTGGCATCCATCCATACCCTGTCCCCTATCTTTATTTCCACTCCATCTTGACAGTGCTTGTCTGCTTGCTCCGCTTGAGTTGCTTGTGCCCCAGTCATTTCAGGTTTCATCTGTTCGAAGATTTCATTCATCATTTTCGAGAGGTTGTTGTATTTACTTCCCTGATGTTGTTTCCATGTTGAACTGGGTGTTGGCCGAAGGTCATTCTCAGGTGAAATTTATAATTCACACAGAATGGTGAATATCCCGTTGTTTCCAAACTGTTGTTGTTTGATGCGAACTTTGCTATCGATAACCATTGAATGCTGTCATTCTGTTGATTGATGATGAAGGCTCTGGAGTACTGTTCTATGATGATGTTCAATCGCTCCATTTGACCGTATGTTTGTGGATGAAATTCACTTGAAAGTCATTGTTCGATTTCCAACCTTTCGCAGACATGTTTTCAGAATTCCGAGGTGAATTGGGGTTCTCTGTCTAATACTGTGGTGTGTGGTAAGCTGCGCAACCTGAATACTACTTGTATGAAAATTCCGCCCAGTTTCTTCACGTCTGTGTCATCATGACATGGAACTAAGCGCATCAATTTTGACAACCTGTCCACTATCACCCATATGGCATCATAACCTTTGCTTTCAGGTAAATCTACTATGAAGTCCAGACAAAGTTCTTTCCATGGTTGAATTGGTGCTTCCAGTGGTTTGAGTCATCCGTGTATTGTGTGGTGGATGGCCTTGCTCCATTGGCCTTTGTGGCAGTTCTGTACGTATCTATTCACGTTCATTTGGCAGGCCTTGCCACTGATGGCTTTGTTTGACTAATTTGAGAGTTTTGGCTTGTCCTGGAGATCTGGCTGATGAAAAATCGTGATTTTTCTTCATCAGTCACAGTTCGTCTAATCCATCTTTGCTGGAGATATCTGTTGCATTGGCATATAGTCCATTGCTGCTGTTGAATGGATAATACTTATATACGTTTTCAATCCAGTTCCACAATTCTGTTGGATTAATCACTTCTTCATCCCGATTGACTACTTTCGCAAATGCTCACACCAGTCCCCATTGCATTTTATGATCAAGATTCTCTGTTTTTAGCATGATTTGTTGGGTTTTTTCTGCCCCCCCCCCTGTGGAGAACTGTCTCCTGGCATTCTGATAAGTGCATCAGGCTTTTGGCCTTGTTTTCCTGGTCGGTATAAAATATTGAACTGGAATCTTGATAGGCATCAGCCCATCTCGTTTGTTTTCTGTTGAGTAGCTTTTATGTCTTGAAGTATTTGAGGTCCTTGTGGTTCGTCAGTATCTTGATTGGGTATACTGACCCTTTACATTCCAGTTTCCATTGTTCCAGACTCTTCACAATGGCACCTAGTTCTTGATTATAGATGTTGATATTTTCTTCCACTGGTATATGATTTTTGGAGGAAAATTCAACTGAATAAAGTATTCCTTGATTGTCGTATTGTGACAGTACTCCTGCAGACACATAATTTGAGGCATCTGTTTCTAGGACGATTTCCTTTTTATAATTGAATTGTGCTAGGACTGGTGCTGTTGTAAATACGTTATTCAATTCCGGAAATTCTCTCTTTTGATGGGATTTCCATTTATGTGGAACTAGCTTTTTCCTGAATCTAGTTAATGGTTGGACCACCCTGTGGTAATTCTTGATAAATCTTCAATAGAAGTTGGCGAATTTTACGAATGCCTGAAACTTCTTGAGTTTCCCGGGTGCTTCCCATTTTTTAACTGCTGTTACTTTTTCCGGATCCATTCTGATTCTGTTTACACTAACCACTAGTCCCAAATATCGATCTTCTGTTGATGAAATTCGCATTTTGCAGCTTTCAAATACAGTCCTGTTTCCTTCAACGTTGGCATTAGTGCTCTGACGTACTGCCTGTGTTCCATTGAACTGTCACTGTAGATGAGAATATCGTCTAGGAGTGCTGTGCAGAAGATGTCCAAAATTGGGTAAAGGGTATCATTGATGAATTCTTGAAAAGATGATGGTAAGTTGGTGAGATCAAAGGGCATGACCAATGATTCGAAATGACCCTTGTGGGTCGTGAATGCCAGATTCCATGGATTAGTGGCAATAGATATTGATGTTTTATTGTTCCTTCATTCAGCCCTCTGTGATTTACGCACAGTCTTAGACCTCCATTTCGTTTGGGTGCAAACAATTCTGGAGCTTCTCATGGTGATAACAATGATTTGACAAATCATTTTGACATATTCATTGCAATGCATTCTTTCAGGACCAGTAATTCGTATCTCGATGAGCTATGAATTGGTCAGACAGTGTGAGTGCAGCCATCTTGGAGTGTGATTTTATAGTTATAAGGTCCATGTATTGGTGTCTTTCAGTGAATACTTTATCAAACAGAGGGAGGAACTCAGGGTATTTCTTTGGAGTCAATTGTTCCAGAAGTTTCTCTTGAAGGTCCTTAACCTCTAGGGTCTTGTTGATTTTGTATAGGGTTACTGTCTACACTTTGAGTTTCTCCTTCTTCTTGTGTCTTATAAATAGGGCTGCTGCTATTGCACAGATATCTAGCTTGGATTTGTCCAGTTCCTCCATTGATTCAAGGTGATTACTCCATACCCATAGGGTCCAATAATGTTGACGATGTTTTTGGCAGTAGTTGCTTTTGAATCTGATTCTTTTCTTCTGCAATTTCACTATAACATCATGGAGTTGCAACCATGGATGTCGTAGTATGATCAGATAGTACCCTAGCTTTGTGGCACACGCTGGTAATTCTTCTTGATGACCACTCATTCGTGAATCTAATTGAGCCATGGTGGTAATTATTCCTGATTCGATGGGTCTTCCATCTATTACTTCCAATTCTCTTGACTGTTTCAATTCCCTCTCTTTCATCTGATTATAGTGAACAAAATCTTTGTCAATCAATACTATTCCAGTAGCTCGGCAATCCATCAAAGTGTGCGTATTGATGATCTTGTCTTGTATTTTCAGTGAACATTTCACAATGAGGTGCTTGCTTTTCACAGCAGACTCTTCCATTTCTGCCCTTTGAATAGAGAATTGCAAAATACCAAAACTAGCATAGACTGACAATGCAGATTCATTTCCAGCACAACTGCCATCCTAATTGCACTTGATGAAGCTTTTCCCAACTCCACTTCTGCTGCTCTTTCAATCTTCATTCTTTTTCCTGAATCTCAGAATGGGGTGATCACCACTTGTCCTGCTGCTGCCTTCAACTTTCTTTGGTACGATGCCGCAAAATGTCGGCTATCCCCACAGTACATACATAGTTCTTCTTCCCTTCGTCTCTTTCGTTCCTCCAGCGAAGTCTTTTGTCTCATCACTGCAGCAAGGTCCATTGGTGCAGGGCTAAAGTAGCCTGCCACCATTTCTGCCAGTGCCATCTCTGGGGCGGATGTGGTATTGGTCATTGGATCAGGTTTCTTTTAGCCCCCATTCCATCAGCCTGACTTCCTTTCTGCCACTCGTGCTCTTGACTGTGAATCCGTCGTGGAGTATAACTTGACAAATTTGACCAGGCTTTCTGGTATTTCAGTGTGTTGTAGCGAGTCTTTTGGATCGTTTGACAGCCCGTTTTGGAGTGCATCCAGCTGGGCTTCTATATTCCATTTGGCATCTCCTACATATAATTGAAAATCTGTATAGTACTGGGAGATTTTGTGATCTTGTTGTCTGAGCTTCAAGAGTTCCCTCTTGACCATTGCTGCTTTGCCTTGATCTCGGAAAGCTATATCCAATAGTTCAATCAGATCTTTCTGGGAATCAAGTTTTACTTCCCCCAAGATTTCATTGCAGTGTGGCATGAGTTGTGCCATAGCTATTGTCTCGAGCCGTCCAACCGTGTACCTTAGCTTCTTTTGCTCGGTATTGAATGTCCTGGGTTCTCCTGTGATTTTCAAGGCCAGCTGCACCTTCCATCCCCTGAGTTCCTTCCAATCTCTTCCCAAAATGCATGCAATTTTATTCCCCTTTTCCTCTCGTTCTTTCTCTTCCCTCTGCTCTATCCTTCCTACCTTTGATCATAACATTTGGGTTACCTGTTTCCGAATCTCTTCTGCTAAACTTCTGAATTTTTCTATTTGTGTCTGGGCATCTTCCTGGTCTTGTTTCAGTTCTGCCAGGTGTGGAATCCTTTCTCCCAGTTGTTATTCCAGGCTCTAGACTGTTCCCACCAAATCACCATAACTGCATTCCAGGACACTTCCAACTTCGGTACTTAATATCTGCTGTGTCAGAAATACTTCCTGTTTCAGGCTGTTACGTTTTGTGATATTTCTTTGTCCTTCTTCCAACAATTCAGATATTCATGCTTCCACATCTCTCACTGATAGTTATGCCGTTTAAAATTTGTCCAATATGCTGGTCATCGGTAACTAAGCAAGTGCTGTCAGTCCTATATATATATCTTGAATATGGGTCCTGAGTTGCTCCTTTTCAATGGCCTTCATATTCTCAAGTGTTACATTCACTTGCTCCGTCTGCAGCGCAATCGTCAATGTTACATCACTAGCAGCTTTGAAGATTGTCCCGATATCCTTCCGAAGATGTAGGAATGTGGCTGTGAGGAAGGAATTGGGTTTCCTGATTTTTAAACAATTTCTGATTTCATTGGTGTTTTCCTGAATTTCTTGGATTGCTACCTTGATTTCTTCTACCAAAAAGGGGTTGGTCATAAACATCATTTACCAGAAAAACATCATGTGTCTGCTTGGGGTTGTTACGATAATTAGTAGGGTTGGGAGGGGGGCTGGATGTAATTCTGTGTTTACTTACTTCCCTATACTTTGTTTCTGTTCATTATAGTCTGCCTATGAAACATCACTCTCCCTATTCTGTTGTATTGCTTTCATCATTGTTTGGGACTCGGTTGATTGTATGTCTGCTGCTCTGCCGACTGTAGTGTATGTTCCTATACAGTAGTGTTGGCAGAAGCAGGGATCTTCGTTTTTACAATCTACTTGCAAGCTGTTGTATTTGACCCTATATTTTTCAAATACTGGGTTGTTGATTCGAAGTCCTCCTCGGTTTTCTGCTGCTTCCATCCAGTCGCTATTCTATGGAGAAATTGCTGGTGATTCGTTCCGAACATATTCTTCAAGGGGATCTTCGGTTGCAGGCAGAATAGTGTTAACACTATCGAATATGTTAAACGGTTTGTTTTCCAAAAGATTTGGGGTTCGACCAGTCAAGTTGAAGAAGTTGATACATGATCGCTGTGGTTTGTTGCTCTAGTATGCTGGCATATGCACAAAGATATTGAATCCTTTTTGTCAATATTTCTAAATTCACTCTATGCAAATGTGTCTCCAGAAACTGTACACCGTTAACCAGTCTTTGAAGTTGCCAATTGATTTCATCACCAGATACTGGGGGTTGCAAGGACAGTGACGAAAATAACAGCCACTTTGGTGATGATAGCGGCATATATACTGAAATATAACCATTAAAATTGATTGGAGACTTGTTTTTCTTTCATGGTTTCAAGGCTTGGTATTCCGAGGGTTATAAAAACCACACTAAGATTCGGGAATGCAGGTATTCCAAACAGGACAAGAGACTCCAAATCCAGAATCACAGAAGTGAACAGAAATTGTTGCCGAAGAAATTGATTATTTTGTAAAATAGAGAATGAATGAAGAACAAACATATTCTCCACGCATCCGTCGTCCTTATATACAGCTAACATCATTGTCATCACATTTGGTTACTCATTCCAAAATACATTCCAACCTCAACTGACTATATTTGCGGCCCTTTCGAACTACTGCTCACTCCAAATCCATCAAGCCATATTTACAACGCAACCAACAAAACCTGATTCCTTCCAACAAAACCTGTTTCTTCTCAACAAAACCTGTTTTCCTTCTAACAAACCTGATTCCTTCCAACACAATCTGTTTCCTCTCAACAAAACCTGATTCCTTCTTATGAAACCAGATTCCCTTTGTATTCTTTCATCCTTCTCCATCAATCCAGACTTATTCTCTGATTCGCACTCGACACAACCGTGACATCAGCTATTAACTTTCCTATTTGTCTATTGGGTTTTACAGTTTCCTTGATGTCAATCAAATTGCTTCTGTTTCAATTGTACAGATAGTCTTCATTTCTATATCCAATGATATTAACAGCTCTCTTTGAACTGGACCTACTTTCATAGTGTGCGATGGAAGCTTTGATACAAATGGTATGTTTTTAAATGGATGGAATAACCGAGAGGTTTGTTTCTGTATGCAGATAGAAAATGGGGATGTATAGTCCTGTTGAAATAAAGGTATATCCAGAACAAATAATCTGGTTTCTGGGCATTAAAATGAGTAAAGGTCTTTTTGGATATCAATGAAGATATCAATGGAGGAAATTGAAACAAAAACACATAGGATATCTATTGTGATAATAATGGAAAGAATTCTGCAAACATAGAACAGCATCAAGAGTACTTGATATGTTTTGAAGTGGATAGAAAGAATATCTTCCCATAAAGCATTTCTTTGCTAACAATATGATATGATAATGGAAATATTTCCCCAGGTTTTCCTGGTCCAATTAGAATTAGTACTTAATTCAAAACTGCTTCACAGATTGGCTGCATACTCCACTCAAATAGGGGAATTTACAAACAAATAATGAACCAAAAGAATAGGGTTTCTTCGATGCTTATATTGATGAGTCTTGTCCTCCTCAGTAATAAGGATGATCCTTTCTACCCTTGAAGAACACAGGATCTTATATTTGTATCTTTACTTCCAACCAATACTTCTATCTATACTATTTTCTAGAGCTTCTGTACCTTCAAATTCATGGCCATCTCCATTGCAACTACCACAATTGCCATTTTCCTGTGATCCATAGTCATTATTATGATTAAATAATAATCAGGCAACCAGTATCTTTGTTGATATCTACTATGCCATTCACGGCCTCCAATTTCAGTGGCATACTTTTGATCAGATCACATCCAGATGAATCGATGTTTTATAATAGATAGCAGCTTTGTGGTTCAGAATCAGCACATGATCCTAGGCCTCTGACCATCATCAGTATTTTGTCAGGCACCACTTGACTATTTACCAGCTATTGGTTTGGCATCAGCTTCTTGACCCAATACTATTCACCTCTTTCCAAGTTGTGTATTCATTGATAGCAATATAGAGCAGAAGCAACCAAGACTATCAAATAGTCATTATTGCTTATCAGAGGTATAGGTGATTATTTGATAGTCATTCAAAAAGATTCAGTCTGGCATCCAAGATGAGTGATAGCCAATGACATCCCAATAGGAAGAATTGTGAGTGATTGTACATAACCCCACTATGAACTTGCTAGGTATAAGAATTACCCAAGTATGGATATTCTTAATATATATTGCCACTACATCTCCCTCAGCCAGGAGTAGTGGGGCGCAGACAACTATGTCAAAGGGTTGAAACAAGTGGATAGAGTGGCCTGGGCAAAACATAAGTATTATATTGTTGTTTCATATATAGTGACAGAATTTAAAGTTGTAGTGGAAACCATGACCAACAAATAAAAGGAAGAAGTATTTGCTGCAATTCCACTTCAGCTTAGTCTGAATTTCAAAGTGATATGACCTCTGGAATCCAAGTTCATCTATTGTGTAACCCTTCTTTCTATACACAAATAATATATTCCAATCATTTTCTTTCTCCATTTCTGAGTACTATCATCAATAACGGGTTGCTCCCATTAAATCAACCATGGATGGAAGCATTGCCTGTTGTATAGAACAGTATTCTACAACAGTAATCAGTTTAAGTGTTCTATCATATATAGAGTGTGAAGGATGTTAACCAGCACATGTTACAACTTTAGCCCTGCTAGATATACCAAGGATAAAGCCCTTCTCATTCATATTCTACATGTTTTCATTCTGGATCTTTTACTTCTTTACCACAACATACAGTTTACAAAAGTGGTCTCAACTGGGCACCGAATTATTTGTGAAAGCCCTCTGCTGGTCTCAAAGGAAGTCAAAATCACAGGGTGGTGGTTGAGAAAGCCCCGCAATCTTGTCACACCCATCTTGGGCTCCAGGTACTCCTCTTGTGATGTCTGCTTTGCAGCAAGCTTCCAACCCATAGATTTGAAAATATTGAGCCAAGAAGAACATGCTTGACTGCCTATCTGAAGTGCTCACTATTCTAGCACTTACTTCTTTGCTGGGGAAGCGCCAGGTATACCTGATATTCTATGCTGTGAGACTATATGATGCCGGTAGCCATGTTGTTGAGGGTGGAAGCAGGAACCTCAAATTGGACCTTTAAATCGTGGAACTTTGTGTTAAACCATGTCCTTTTTTCAAGGGCCGGCCAGATACTATCTTCTCTATTATCTGGTGTTGTTCTGGCTTTCATTTGAGGCATGGTTCAAGCTAGGGATGGTGGAGATGCTTGCAGAGCCAATGGTGGGGTAAAATACAGTACGGTTCTGATACGTACAGATGCTGTTCAATATCCAGCTGTATCCAATTTCCCTATCTCAAACGAATGTCATTCAATTTCTTTCTTGTCATTTATCCCATGAATAGGTTGCAATATATCTAATTACCAAACGTAAAAATGGTCCATTTACATTGAAATGATTCCCACCAAGCACCAAGTACCATACCTAGGCCGAGGCTGGAAGTACTCAGAGCCGCCATCGGAAATATCCCGGAGTGATATTTTTCAACTACCAACACGAATTTCTTATCTGTCCAATATGCCATGTTGGTCAATTTTTTCACAGTATATGACAAGGTATATGGAAACACTGTGGCAACCAGCAACTCAAATTGTATTCTTTCTTTGATTAAATAGCAAAGGAGACTCCTAGCATATAAAACCACTCTGCTAATACAGCCCACAATTTTTTCCCCCCCAATAGCCCACTAACCACTATCTGCTGTGCTGCAAGTGTGTATAATAATCCATCTATCTTTGACACCAAATACTTTAGAAAACATTAGTCAGGCCTCAATTCTATCCCTCATCCAAACTAACCTCATTAACCTTTCTGATTATCTGCAAAACCTTGGAATTGAAATAACTGGTGTAGATGCAGTTCCAAGTGCTGACAATGTCTATCTACATCTCTGGGTTAGGTCGCTGTTTCTAGATCCTGTTGCCCCATATGATATGACATTCAAATGTTTCTAGTAGAATATCAAATTTAAATACATCTATGGTTGTTGCAGGTCCATATGGGGGCTTGGGTATTGGCCTGGAGAAATTGATGCTGGAACATGATCTGCTTGATGTATCAGGTGCTATTTTTGAGGTTTTGTTGTTGGATGCAGGCTCATGTGGTGAATCCAGAATCATGTTGGAAGTTTTAAATTTGTTGCTTCTATTGAGAGGGCTGGAAAATGGGTTGCGATGTTTGGTCAGTGGGAGGGGATATTTCTATACTTTGAAAGCAGCCAATCAATTCCCAATATATTTTGGGTAAGAACTTTCTACATAGATTATGATTGAAACTAAACAAAAGTATTGTTTTGACGTACACTATATATATCTCACCCATTGCAAGTCCATCAAGAGTGATTGTAATATATAGTTCTGTTTTTATCCTGTTGTAACCCACTGTGGTTCAAAAATACTGTAATTCTAGTGATTATAAGTGCACACCTAACCCTAAGCTTGTGGGCTCTTGGGACTTCTTGGGTTTTGATATTAGTAATTCAGAAATGATCACAAAATGAAGCATTATAGAGTACATTAGGTTTGGTAGTACAGGGATTTTTATCAAATTCTTCAGTATATGATTCACCAACACCATTACTAATTGAAATAATCATCAATCAAACCTTCACCTGATCAAGGTACATATATTGTGGGGGTGTTCCCATGGTTAAACTTCCTGGGCAGCCTAATTAGATAGTTAAATTATGAAAAGGAGAACCGTGTGTGCATAATCTCTTGAGGCCGGCAAATAATAGCCATTGACAAATAGGAAAACTAAACCATTGGCCACTGGTGCCCTCCTGTTAACCCTAAACTTATCGTCAGCTTGGTCATGTCTAGACACAACATGGAGCTTCTCCGATCCGACTATTGAGACTAAATGTTGGCAGTCGGTAGTGCGGACAGTTCCGTTTGGGCGAATCTAATAATTGAGATCGGGATGTTGCTGGCTAGTTTGGTGGTCATCTAGAATAAGTAATATTCCATCGTTTTCACATGAATACGACTGATGCCCGAAGCTTATTCACACATCTAAAGAGGTATCCTCCACTTGCCCAGCTTCTATAATTCGTACTCAATTAAATATGCTGTAAGTAAAGGAGATAATATAAAACGGGAATCAAAGAGTAAACGAAGCAAAGTCGTATAGTAAGTAGTAACGGTTAAAACACTTTCGAGTAAGCATTAGTTTGCGGTGCTGTATATTTGTCGCCTCTTAGCTTTTTAGGTGGTTAACCAGTCCAAACAGTCTCTGTACAGGGGCCACGCTAAGTTCAAAGAAACTTTACGCCTATCCTTCGCCGTTGTATATGATTTCATTGGGCGTGCCTGTTCCCCGAACTCCGGACAGCTTCCCTTTCAACGTCAATTCTCTTAGGCGAAGGTATAGTTGTGCTGGCCTCTCTGTGCTCTCCCGGGCCATTATTGTGGCGGCCACACCGGATACATAGGCGCAGCCTATAGTATTGTCAGAGGATAGTAACAAACGCTTAGGCATAATAGCCCACTTTGAGAGGTGCCGGTGAAAATAACAGTCTCCTCATCACATCGTCCAGCACTCCGGATGTTAGTGCTGGGTGCAAACGCTGAGAGTAGTTTTCCGAAACCGCTCGTAAGATGCATCCTATCTTGTTCGTCGCAGTTTCCCACGACAAACGCTTTTAACGCTGAACAAGGCGATTTTTGATCAGCGTTTTGCTATCTGATAGTTAGCAATAAGTGTTTTTACCAACTAAAGTTTCAGACCGTGAATGTCATACAGCAACGTTGCCTGCCGCAACGAACACCGGGGTTCCCAAGTCCACGATTAAATTGATCGTGTTATCGATTAGTTGGGATTGCACTCCAGCCGAAAGTGCTATATTTATAACTGCAATATGAATGAATCAGCTGCCCCACCATCACAATATAATCCCATCACTTACTTCTCTTCCCAGGGTGTGCAATAATGTATTTGTATACTTTAATGAGCGCCTGAGAACTATTTGTCAACCTTGGACTGCCACGGGGTAATTAACGGCTGAGATATACCTGTAAGAGCTCATGATGCCTAAATTCCTCTGGGAACTCTAGAATTTTGATTGGCTTGATTCTGCATCGACGAGCAACGTCATGAATTTCACCGCCAATAAGGCCAGCAATGTGGGTGCCATGCCCTTCACCGTCAGTTTATCGCCCATGTTAGCGGTTCAAATGGCCTCTTACCACAATTATCATTTTTATCACCGGTCATTGTAAATGTCTCGAGCATTCTGCCACTGAACTCCTGAACAAAAGTCAGTGAATAGATATATAAATGGTCAATCGTGCGCAATTGTGACAGTTAATGTGGCTGTTACACTTGTATCAAACACGACTACCACTATTCCCTCCCCCCCTTTTGGGTCATAGTTGAAGTATTTAGGAGTGCCGTCATGTGGCCAACTCTGATTGGACACGCGGACCAAACCCCAGCTTGCAGGATTTGCCTCCTGCTCGGTATATGGATTCGCCGTGGTGCTAATCAGTGGTTCTTGTATAACTGACAAAATCTGATGTTGCGTTGCATTAACAATCGATCACAAAACAAGCCAGAGTAACGCACTGTCATCATGTTTAATGTTTTCGCAGATGATTGGGCCAAGATCACAACGAAAGCCAACAAGTATGTCTCCAACAACATATTCATATGAGATCCCGTCGCAGTGTAGGTGGTATGAGCGCCATATCTGCTGCGCCAGGCGGCGCAAGGAGGTGAGGAGTAAAACGCGATCCGAAATGCCGATTCTTGATTTAAATGTGATAGCCTGCTGTCGACGACAGAATGAGTTGACCGCGGGTGGCGTATGGGATGTGAAGTCCCAAAGATGGTTGAGAGAGAGTTTAGACATTGCTCTCTTGTGTCGAGTGATAGTTGAGGCTCTGCGGGTGTGCTTGGCGCGATTGGGTGTAGCGCGGTTTCGAAGCTCTGGTCGTACCTTTAGCTAGCTTTTCGTTCGATAGACAATCATGCTCGCTTCAGATCGCCGAAAAAGCCTCTGTTTTTCTCTCTAAAGAACGACGTTTCCGACAAACTCTGCTTCGGTTAAAGGTCAATAGGAGATGGAGGTCGTAAAGAACAGTCGAAAGAGAACAGCAGACTAGGCGAAAAGGTGTGAGTAAAGGAAGAGGAAGCGAACGTTCGAACGTAAGGCGATGAGGATAGTGGGTACCACCGTAAATTCGAAGTACTCATTGTTTATGTAATAATGTACCTCCATGCGGAACTTCAAAGAGTGGCGATTAACAAATATTATACATTGTAGTAACGTACGTTACCCGGCAGTCGGACACAACAGGGAAGTCGGACACCCTTGCACTCCCCCTCTTCCCCTCCAAATCTTGCGATAACTCCACAACTAACATTTGAATCGATCCAGAACTTGACAGCAAACAACTATATACAGTTACAAAGACCTCAGTAGTGGAAACTCCAACTCTCTCTTATCAGAAGCAAGCTAATAGTATCTACTAGGTTCATCTTCTACCTTCTCCTGCCTTTACTATATCTTTCGCTCTCTGCTGCGCAGAGTCATTTCTAAGGGCCTATCTGGCAAGCGAGGATTTGGATTTGATGGTGTGTTAAGGACTATAGGAATAGGGGGATGCTGAGTACGACCTGTTGAGATGATAGAGGAATTGCAGGATACAAATGGACCCGGAATTTTGTTTTTCAAGTTGTATTCATGGGCGGACACTCTCCCACTTTCATGACCGGAGTCTTCACAATCTGATGGTATGACAATGGTCACCTGCTTCTATGGTATTTCAGTGGGATTATATAAACAGGAGTATGTGTATTTATACCTTTGGTGCCACTGCAGTTATTTTCCCCCTAACTTTCTTCTTTTTAGAACCGGCTTTCTTCTCTGCTGCTCGGCGTTCCTTTTCTTCCCTCTGTTCACGCAATTTGACTACCTCTTGACTTGTAATAACCCTCGCCTTCGTAAGTACCCGTCGATCAGTTCTGGCCGCGCTTTTTCCAGAATATCGCTTGCGTATATCTTCGGTTTCGATGGTTTTGATTTCAGCTGTAGACAGAGCGGTTTCTGCCACATGAGCTAGCTGGCGGAGAACTGAAATTGCACTGTTGGTATCACCCGACTGTACCATTTTAATAGCCGCATTGGTGTGATGGCGAACCTCACGGCGATTTCTTGGAGTACGGGTAATGATCGGAGTAGCAATAGTTTTGAAACCAGGAAGTTGAATAGTGACTGTATCAGGATTGAAGGGATAAATTCCAGTCTTACGCCATGCTGATTTGATGTTGGCCTGTGTATAGGCACTCACTCGGGCAGCTGAATAAAAGTTCCAAAAGGTACCCTTTACAATTCCTGTTCTAGTTTCCCGCATGTGATCATCTGTGGCCTTGCCATAATAATGTTGCAGTGGCCCAAACATGCCGACATCAAGTGGTTGCAGGAGATGGGTAGAGTGCGGAGGAAAACAAAGAAGGACAATATTGTTTGCAAGAGCGTATTCACAAAACTCTAATGTAACATGAGACCGGTGGCCATCGAGAATAAGAAGTCGTGGTCAGCCTCCTGCTGGAACCTTAGTCCAAGTATCGAACTGTTTAAGCCAAGCAAATCCAAGACGATCATCTGTCCATCCATTCTTTGAGAATGCAAATACAGCTTCCGGATCACTAGCTTGTATTTGCGAGTGCCAACCCATATAGTGAGCTGCACCTTTGTATATAACGAATGAAGGAAGCATAATGTTGCCTACACAACAACATTCAAGAACTGTTATCATTTCGCGTGTACCATCTTGTGTAACTCGTGGAGGCCTTCGTCCAGCTCTGCAAATTATCTTTGCCTTACTTGAGTAGCCAATAATAAATCCCTTCTCATCCATGTTATACATATCTTGGGGCCGAAAATTATGTTTCTTGATCAGTTGTTGAAGCTTTCGGAAGTAATCTCGAAGTGTTGGTAAGTGGTTGGCCATTGCACGTTGACGATCAAGTCTGGTACTATACTTTGATGCAAGTTTTGGGTGACGTTTAGGAAAGTTCGCCAGCCAGTGCTTGCCTAAATGGGTGAGGGTGGAATCGTTTTCGTGGTCCGAATGTCTTTGTACGAGTACTTGTGCCATTGCGCGCAAAAGATCCATTCGTGGTGGAAACCCCCAGTCATCCAGCTGCTGCCACCACTTCTCCAAAGCCCGCTCATCAGATGGTGATTACTTCTGCTCCTTGGCATGTGCTTCGCTGCGAGTAGGACGGCCTTTTGCCCGATCTGCCAGGGTTGCTTTTGGAATGCCGAATTCCTTCTCCAAAGTACGAAATGATGTACCCTTTCGCTCTCTCTTTTCTAATGCTCGACCGATCTGGTTCTCATGCACACTTTCTTTATTGACCTTGGGTAGTGTTGGAGCCATAGTGTTGTGGTGGTTGCGATTGCTGTGAAAAATTTGCATACAGAGCGGGGTAGAATGCTTGCAGGTTGTGGTTACACAACCACTTGGATGATGTCCGAGTACCATGTGGTGTCCGATTGCCGGGTAACCTACGTTAATACTCGACTTTGCGAGTAATACCTGAAACCCAGTTTCAGTACGGCAAACGAAAAGGTATTTATCGCCGAGGAAGACATAGCTGCATCGTCTGGATTATATAGATTGATCATGATCCAGTGAAAAAGTCCCAATTCTGGACAAATTGTTGCCGACGTTCTGAAAATAGGTGAATGCGTGGTGAGCCATAATTTATAACGTTAACGGCAGATCTTCACGATGGGCTCGCCTTATTCTTACAGCCATTCTCCCTCTAACACCCATTTTTAACGTAAAATCCAGTCCTTAGCCATTGAGAATTTCTTTCTGTAGACGGTTTTCATCTTTCTTCTGTAGAATAAGTGCTTCTTACAGGTCTTTCTGTATCTCGTATTTACTCGACGACGTATTCCCTCTTATCGCTTATAAACCATACGATCTGTACCAATAGCTGAAATTGGGAATCAATATCAAATTGCCAGACCCCAACCATTGAAGACGCTCCATTGATGTTACTGTGATAACTAGAATGAAGTTGTTGAGTAGACTCATACATAATGACTCACTCGCCACTCGCCATCAACATCTTGTTACTATAAGCATCTTTGCCAACGTCATCTAGTCATGACGGTGCGGATTCATCCCGGTGCGATCCATCAAGACGATGCAGCCTGCTCTTGGTGGCAAGAGGCATCATGGAGGTGCAGTGCTTCATGGCAGGCCTTGGCATCTTGTGGCATGGCACAGTCAGTAGTAGTACTTAAGAGAAAATATTCTCCATGTACATAGACAATCAGACAACTCAAGAACTTCAAAGTTTAACAGGTTATGAGCCTGGCAGATGCTATAATTAAACAAGTTCTACTACTTTATCCATTTATATCAACAAAGTGCCTTCGAATTCCTAACTGTCCAAATGATCATCCCTACTCCTTCTTGTTGACACAGCAACACTTGCATCAACAGAGCTAAATCTCAACACCATTGCATATTGTCATAACGCTACTGCCATTACAGTTACCGCCAATTTCAAAACAGACAAGGCGTTTATTGTAAAATTGATGCACAATGACTACCCCATATAGAAATACAATATTAAATGTTTTCTTATTACAAACAAAGTTTGTAATATTGTCACTGCAATATAACAACTTCTGGCAAGGCAAGTATTTACTCTTTGCCATCTTGAATAAAGTTCGTATAAGAGAATTAATCAAGCAATGCTCACTATCAGTATAGAGTATTCTGATACCCTTCTTCATATTATTGATAATATTCACCATTCAGTGGATATGTGGAAATCACACTGCAATCAATGTGACAATGCAGCAACACAAGTTGGATAAACATGGATACTATTCAAATTTGCAGTATTTTGGCCTTTAACAAATAAAAAAATAATCCATTGCTTGACACAACTGATTATTTTTCTCAAAAAACTCATTGGTATCACCAAAAAAATAGCCAAAGAAATTATACCAATACATACCTTTTCTATCCTGACTAGTGTCAACTGTAGTTCCAGATTACATAAGTGCCATCCAAATTGGAACTGGAACCAAGACCACAGTTTCTGTTCAGGAACCATATTAAACCCAAACTGGTACTAATGTTTAGTTTCAAATCTGAAACTGAAGCCCAGATTCCAGTTAAACAACTGTAATCAACAAAATGTAATTCTTATACACAGAACCTTTCAGAGGCTTGCATTGTAATCTGAGTAGTTTCAAATAGATAGCAGTTCGTATAAGGTTTTGGTGCCTTTTGGAGTATGGGAAGGTACTCCAGAAGCCTTTGGAAGCCTTTGGGAACCTCTTGGAGTAGTGTCAGCAACAGTTCCAACCTGGAAACTCCAGTCCAGATTGAGGTTGGAATCAAACTACTTCCAAATTGATGGTTTGGGTTGCCAGTTGAGTCGAATTGGCATGATCAGTCTAGGTTGATTCAACATTTCAGAACTACCAAAAATTTCAGGTTATTTCATCGGTCGAAAAATATGTCCATAAGAAAAGGTATGTGACTTTTGGAATACTATATATCAAGAAGTGAGGGACATAGATATATTGTTTTAATTATTACCAACCGTGTTTCAGTAATATTCAATATCAGAACAATACTTGGTAAAATTTCATAATGACAGCTGGCCAGCACCTGGTATCTGTCCAGAATATAGTTACTTCACAGGAGTGCAATTGTACTCCAGCAATCATTTTACCTTACAATAATATTACTTCATTATTTATTTCTGTATGCAACTATATCTACTCATACTCAGGGGTACACAGCCATACTGGCCCATGCCCAGTGTTAAACTATGATCACTGTTGAGAAATGGGATATGTTTTGCTTACGGAATTCATGATTAATCCCATTTATCTCAATGTGTCACTACACATACAAAAATCTATAAAGACTTTGAAAACCAAGCTATTATATATTCAATTCTTTTAGAGAATGTACCTAAAACTCAAATCCATATTGCTGATCTTTGTACGGGCAAGAAAACTTTAAAGGTATTGGTGATAGGCTACAATCTGAGGTAATTGCTTACTGGCACCCAGGGGTTCTATAGATGTCAAAATCGGAAACATAGAAGAAATCAATACTGATTACAATGCCGATGATCATGATACTCCAAAAGATGATCACGTTTGGCATCCTGGAGATCCTGGGTGATATACACTATTTATGAGTGATGCCAATAACATTATATTGATTATTACCATTCTACAAGAAAATGGATTGAATTCCATTAGTCACATGGGCGATAGTACAGACAACCACAATGGCTCTACCCCTACGATTGCTTTAGGGTGATTGTTTAATGAGACAAATAGTATATGCATGAAAGATCAATTTGTCAGAAGACTAGGGAAGTCTGTGGCGCCACATCTAAAACGCCTGGATTTATTGTCACCAATAAATCAACATGATTGACTAAGCTTGTTTGATGATTACAGTGCAATAGAAGGAGCGGAAGCTCAAAAACACAGCTACAAGAGTCAGTAATACGAACAGTTCTCCCAGAATTGGCCCAAGCGTCTGAAGGGCTTCACAACAGGCAGAATGAGATATACAATGCCATTTGCCAGGCAGTGGAAAAGATGCACAGGGCTGAATTTGCAAAGCTTTCTGATATTGTCATCCAATCCCCAAGTGTTCGAGACTAACATTCAAGCAGCCTTCTCTGTAATAAAAGCCCAATCCACTGAAACTTACAACAACCTATGATTAGCACTCAGTGAGCAATTCCAACATTCTGTAAAGGCCTGAAATACCCTTTCCCCTCTGCTCAATAATAGGATATGATCTGAAGAACGCCTTTGTCTGCAGGTGCACCATCAATTTCACGCACACGTGACCATCCAGCTAAAAGAAAGAGAAGATGATGAAAGAATGTCTTGGTTATATACACAGGCTTGAACAGAGGCAGAGAAAATGCAAGATGCACAGAAGAAACACAGAAAATAGCGGTTAGTGCAGAGACGAAAAGGAAGGCAGCAGACTGAAGGAAGAAGAAGAACTTTGAGCGAAAATTCAAAGAATTCACTAGAGCCATTCAAATGAAGCTCTCAGATGAAAGAATGGAGAGATCAGTTTGCTCTCTAGCTACGTCAGTATAGACTACAAAGAAAGGGGATACCAAACTTGATAACAATTGATTCTGCCTACCATATACTATAGGTTGGGGACCTGTAATTTGGATTGGAGAAGCAATAACTGTGGGGCCCGAGGGCAATGGAGATTGTGCAGAAGGCGTTCAAAGAGATCTACCAAGTGGCTCCAAATCTTCCAGCTCCAGCTTGAGTGCCTCTAGCTCCTCTGTTAGTGGAGATAATGTTGTCCCACCACTTCTACCTCCAGAAGAAATGGATTATAGTGAATCACCATCATTACCCCCACAAGTCCCACCCCAGCCACCAAGAACTCCTTATCCAAGTAAGCAGCCAAAAGTTGAACTTCCCTACAAGTTTAAGGGAGACCCATCAGACACAAATGAGTCCTACTGCCATTGGATTACAGCTGTGGATTCGTATCAGAGATATATCAAAGACGATTATAGTGATGATGATAACAAAAATATCTTGGTTGGATGTATTCTTGGAGATGAAGCCTTGACCTGGTACAACAACCCTGAAAAACAGCTTAGGAAGCATTTTCAGGTTGATATATGGTCAGTCTTCCCCAGTATTATGGAGGAAAGATTCACTGACCCTGAAGAAGAAAAGAACTACCTCCGAAAAACCAAGCAATAGTAGTACAAGGGAGCTATCCAGGACTACATCGTAAAGATGGAGGACTTGAACTACCCAGTCCGCTTGTCAGGAATTGCTGGGCAGAAGCCTCTATGCAGATGACTCAATGAAGAAATTAAGGATAAAATATTCTTTTTGAAGATTGTACCGAACGATGATGCAGAATATGAATCACTGTTCAAACCAGTTAGCCGCGCTTATGAGAGATGTCTGCAAGAAAAGAATAACACTGTCGAAAGGATCACAAGCCCAAAGATCAGAAAAGCGACAACTGGAAGTGTGATGATGATGGTAACATGGGGGATCAAAGACAGATGGACTTTGGGAAAGTTCCTGACTCCAAGAAACTTCAAATGGGGAAGAAGGGACCTATGCCAGTCAATATGGACAAAGGTGAAGACATGAAAAGCATTCCGAAATCTTGGTTGGAAGCACGAGCGAAGTACAATGAGTGCAAGCGCTGCAATTCCTCCAAGCATTGATGGATATTGTGCCAGAATGCCATCAAAGTTTTGTCCTGCAAGAAAAAGAGAAAGCCTAAGGTGGAAACTTCAACACCAGAAGTAACCATCTCTTCTTGCAAGGTCCAGCCCAAAAGTTTGGCCGATAGAATTATGAAACCACCAGAAGCGGCTTCTAACTCTTGGGTTGTTTATGAGGTTGACACTGAGGATATGGAGATTGATGGATAAATCCAGTTTTGTTTGTCTTTTGTTTGTTCCATGGGATAGTGGTCTTCCCTATGGATTTTGAGGTACAGACACCTCCAGTTGTGTATTTAAGAGTATAGATATTCTTATTTCTTATGGGTTTTTTGAGGTATAGACATGTCCGGTTTTGTATTTAGGGGTACAGATATTCTTAATACTTTTTGGTTTTCATTTTTGGTCTTCCCAATATGGGCATTAGTATTGCTTATGGGTTTTTGATATTCAATATACTTTCTTTTCTGATGTTTAAGATAGAGTGCCTGAGGATAAGTTCAATATTTGAAATATGTAGGTAATATAGTATCCAAGTGTGACAAGCAATTTCCATCAAATCTGACTTCATTCTCATCTACCTACAAATTTATAAATCCTGGTTACCAGGACCCTTCATGGCCAGAGCTGTGGCAAAAGACAGTTCATTATGGATTCTACTTGAAAAGATCAAAAACCCAACCCTGTTGCCAACTCACCTTCACATTAACCCAAGGAAGCAAATCAACAACTTCCACCTAAATCTTGAACAGGTACAAGACCCATACTATCAATGTTTGCAAGCTTTGAAGAAAAGAAGAATATCCCTGTATGGGTTCTCTTTGATACTGCGTATAATATACCTATCATGTTTAAGCTTTAGACCGATTCATATTGTGTTCCATCAGTGACTCAAATGGAACCAAAGATAGTCGAAAACTTCAATGGAGAAAGAGTAGAAGGAGCAGATTGGCAGCACATCTTCCCTGTTACTCTACAGTATGAATTTCAGTATAGCAAAGAAAACTTCGAAATTGGCCCAATGAAGGATTCATTTCATGTCATGTTACCCTACTGGTAGATTATCAAGTACAGAGCACTCAGTGGAGTTACCAAAGAAAATGATAAGCTCCAGTTTACATTGAATTACTGCCATGAACATTGCACTAAGATAGCAGTAGCTTCATTTGGAAATACATATGACAATTCCGTATTGATGTTTCAAACACACTCTCAATGGATCAAGGTTGTTGGTTCAATACATGTCAGTGCAGCACATGAAATTGAGATCAATTGGTGGAGTGCATTCCATGGGAATACAGAGACTTTCAAATATTATATAACAGAATATCTGCCAATGCTTTCCCCACATATCAATTCTATGACCATGCCATTGAGTTAAAAGATGGTGAGCAACCTCCATGGGGTCCTATCTACATGTTCTTGGAGAAGGAGGATTTGGGCTTTAAAGATTATCTCGAAGAAATACTTGATTCTGAGAAGATTCATCCAAGCATGTCACTTGTGGATGCACCGATTCTCATGATTCCGAAGCCACACAGAAGAGACCTATATTTGTACATGGATTAAAGAAGCATTAATCGTGTGACCATTCTCAACTGATATGCAGTGCCACTTATGCTTGAACTTAGATATAGAGTTGCTGCATCAAGGATTTTTACTAAAATTGATTTGAAGGCAAGGTACAACCTCATTGAAATTAAACATGGAGATGAATGGAAAACCATATGGTGTACAAGATATGAACATGATGAATAGTTAGCTATACCCTTCAAATTGGCAAACACACCAGCTACATTCTAAGATCTGGTGATTGAGATCTTGCATGACACAATTGATGGTGGAGTAGTGGTCTATATAGATGATATTCTCATCAATAGATAAAACAAAGAAAAGTATCAGTGATTGACTTGAGAAGTTCTTTGTTAATTACAGGAAAACGACTTGGCTATTACACCCAATTAGTGCAAATGGCACCAGAGGCGATTCAAATTCATTGGGTGTATTTAATTGGAAGAAAGTGTCAGCATGGCCAAAAACAAGATTGACAATATTCTCAAATGGAAGATTCTGGAGCCTGTCAATGACGTCCAGTCTTGCCTTGGGTTTGCCCACTTCTAACAAAGTTTTATCAAATGGTTATTAAAGATATGCCATCCCTGAAAAGAGTTGACCAAGAAAACCAACAAAATGTTCAATTGGAAAGCAAATCCACAAAATCAGATAGTCTTCAACACACTCATGAACTATGTTACTGAGGAACCCATATTATGGCATTTCGAGCCTCTTTGCCCTGTAGCGATTGAGACAGATGAAACCAATTTTGCAATTGGCCCAGTTCTCTCCCAAGTTATTGATAGACAACATTACACCATTGCTTATTACTCTTGACAGATGGATAATGTAGAGATTGACTATGATATTCCCAGCAAGAAAATGCCTGCAATCGTTTCTGCATTCAACAAATGAAGTTGTCATTTTGACAGGGCTGCCGATCCATTCAGTGTGTTCACTGATCCCAAGAATCACAAAGATTTTATAATGACCAAAATCTTGAATCAAAGACAATTTCGATTGGTGTAAGAATTGGTAGGGTATGATTTCAATATATTTTACTGGCCAGGGAGTGCAAATGGCAAACCAGAGGCTGTATCTAGGCATTCGGACTACTGCCCTAAAAAGGCAGGAGGTAGTCCTGAAGAAAAAGAAAATTGGCCAATCTACCATGTTTTTGAAACCTGATCAGTTGGTAACTTCACAAGGGGTAACAGTGGAAGTAATAGTGATGAGGTTACAAGGTAAACAAACGTCAATTTTTTCTGCAAAGTGGAGAGCAATTCCAGCGGTCATGTACGCTTCTGAGATGTTACAAGAAGTGGTCAGTGGCACTAACAACAATGCAGTATGGCAAGAAGAGGACGTCCGACGGATGCAAGGCAATTCCAGCCCAGACAGTATGTTCAAAAGCGAAAGTCTTTATCATAAAGGCAGACTGGGTATTCCGGATAATCTGCAGTTGAGGAAAGATATACTGGAAGCACAGTATGAGCTGAATGTGGCTGGTCGCATTGGGCAGGACAAGACAATCAAGCGGCTGAGACGAAACTTCTTTGGCCAGATATGGAGACATTGATCTATAATTATGTTTGTTCATGCCCTGAGTACCAAACATATAAAGCAGCTCGCCACTCTTGCAATGGACTGCTACAACTACTTGAATTAGTTTACTGTCCATGGGATTGAATTGCCTTAAACTTCATTGTTGAAATACCAGTGTCAGATAGATACTTATTGTTATGGGTTGCAATACCGGGAGCATCACTGCAGATATTACCTGGTCAAAGTAGTATTTGTACTTAATTCGGGACTGCTTCGAAGGTAGATCAGGAGTTTCACTCAGGATGGGGAAATTACTGAAAGATTCTGAATCAAAAGAATGGACTTTCCCAATACCTATATTGTTATAGCTTGTTCTTGTCACTGAGAAGATTGATATCCTTTCTACCTTTGAAGAACTCAGAGGTCTTAATATCTCTTTCTTCACTTTCTAACAAATACTTTTATCTATGCTTTGCTCTAGAGCTCCCATCCTTTGAACCAATGCCACACCTTCCAAACTGCTGCAGTACTCCATCTCTCAATTGTCACAGTTGTGCTGAGTGACAATCGATGGTGGAGTGATGATTGGTGAGTAATATAAAAGATAAAGCACAATGCAAACTAAATCAGGTTTTGAACCAAGGTTAAGCACAACGAAAATAACATTAGGATTGGAACGGAGGCGCATGCACAATGAGTACAAAATGATATTACGAATATGAAACAACGGAATGACGCAAAAGGGATATACAAGAATGTTGGAGTTTGGGGGTATTACGCGAGTGAATTACTGTATATGAACCAGGCTTTCAGTGGAGGATCAGTTTCCTTCTTCCCTCATTCTCTCATCTATAAATCAATTATTAGCTTTGGTTGTAACTTTTTCACACTCGGGGATTCTGGATTGAGTCTATTGCATCCGGTCCTTATTTTTTTTGCTACAAGCTACTTTCAAACCTGTTAGCATTTCCGGCTTTCGGTTTTGATAATCCATAGAATGCTGAAGCCTGAACACTCAATTTTTGAGCCATGAACCCTTGACAGAAGAATGAGTCTTAAAATTGATTCTACCAGTTATATTCGCTGTTTTATATGTGCCGCTACCCCTACCGGAGCTGTTGTTATTTCTGCCATAGATCTTGCAATACTTGCTGCACTGTATTTTCATCAGTAGGCAATTTCAAAAACCGATGGATTGTGTACACTTTCTGGCGACATATTTGCCCCATCTGTCTTTGGAGTTTCTGCAGACAGATCAATTATTTTCACAAATGAGTCAAAGTACCTGCAACTGTGTTCATATCTGTTATTGTTCAGATAGAAAAGGAGTCTTACAACAGTCCAACAAATCAGCAGAATTGTATTTTTATTTTCAGAATCCTACAATCCACTGCACCTGCAAAATACCATAAAAATGGGTTAATGGTTCAACTTGCAATTGTGAGAAGGAAGAATTCAATACCTTTTTCAATTGTATCCAAGAATGTGATTGTATTCCTTGTTCACTTGGGACTCTTGGCCTCAAAACCCTTTTGCCCTGGTACCTAGCCAAACATTGATATAGAATTTGCAATTAGGCATTGATTTGTTGAAATTGCAATAAGTGTATGAGGTGTGTAATTCCTTGTGGCAACGATTACTGAATATACTGGAAAAGCGAGACATGGAGGCACATCTGTGACAAGTGCCTTGAATCAGCACAAACATTCAGCTGAAGAATCAACAAATACCTACATCGATCACTGTTCGAAAATTGCAAAGATGAAAGGCTGTTTCTCAGCATAAGTAGCTCGATATATCGAGCTTTCTAGAATGAGTCAAAATATGATAGAGAGACAGATACTGGCGGATTTCACCAAGCTGGACGTAGAACAAGCTCTGGAAGTGGCGAATGCAATAAAGAATACGTTAGGTCAACAACTACAGGCACCTCCATCTGAAGGCGAGAATCAAATAAGCCGACTAAATGAACAAATCATTACCCAGGTAACAACCATTGATGAAATCCAAAAATTGAATTCTACCCTGATGAAAGAACAAAAGAACCTCCTAGCAAACAAGAACAGCACGAATCAAGAGCTGGCATTGACGCGACCAAATGTCCAGGTCTTGGAAACAAGAGTACCAGTCTGAACACATGGAGACCTTCAGGACAAGATCACGGATCTAGAACAACGATTGGAAAACCGAGCACCAGCAGACACAAAAGAACTGAAGGAAGGTCTTGAGCATGCACCAGAACAGCTGAGGGTAGTAGGAGAAGAAAGAAACAAATATCGGGATCAGGTCAAAAGAGTTCTGGCAATTGCAGGAACAGGAGGCAGTAACGGCAATGGTGGAGGCAGAACACACACAGGCAGTGAAATTCTCCGATTTTTGGGAACACACAGGAGAGCACTCTGAGGATGGATGGGATAATAAGCAATTGAAATTGCAGATGAACCAACACGGTTTTTCAATGAGCAATCCAAGATACAATATCCTGCAAACCGACCGGAAGGCCTGGCATTCAATCAGATCCAGCCATACATCAACACAGTGACTGATAACCTCAACCTCACATCGTTTGAAAAATTGTTGTACCAATTACAGTGAGCCTGTAGTGATCAGTACATATGAGGTACTACCAATAGTGTAACATGTTAAGCTTCAACAAAAAGATTGAGAATACCTGCAGTATTATGCAGAATTTCAACGATGGGTGCTGGATGTCAACCTGAACGAAGCAGCCTAAGTAAACGTGCAAAGACAAGGCTTATCCAAAGAATGGAAAGATTCACTACAAGATTAAGACATTCCATAAACGTTACAGAATTCGTTAAACTCTGCTCAAAGAGAGATTCACAAATCCACCCTCCAGCTTCTGATACAAAATCATGCAGATGGACAGCGGGATGCAAGAAGTCTAAAACTGCAAACAACATTATATCCTCCCCATCAACTGCGGAGACAGCACCTGCAGAGATGGTGGCAGGATATCATGGCCCCGCCTTGATAGACATCTCTGCAATCATGGGAAAAATGTTTACCTTCGAAGAGCGGAAGAGACGGAATAAAACAGGACTTTGTATGCACTGCAGGGATAGCAGGCATGTTGTGGCATCGTGTCCAAGGAAGTTGAAAGTAGCATCAGAACTGGTGGAGATCAATCCGTTCAAAGAAGATAAGGGGAAGCAAAAGGAAATCAAATCGGGCACAGGTTAAACCAGTGCAATAAGGATGACAGTTGCGCTGGGCATGAATCTCATTGCCTACAGTTGTTAAGTCTCGATTTGGAATTTCACAGTTTTCAATTAGTTGTGCAGAAATTAAGGAGTCTTTAATGGAAAGCAAGCATTTTGTTGTAAAATGTTCACTGAAAATTGGAGACAGGTCAATCGATACATAGGTTCTAATCAACTGCAGACCAACAGGAATAGCGTTTGTGGATAACGATTGTGTGCGCCATCATCAGTTAAAAGAGAGGAAATAATGAGAATTGACAGAATTGGAGGTTATTGACAGAAGACCAATCGAATCAGGGACCATTACAACAATGGCCAAACCAAACTTAGGAATACAATTGCACCAGAAATGACTACCAGCATTTGGTACAATGTCAGGACATTATCCAATAGCATTAGGACTACCATGGTTACAGCTTCATAATGTAACAATCAAATTTCAAAGTCGCAGGATTGGTTTTGAAAGCAGCTACTGCCAACAACACTGCCAACACTATTCGAGCGTATGGGTGTGGGGCAATCATATGGAATCAACCGATCCGGAGACATCCAGGCTGGACATCATCGCAGTAGCTGCCTGACTCTGTATGAAAAGAATGAAGATGGAGAGACTCAAGGTTGACACTGTCACATCGTATAAAATCAATAAAGCCTTCGGAATAAAGAATCCACAAGAAAAACCCCTTGAAGAGGTCATTGCGAAGGAGTACCATGAGTTACTACCCCTGTTCAGCAGGCTAGTTGCAGAAATGCAACAACTGCACGGACCGTACAATCATACAATTGAGCTGCAAGAGGGGTTCATACTGCTGTTTGGACTTATTTTCAGCTTATCATGGAAAGCGCTACAAGTTTTAAAGGACTGGATAGAGAAAAACTTGTCCAAGAAATTCATCTGGTCGTCTTCATCTCCTTGCTGAGCTCCAGTACACTTGGCTCCAAAAGCGGAGGGAGGATTAGGACTTTGTGTCAATTACCAAGGCCTAAATGAAGGAACAATAAAAATCCAGTACCCCCTACCATTAATCCAAGAAACCCAGCTGAGATTCCAAAAGGCACACTATAACACCAAGCTAGATGTCTGCGATGTCTATAATATGATTAGAACTGCAAAAGGGGACGAACAGAAAACAGCTTTCAGAACCCACTAAGGACTTTTCAAATCACTGGTTATGCCCTTCAGCCTTACCAATGTACCAGCATCCTTCCAAGAATTCCTCAATGATTCACTACAACCTTTCCTGGACATTTTCTGCATAGCCATTTTGGATGACATCCATATCCCCAGCAATAACCTCCAGGAGCACAAGGAACAGGTCATAGCAGTCATGACCACACTCAAGGAAGCTGGTTTGTACCTGAAGGCAGAAAAATACAAGTTCCATAAGGAAGATATCCACTACCTAGAGTTAATTGTCAGAGTAAACGGAATCAAAATGGATCTGGAAAAAGTCCATGCAGTTGACAATTGGGAAGCACTGGAGAAACTTACAGAAGTCCAACCCTTTTCAGGCTCTGCCGATTTCTACCAATGATCAAGATGGAATAACAGTTGGGTGGTACAACCAGTAACAAAACTCACATAAAAGCTAATACTCTTTTACAGGGGACCTGATCAGAAAAGAGCATTCACCAAACTCAAGTTAGCATTTACAACGGCACCAGTGCTAGCCCACTTTGACCACCAAAAAGAGATAGTCCTAGAAACTGACACTTCGAGTTACATATCAGCAGGAGTTTTTTTTCAATTTGATCAACATGGAGTACTACCCCCAGTAGCTTTCTTTTCCAAAAATCTTTCGCCTACCAAAGAAAATTACAAAATTTATGATCAAGAATTATGTATGATAGTAGAAAGTCTGTAACAGTGGAGGCTGCAGTGCAAAGATTCATCACATCCAATTAGGATTCTTATAGATCACAAGAACCTGCAGTATTTCATGACTTCAAAGTTATGGAACCGGAGGGAAACAAGGTGGTCTAAATTTCCGTCCTATTTCAAGTTTAAATTGTCTGCCGCCCAGGCAAACATGGACAGAAGCCTGCTGCACTTACAAGAATGCTGGGAGACATTCCTCTGATGGGGGGGGACAGAAAATACCAAGCAAATTGTGCGAAAAACAGAAAACTTTGACAATGAATTATGCATATCACTGATAGTAGCCTTCGCAGAAACAGTTAACTTCGACAATGACTCAGTCAGCCCTGAAGAGGTATGGAATGAAGTAAAAAACAAGCAGTCATAAGAAATCTTCAAATCACAATAAGCTAAACCAACAGATGGGAAAAAGCTCAAGTGGATTCAGGAGTGCCATGATTCACCGATTGCAGGACAACCAGGACGAGCAAAAACCAATGGCCTGCTCAGCCGAAGCCATTGCAGGAACCAGATGATGAAGGACATGGACAACTACATACACCATTGCCACACCTGCCAGCAGAGCAAGGCAACCCATGGAAAGACTCCTGGCTTCTTAAGGCTATCAGAAATTCTGGCGCAACTATGTGAGGATTTGAGCATGGACTTCATGGTCAAACTACCAGAAAGTGAAAGGTTCAACACAGTATGGGTAGTGGTCGATCGCCTGATGAAGATATGACACCTGGTACCCTGTACTGACAAAGTAGATGGAAAGAAGCTGGGGGAAATGTAGGTCAAAGTATTGAGACCGAACGGACTGCTTGAAACAATAGTGTCCAATCGAGGGCCCCAATTTTCCTCAGAATTGTTGAAACATGTCTGCAAAAGATTGGGATCAAATAAAGACTGTCAACCATATGACATCCATACACCAACAGCATAACAGAAAGAGTCAACACAGTGATGAAATAGTACCACCGGAACATTGTTCATTATCAACTCAACAATTGGGTCCGATGGCTACCATTGGTTGAGTTCACAGTCAACAATCATACCTTGGAGACCACAAATTGTGCTGAGTTTTCTGCCCACTACGGCTTTCATCCACAAATGACATTTGGCCAACATTCAATTCAGGACCCTAATGATATTTGTATGGTGAATGCCCAGCAGATGGTCCAACAGATGGAGCAACTCTTAAGTGAACTCACAGCAGAAATGAAATGAGCCCAGGCCATTCAGTCCAAACAGGCCAAAAAATGTCGAAGGGTTGCTATACCATCGGATGTCAGCGATAAGGTATGGCTGGACAAACATAATATATTGACAAGTCAACCCAGTAAGAAACTGGGCTGGAAACGTATTGGACCATATGAAATTACGGAGGTTGTCAGTCTATGGGCCTATTCAGTTGAACTACCAAGTCAACTATGCATTCACGCCGTTCAACTATTATCCAGATCAGACAACACTGCTCAGGATCCTCTCCCGAATCAAAAGCAAGAACCACCACTGCCAGTGATAATCAATGGTGAAGAGGAATACAAAGTTGAGTGGATGGACAATTCCAGGCTGTTCCGGAAGCAGCTATAGTATGTGGTAAAATAGAGGAACTGCGACGAGTGCAGCTGGGAGCCCATGACCAACATTGATGGACTCACAGCTATTGACCATTTGCATACTGAACGACCTGGAAAACCAGGCTGATGAACCGCGTAGATATTCGGCATTAGAGACGGGGAACTACTGTCACAGTTATGCTGAGTGACGATCAATGGTGAAGTGATGATCGGTCAGTAATATAATATATGAAGCAAGACGAGAAGAAAATCCGGTTTCCAACAAAGATCACGCATGACGAGAATAACATCAGGTTTCAAATGCAGGGCAAGGCACGACAAGAACAAAATCAGGATTAGAATAGGCAACAGCGGAAGCGTGCAAATGCAATGTACAAAGTAAGCAGAAGTTCAGAGGTATTATGGAATGAGTGAATCACCGTATATAAACCAGGCATTCGGTAGAGGATAAGTTTCCTTCTTCACTCATTCTCTCATCTATTAAACAATGAATTAGCTTTGGCTGTCACTTTTTCACACTCAGTGAATCAGGATCGAGTCTCTTGCATACAGTCCTTGTTTCTTGAACTAGAGGCTATCTTCGACCCTTTTAGTCTTTCCAGCTGTCAGTTTTTATAATCCTTAGAACACCGAGGCCTGAACCCTTGATACCTGAGCCACAAACACTTGTCATCAATCCTCTATCTTCTTTATCATCATAGGATCAAAATCAGACCATTGGTGTCCTGAATGACATCAAGTTCACAGGCTTGTACCTTCAGCCAAGTGGTATCCTGTCGATCTGATGACCTCGGAATGAATAGACCTCTTTGGATAGAGAGCGCCGTTACAGATCTGAGTCACCACGTATTCTTAGGCCTGTGGCAGTCATTGGTTTCTCGTCTGGCACCATTCTGCACAATGCTGGCGGTTCGGTTGTTATTGGTGGGCGTCGGCTTCTTGGCCGATACGATTTGGCTGATTGTGGGCTGTCTGGTTGTTATTGGCAATTCAGAGCAAAAGTGACTGCAGCCATTGACTCGCCAGCATTGTTTATCAACGGTGTGGGTGTCCATTGGCTAGCTATCCCAAAAGATTGGCTCTGGCATCAATGACGAGTGATGGCCAGTAATATCTAATCAGGGAAATTGTGGGTGATTGTATGTGACCCCGCTGTGAACTTGCTAGATGTAACACTACCCCCTCTTGTAGAAAGTTTGTCTCTGAACAACCATACTGCATACTAATCTGCTGTTCATTACCTTTTGGAAAATATAATTCAGTACACAGAAATGCATTATTTGAAATCCACAATATGGTGGATCCACACCAACCCATTCATACGAACCAATCAATTTGCCTATTTCCAGATGACATATATGGCAGCAAGCAGAATTGATCAATCAGGTTGTATCCAACTAAGGTACTTTGCTTACTTTTTCTTGATTTGGAAAAATCTTGACCCTATGTGGCCTTAAAACCACATCCCATTTTTTTTTCATGATCTGGAAAAATCAGGACCCTTTGTGCCCTTAAATCCAAATCCTTCATGAAGTGTCTTGCTGGCCATTAAAAGCTCTTCGTATGGAAATGGTACTAGTTCAACAGATCATTAAATCCTGTTGCCTATCATGGCCTCAGGATTCTGTTTGCAATACTCCATCAGCAGTCTCTTGTTATCAAAGTTCTTATAAGGTTCCCCCATCCACTCTGTTTCTTCTGGATACCACCTCCACTTGACCAGATATCAAACCTGTTTCTATTCCAGACTATACTGGCTGCCCAGTACATCTTCAACTTTATAGCGTGGGTCATACTAGTAGCCATCCATATTGTAACCAAGCTTATTGGCTTAATTAGCAAGTGCTGGTGCCATTAAACCAGCATTGTTGGCAAGTCGATAGGGTTCGATGAGTTATACATGGAAGGCATTATCAATACACCATTGATTCAGTAACTCAAGCTGTATAGCAGTGGACAAGATCATTTTCAAGACCTCGAAGGGTCCATGAAGCTTCCCATCGAGGTTTCTAGATGGTCTTCAAGTTTTGAGAATCTTCCCATTTAGAATAATCAAATCACCGACCAAATTCTTCAGCAGTTCCTTATCATGCTCATCATGGTTAGTGGTAGCAACGGGTCCAGGTTACCCGGCTGCAGTCCAGTTCTGATTGGATCACAACATGTTATGTATGTAGATTATGCAGTTGTTGACGCTCGGTCACCTCCTGGTCTCTGACTTGCGATACGATTAGTATTCATTGAGTCATTGTGAAATGAAGCCAAACATGCGGCCAAAATCGACTGTTGTTCGCAGTGACTCAACAAATACTGATAATATCCCAAATTGGAGAACGGGAGGTGAAAGAGCGTCAAACACTGCATATTCTACGTATATAACATGTCGCAATCCAATAAGAACTCAAATATTCAATTGGAGTGATAGTTTTAGAGAAGAAACCCTCCAAAACCAAGCGGGTTACAGTTCGGATCCAATATTTAACTGCCTGTGATTGGATAGTTCGATTCCTTGGCAGTTCAGAACCGGAACTAACTCTGACCCGTAATTTGGAACCGTTGCTAACACTGATCATGGTAGTTTTCCATTGTTTTCCATGCTTACTCAAATCCCTTATGGCAAAGTGCAGGCATACCGGTCATCCAGTGAATGTAGTTGCAAGATGCCGGATATTTTGATTCTGCGTTGATGGCCCAATTTATTTGAAGATTGAACCCAATGTTTGCAAAACAGGATGACTCTATCTGTTTCCCCATTCATTAAAGAATCGATGTAAGAGCGTGCAGCCGTGTACCCCCTGGTATGAGTGTATAAGAGTAGATACGGTTGAAAACGTGAATATATGAATATAATTCAGTAGTATGTACGTAAAATTATCGCTGGAGTGCAATTGCACTCCCGCGAAGTGACTATATACTGGGCAGTAATCCGACCGCCATTAAATCATCTCCCTCTATATCTGCAGACCCCCTGGGCTGCCATACCCGTACATGAGCAAAGAGGAAAAGATCCTGACTTGTACACCCTCGTACAGCTTCATAAATCCCGCTACTGATTGGTACAGCTCAAGGGTAACCATTCAGTGGATCTGGCGCACGGGGAAACCCCACCTCAAGTGGTAGGTGGTAAAAACCCATGCCGACGCCATTTATACCGGGCCGAGATCTAATGGGAGAAGAGAAGAGAACAGAATAGGAGAAAAGAAAATCTCCAAATTCCCCCAAATCATCCAAGCCCTCTTCTCTGCATCCAAGTCCGTGAATCCCAGCCCGCTGCTGAAGCAGGCATTGTTCCAAGTCCACTTTCAAGTCAATAGTTACAAATATCCAAGTAGAGCCAATTTCTCAGAATCCAGGCCATTGCTCTCGGTAGTGCAGGCTCGGTGGAGCGTATGTTGTTATTGGCTTTCGCCATCGATCGTTCATTTATAATTTCCCTCATCAAACCCGTTTCAGAGTCTCCAGGGTGATCATCACGGCCACTGGGGCGATTAGGCCTTGGATTTGTCTTGGGATAGTCTCTGCAGTAGTTAATTGACTTCAATGGGTATACTCATCTTGATTATAGCTGCTGAACCACAGGCCATGCTCCCATCGACTATCTGAGTACACCATCAAGTAAACCTTCAAGTACGTCTTCGAGTCCACGGTTCCAAACATCCATGGCCACCTGTGCAGCAGGCCAGCAATCCCACCTCCAAGGGCATGTCCAAATATATTCTCAAGCTCACTTTGAGCTCTCCAAATCCGAACTTCCAAGCCCACGGCAGACCTTGTCGGTGATTGCCTCGGCGTTCAGCATTGATTGAATGACTCATTGATTGGCTCCAGATTGACTCGTATATCGGCTAACCGGATTTTCTTCGTCCTTGACATAGGTTGCAGTGATGATACATAGACATGCATTCGTATGTGCACGTTGAAGTTGCTGTAACTAACTTGTTAGTGTGGCATAAAAGGTCTTACTCACAATGTTACTAAGTATGCTTCCGCTTCAATTGCATTAAGGGATCCATTGGCTGGTTCTCATGCCTTCGACTTCCGAATTCGTTAATAAATCTAATCTGTAAGCATGCCATGGGAAGATCTTACTTGCCGTGTAATTCCAGCGCTGTTGCACTCTTGGAAACTCCAGGATGCTTGCATCGCGGCAGCCTCGTATATTCAATCAGGAGCGTAAGCTCACATCCCATTCCGATGTATCTAACTTGTAAGCCTGACATCTGAAGATCATATTTACCACATCAATGTCCTCCAGCACTCTTGAAACATTTGTACTCTCATAAGCCTGTATCGCAGCTTAGTACGTCTAACCCGGAGCTTCTGCTCCCATCCTCTGAATTCAATGTAGGTGCTTCCGTTATGCCGCACATTCCGATGAGATGCCATTCCGATAAGGTGCACATCCAATACGGTGAACATTCTGTTCTACTTAATAAACCATATCGGCGAGCTTGAAAATCTCTTTGCCGTTGGCGTATTTTGTCTGACGAGTTTGGGCCTCCAACCGGTTTCCTCAGAGAGTTCAGTGCATTACCTCCAGGCCAACGGCCAACATCTCATATATTTCTCAGCTCGGTATTGACATCTCGATATTGACATTTCGATGTTGATGTCTTGATATTGCTTCGTAGACTCACGGCCATTCTGTATTGCATTCGATTGAGCCTTGTAAATAATCCAAATAATGATCGCTTTGAGAACCACTTTTAACTTCGTTTCATGATAACTCTATGTTGTATAATATCTCTGATCCGGTAGCCATGTCGACTCTATGCCGGTAGCCCCATGAGCAGGCTTAGCTTCCATGATAAATCCTCAGCATCGTAATCATTGACTTCCCTGATGTACAACACCGTAACGGTGCTTCATGCTAGCACTTCCTGTACTGCAATGGTTTCCAGTAGGGGTCGTTTTGGAATATCCGGTACGGTAATCCCCCTCTTCGTGGTCGGAGCTCCCTCAACAACTCCAATCCCAATGTTGATCCTCATATCGATCCTTGTGTCGATCATAATACCTCAAATCACCTTCGCGGTTTGATAAGTAAATGTCTGTGAAGTGTATCCGGAATCTTGATTCCGATCATTTCGTCGGTACGTCCTAAATTTGCATATGTGCGCATCTGTACTCAATTGCTAGTTTCGTAGCTTGTCATCCAAATTACAGATCTTAAAAGGAAAGGGTTCCAAACGCAACCTCGCATCGCCATATAAGTATATAGACTCATCGTCATCCATATTAAGCTATCATCGTATGACGTTATAAGCACCGCAGAGGTCCAGCTTCGTGAATATCATGGCCTCGCGCGCACAGTCAACTATTTCTGAGATCAATGGAAGGGGATACCGATTCTTCACCGATGCTAAGGTCAGCGCGCAGTGATAGTCACAAAGTCTTAGGCCACCATCCTTCTTTTCCAGCAAAGAGAATCGGCGGTGATGACTGCTGAATGATGCCATTTGCTAGGTTTGCCCAGATGTATGCCCTTTTGGCGTCCTAAATTTGAACTCCGATAAATTGTAAATGCACCCGTGACCATCTGTCTCCGACTATGCATTTCTGGAATGTGCAAATTTGCACTCGTTCGGTTGACATTTCGTGGCTTTTTCTGTAACTCTGTGAGTTCTCTAAAGACCTTCTTTACTGACCTCCATGTAGTAAAAGTCCCCTTCGATACCACCGCCACCTCTTAACGCACTCCCATATTCCATCCATTGACATAACGTCCCTCATAAACATATCCACTCATCGATCTGTCTATATGGCTCGGATCTTGGGTCCAAATCCAGGATCTGGTACTTGAGCATGCGATCTCATTCCATGCTATTTCGTGAATACCACTCCACGCCACCATATCAGATCATGGTAGAGCAATAGGCTCGTACGATCATAACCACCAAAAATAATACCTCCTTGCGCTATGGTGACTGTTGCAGTCTCCCCTCGTCTGTTTGTTGGAAAATCTTCTTTTCGTCGACCATCATTTTGATACTCTTTTCATCAATTTACAGGTAATTCATTGCAGTATAGAATGTGTTAGTTGTATGTGGCTTGTAATCCTCCGTGGCACTATCGTTTCGAGTGCTTTTATGTCACTCCCACCGGCAATTGGAATACTCGATAGCGATCCTTATCATATGTGAAACTCGTTTCTGATGTCCGTACGGGTTCGTATGACTCCATAACAACTCCATATGTGTGTTAGCTAATTGTATGTGCAAAAGATGGAGCAGTAGATACGGAATCCAGGACGCATTGTCATTAACGGGTTATCATCAATGGAACCTCCGCCGTCCAATACTCCTGTCTTTGACTTAGCCAGCCGGTAGCAGTTATTCAAGCACCGTCACTGTGTAGCTCATCTGCCACAACTACCGCCGCTGCTCCCTGCTCGCCCATCCAGCGCCTGGGGCCTCTCTCACTGACCATCAGTGATGCCTTCTATGGTCGCTCTCAGCAGCCCTGTACAAACTCCCACTCTTAGGAAGAACGTACATCGACGACCTCCCCCTGGTCAATAGATTGTCTAAAGCAGTCGCATCAAGTATTTGAATATATGGGGTACAGACTCCTTCGGAACTCGCCTCCTCCCTAGCCATGATCCAGGTACATTCTCGGGGTATTCCTCATGGTCTACCCAGTTCACTGCCACCTCTTCCACTCACCCTGGGGTTTGCAGAGCCAAAAGTCGAATGTATCTGCATGTAGACGTCAGGATTTGTGGACTTGTTCCAGGGCAACCCAGGCACCAGCTTCATACAGTGCGTCCACTGCGGCTGCCACTATTTGTATGGATAAGCTCACTCAGCCAATCACGTACTTGTCTCACCTGATTGGGACTATCTGACAACCAAACAACGTCCATTCCCACTTGGGAATACGACAAGTATGAATTAAACCTCCTCAAACTGTATATACATACACAATCCGCAAGTCTCAGGAGGGTGCCCAGACGGTTCCCCCACCAATAGCCCCGTGGATCCTCAAATCCCCAACTATGAACCAAATCATCTTGATTGTTTTCCTAGTAACCCGCTTCATATGCCATCGTACGGGCACATATCTTTATTCACTCGTTTGGCAATAGGGTTTTGTTGACTTATTCGACGAAATTAAATAGAGTTGGCACTGATGGCTTCCCCTCACCACAATGATCTGTTTGCCACTTGAGAATATTCAGGGTTTGATATACTTCCCATTCGGAAATGCAGCCCGATCTCAATCACTGCTCCACAATCTTATACTGTATCCATTGATACACCAATCGTGGCCCTATTTATAATTTCCTTGTTGACTGCTTCGGAGTTGTAGCCATAGAGCCGTGGCTTCGGTTTGCCTCCGTGGCCCGTTTCAATCGTGTGTAATTGCCTAATTTGTAACACAGTTTAGGATCCTGTAAAACTTCCATAGCCACTGGAGAAAACTGCGTGCAGCATCTGTAGTACTTCCGACGAAATCGTTGCCTTTGCCGATAAATCGCAAGAGCTTCGGCCTACTCGGCTCTGTTAGCCTCGACCACGTGAAAATTCACCAGCGAAATGATAATCCTTGGTATGTGCATCGTGAAATTTTAGCTTTATCAACTTCGCTTTCAGTTTAACATTCAAAGGTTGACGTATTCAGGGGTGTCGTCAATGATCGCTTTGCCAGCACTTTATGCTGGATTGACTTCCGTCAATAGTATCTGACTCATCTCGATAGTTTGAATACGATTGTGCTCTTCGGACGAAGTTGGAGTGAATCTCTGCAGTACGGCCGGTTTTGGCATTGCCGGTAATGCATCTCCCGAGGTCATTTAAACTCCGGAATCATTCCTGTAATTGTCAATTGACTCAAATGGAGGATGGTAAACTTATCCGATCTCATCACTCTCGCGATTGGTAATCTGTTTGTGAAATGTTGTTCAACTTCGACCTCTACTGACATGATCGCTAACGCGTATCTGGCCGATTGGCTTCCGGAATCAACCTGTAATCATCTCTGCTACCGTCAACCTCAATTGGGTATACTTATTCAGACTCTCTGCTTCTGCAATTGATAGCTCTCAAATTTGAATGATTTCTTGTTTGGATATTTTGCGACGCGTCAAAAAGGGGTAATTCGCGAAATCCTGTGAGCGAAAGGTATTAAATTATAACCGAACATCAATAGTGTAAGACTGTACAGCTGTGTACGGCCTCGAATGAGAGTATAAGAGTGGATACGGTTGCAAACGTGGTAATATGAGTATAATAGAGTTGTATGCAGATATGATTTTCGCTGGAGTGCAATTGCACTCCTGCGCAGTGACTATATACTGGGCGGTTACCCAGCCGCCATTAGAATAGAATGGGGCAGTATTCATCAACCAGATGTCAAGAGCTTCGACTAACAAGAACCAAAATGCGGAGATTAACTTGAAGTCCTGATCTGACACTATATTCGATTGTAGACCAAGGAATCTCCATACTTCTTTAAGGAAATTTTCCATCATGGCTGGAGCGTTGTTCTTTTTATTATTCAATAGAATGAAGTAAGCCATTTTGGTGAATCGGTTAATGATTACCCATACATATGAGCATCCATCTGATACCGGTAATTCAATAACAAACTCCACACACATTGCATTCGATGGGCAGTTCACAAATTTCAGTGGTTGCAGGAGTCTGTTGCAAGTGTGGAATGCGGCTTTATCCCTTAGAAACTCAGGGTATGAGTGGACATGATCTTCAATGGATTTTGCCATTTGAGGCAAAAGGATGTTTCGTTCGACCTGCTTGATTAGTGTGCCCTTCTCCATGTATCTAGCCATCTTTCCACTGTGTGCTGCGCCCAATATCTGTATTTTCTACTGCCGATTGTCCAAAATCTACAGCCTGCTTTGACAATTAATGGCTACATTTTCAAACGCAATATCAGGTCTCAGATGTCCTTCTATGGCTTGGATGTTCTCTTTATACCATTCATCATCGTCACTAGCAACGCTGACCACTACTTCTAACATCTATAAATTGAACTTAACTATTGGAAATGCTCTCAACTTTGCAGAAGATATCACAATCCGTTTGCCGCATAACTTCATTGCCATTATTTGTACAATGTGTTCTTCAGACGTTTCCAACTGATAGGGTCTCAGAACATGGTGGTTTAGCCAATTTTTATTTTCTTCAGCACTACCTCCTCCATTTTGCGGATGGTATGCTGAATGCCTATATAATGCATCCGGTTTCCCATTTGCACTACCAGGTTGGTAGAATGTTTCAAAATTATATTCTGCAATCTCTTGAGCCCAGTAGGTTTGTCTACATTTCAAAATCTTCATACTCATGAGGTATTGGAGATTGATTGGATTGGTGAAGACACTGATTAGGTGAGCTGCACCTTAGAAACAAAATCATCATTCTTTGAATGCCAATAGTATGGTAAGCATCTGTTTGTTGTGGATTTCGTAGTTGATCTCGGCTTTAACCATCTTTTGATAGGTGTAGACTATCGGGTCCAATTATACATTAAATATTGGGAAGAGTACTGTGTCAATTGGAAAAATCACTTGCATCAGTTACTATCACCCTGGGCCAAATTGTCCTGAAGTGCCATGATAGGGGAGCCTGAGTAAAGTACTTGTTTTGTATGTCAAAGGCTGTTTGATATGGGGGATTTGTTTTGCAGTCATACTTTTCTTTTATATTCTTGGTTAACTGTGTAAGGGGATAACATATCTTGGAAAATCTTTTGATGAAGCATCAATAGAAGTTGGCCAATCTGAGAAAAGACTGGACATCATTGACTGACTCTGGCATCTTCCTTTTAGGAATTGTGTCAATCTTGTCCATAGACATACTGACAACTTCTTCTGATATAAGATACCCAAGAGATTCAACACACTTCTGGTGCCATTTGCACTTGTTCGGTCCAATAGCCAATTGCTTTTTCTGTAATTGAAGAGGGACTTTTCTTGTTAATCACACATAATCTTTTTCATTTTCTCTATAAATGAGGATATCATCTATGTAGACTACGACTCCACGATGGATTAGATTTCGCAAGATCTCGTTTTTCATATCCGCAAGTATAGCAGGTGTGTTTGCCAATATGAAGGGTATAACGAGATATTCGTAATGTCCATATCTCATTTGAAATACTGTTATCTATTTATCAGCAGGTTCAATTTGAATAAGGTTGTACCCTGTATTGATATCAATTTTGGTGAAAATCCTCAATCCAGCAACTCTGTTTCTAGGTTTGTTCATTAGTGGCAATGGATACCAGTTCATGATCATCACCCAATTAAGACTTCTGTAATTTGCGCAGAACTATCAGCCTCGCCCATATGGCTTTGGAATTCAAAATATGGGTGCATCTGTTGGTAACTTGCCTGGATGAATCTTTCCTGAATCTGGTATTTTCTCTACTTGTTCTTTAAGGACTGAACAATTGTTTTCTTGTAGTGCATAGATGGCACCCCACGGAGGTTGCTCGCTATCTTTCAAGTGAATGGCATGATTGTAGAATTCATGTGGTGGAAGATAATTGGCCGTTCATCCATTGATTAATGTTTGAAATACTCTGTATTGCCGCAGAATTTGTTCTGCCCAATTGATCTCAATTTCATGTGCCACATTGACTTGAATTGAACCAATGACCCCAATGCATTGAGGATCAGTACCGAACTTCCAAATGCAATCGTCATATTCGATTGAATATGAACATACGACTGCAATTTCGCAGTGTTGATGCCAGGGTATCAATGAACACTGAATCATGTTATTTTCTTCAGTATATCCATGGAGTGCTCTATGCTTCACCATCCACCAGTAAAGTCACATGATATCAGACAAATCCCCTATTGAACCAATTTTGAATGTTTCTTTGGTATCATCGGATTCATACTGCAGTGTAACCTGGAAGATATACTGCCAACTCACTCCTTCTATTCTTTCACCATTAAAATTTTTGACTATCTTTGGTTCCGTTCAAGTCACTAATGGAACACCATGTGACTCAGCCTACTGCTTCAACATAATAGGTGTATCACACCCTGTACCCAAGGGAATCCATACAGGAATGTTTTTTTGGTTTCAATAGCTTGCAAACATGAATATGGTGGGTCTTGAACCCATCGTGGGTTCAGGTAGCGATTGTTGGGATTGATTGGGTACAGGCTGAGTTGTGTTGCCTACAGCCTTGAATTTTTGATCATTTCGTTTGACAACCATGGTGAACTGCGTGTTGGCTTAGCTCCGGCCACAATCGGTTGTGGTTGTAGGTTGATGAGAATATAATCAATTTTGATATGTTTGACACTTGTCATGCTTGGATGACTTAACCAGCATACTTCGAATATGGAACTCATCATAAGGTATTCTTTCTTGAAGAGCAGAAAAGAAAGTTTATTCCATATTGACAATCTAAGCAATACCCATGACCATATTGGCAAAACCAAAGACCCAAAAAAACACAGATGTCTGTACCCATGTAATCCCAATAAAATTTGAATATTTGTACCCATAAATACCAGAACCAGAGGTATCTGTACCTCAAAAATTCATAAGAACAACTATAATTCCAAAGGAAAGACAAAAGAAACTTGTTTTATGGATCAATCTCAATACCATCTGTGTCAACCTTGTGAAGCACTTGAGAGCATGAGGCAGCTGCTGGATTTGTATTTTGGTTAGCCAGACTTCTATGCTTGACCTTCAAAGATAAGGTTGTTACTTCTAGGGTTTTCACCCTAGGAATCTTACCCTTCATCTTCATCTTACTGGAGGAGATCTTGATTGTATTCTTACCAAAGACCCATTGATGCTCTGAAGAACTGCAGAGCTTCCACTCATTGTGCTTGGCTCGTGCTTTCGGCAAAGATTCTGGAATGACTCTCAAAGCTTTGCCTTTGTCTGTATTGACTGGCTTATAACCCATCTTCCCTGTTCGAAGTTTCTTGGAGTCAGAACTTTTCACACAGTTCTTTTTTCCTTAATTCCCCTTGTCATTACCATTCTTATGATGCTTCCTGTTATTTTTCATTTTGTCCTTGGACTTGTAATCATTGTGATTGTGTGTTTCTTGCAGGAATTTCACATATAGGCAGCTGATATGTTGGAGCAGTCGTTTGTATTCTGAATTGTCATTTGGTGCAATCCTCAAAGAGAATATTGAATCCTTGATTTCTTTTTTGAGTCCACTGTGTTGAGCCTGCGGCCATGCAATCCCTGATAAGCAGACAAGGTAGTTCAAGTCCTCCATCTTTATGATATACTCCTGGATATCTTCCTTTTACAGCAATTTCTTCTTCTTTTGGAAGCATTCTGATTCTTTCTGTGGGCCAATAAAATGTGCCTCCATAGCACAGGTGAATGCTGACCATGTGTTAATCCGGAAATGCTTTCTAAGGTGTTTTTCTCGGTTGTTGTACCAGGCCAAAGCTGTTTTTCAAAGGATACTTCCAACAAAGATAATTTTATTGTTTTCATCATTATAATTATTCTTGATGTGTTGGTAATCGCAATCCACACCGGTAATCCATATGCGGTCAGACTCTGATCTGTCCATTGTGTCTCCCTTGAATCTGTAGCAAAGTTCTAATTTTTTTTTCTTGTTTGTATTTGGAGTTTTTGGTGGTTAGGGTGGTACTTGTAGTGGTACATGTGGTGGTAACGAAGATGATTTGCTATAATTCATTCCTTCAGGTACTGGAAGTAATGGGGGAACATTGTCTCCACAATCAGAAGAGCTGGAGCTTTTCAAGCTTGAGCTAGAGGCCTTGGGATCCTCTGGCAGGTTTCCTCCAATACCTGCTACGCTGTCTCCATCACCATTCGATTTTGGATTTCCAGCATATTTTATCCACATTCCAATACCATCACTTTCAGTACATTCAAGGTGGAATCCCTGCTCAGTTTGATCGGTATCCTCAGCCATTGGTGTCAGCATTAACCAGACCATTGAACATACAGATTTCTTTATTTTTTCATCTGACAGCTTAATCTTCCAGGCTCTAGTTCATTCTTGGAATTTTGGCTCAAAGTCCTTCTCCATCCTTCACTCAGCCTCCTTTCTCTGCTGATTTGCTTTGTCTGCCTTTTTTTGCATCTTCTATATCTCCATATGGGACTTGACATATAGTCCAGATATTCATTGACCTTCTTCTGTAGCTTTGAGCTGATTAACTACCAGCCTTTGGGATTGGGTATGCATCTGGATGGCAAGGTATTCTTCGGCTCATTTCCTATTGTTGAGCAGAGTCAAAAGTGTTCCCCAGGCTCTTCCACAGCATGGGATTTGCTCCCTGAGGGCTGACCACAGCTCTTCATAAACTTTGGTGGATTGGGCCTTCATCATACAACATCAGCATGGACATTAGCTGCAAATACTGAGGATTGGATAAGTATATCATAATACATCTTGCATTGAGCCCTGTCTATCTTTTCCACTCCTTGGCAAATGGCATTTTATATCATGTTTTACCTACTGATGAGTGCTTTGTAAGCTCAGGCTAATTCTGGGTGGGCCATCTGTATCTTGAAATTTTTCTGCCTTGCTTCCTGAATTGGAGTATCAGTCCATCCCAGCTCTCTCTTGATTTCATCCTAAAGCTGGATCATCTAGTCCACAATATCTTTCTTCATGATGGGCTGATGTTGCAATACCAGCTTATTCTTATTGCTGGACAGAATCAACACATTTTCCTTTCTGACCACCATCTAGGCCCCCATCATACTGGTGTCTGATCCACCCAATATAGAACAACAAATAATTGCTCAACAGAGGGGGTATGAAAGGAGAGGAATCATGTTCCGGAATGTAGCTCCAGTTGTACCAATGGCTTGTAGTCTGGGTGGGATGCATATCTGATCATGGACTAGCAACATAGGAATTGGTAATGAAATCGAGTGGGTATATCATCCAAATTCATTCACCAATTCCAATGGTAAATGGCTGTAACTATGGTTGATAGAGTGGCTGCCGCTCTTCCAATTGTTGTATGGGTTCCTCCGCAGTTGTACTCATAATAATACAGTTCCTGATCTTCACATTTGATATGCAAGCCATTCTATCTGGTCCAATGATCAGCGAGGACAGGATCATTGACAGTTAGATCTCCTCCTTGTTGGGGCGTATCTGTTCAGTACTGGTTCCACAGATATGCCGTATGACGTATGTCCTAAAGGTAATCCTCGAAATGTTCAGCTGTTTTGTTAAGGAAAGCGTTGATACAATTGAAGCAGTTGAAAAATTCATATTCTGCAAGCTGTGAGCAAATTGTAACAAAATCGAAGAGGTTGACACGACAGTGGCAGTTGGAGTTCTATGGCATCAAAATCACATGATGTCTCAATGTGGGTAGAAAGAATATCTTCCTCAGAAGTTTTTCTTGGCTAACAATATAATGTAACACTGGGAGTATCACTCCAGGTTTTGCCTGGTCAAAGTATTAATCATACACAATTTGGGACTGCTTTGAAGGTAAAATAGGAGATTCTCTCGGAATGTTGAAATTACTGAAAGATTCGGAATGAACAGAATTGGCTCTCTCCAATGTGGATGTTGTTAAGGTTTGTTCTCCCTGCTGAGAAAGTTGATACCATTTCTACCTTCGAAAAACTCAAAGGTCATTATACCTCTTTCTTCGCTTTCTGACCAATGCCTTCATTTAAACATTGCTCTAGAGTTCCCATATCTCCGAACCAATGCCACTCCTTCACAACTACCACAGTCCTCTATCTCTTGAACCTCTATTGTTATGATCATCATTGGAATATAATCACCCCATTGGTATCCTTCATAATATCAAGCTTGCAGGCTTGTACCACTGGACCAGAGATATTCTTTGGATCTGATGACCTCTGGACAAATAGACCTCTCTCGATAGACTGCGAATTTACTATTTAGCGTCTGCAGGTATTCTCAGACGTCTGGCAATTGTTGGCTTTTTGGCTGGGACCATTCATCTGTTTGCCAGCTATGCATTTGTTTTTGGTAAGAATAAGCTTCTTGGCCAATGCCGTTCAGCTGTTTGTTGGCTGGCCATGTGTTATCAGCGATTTGGAGCGGAAGCAACCACATCCATTAACTTGCCGTCAACACTGATCTATGGTGTCAGTGTTCATTTGCTAGCTATTGGAAAACATTGGATTCGGCGTCCAAGATGAGTGATAGCCGATAAAATCTGATTAGAAAAATTGTGGGTGATTGTATATAACCCTGCTGCAAACATCCTAGGTGTAACATGTATAATTGTCAATCGCTGTATGGAAAAGGCTCACTTTGATTTGTTGAAAGATAGGGAGATGAAAGCTACAGACATGATCACAATTGTTCTGAAAGAGATGTGGAGGTTTCATATCTGACTATCGAACAGAGTGTCAGATCGGGACTCTAGGTTCACCTCCGTGTTTCGGTCCTGATTGGTAGATGCTCTTGATATTTGGTGAAAGATGTCTTCCCCATGCACCATTTAAATGGATGGGCAAACAGAAAATGTCAACCAAATATCGGAATGCTATCTGTGTGTCACGGTTGTGTCGAGTGAGGATCGAAGGAGGAGAATGGATCGATGAAGAATAGATGGGAATACGAAGGGAAACAGGTTTCGATGGAAGGAATCAGGTTTGAAGGAAGAGAAACAGGTTTCGATGGAACAAATCAGGTTGGAAGGAAGGGAAACAGGTTTCAATGGTTGTGTTGTAAATATGACGTGATGGTTATGGCGTGGGCTATGGTTTGCAAGGGTTGTGTACATAGTTGGGTGAAGTTGGAATGTATTTTGGAACGAGTGAGTAAGAGTGACGTTGGTCGCATTAGTTGTATATAAGGACAACCGATTTGCGGAAAACAGGTTTGTTCTTCACTCGAGCTCTAGTCTACAAACAATCAATAAGCTTCGGCACTAACCTTTGTTCACTTCTGTGATTCCGGAATTCCAGTCTCTTGTTTGGTTACACAGTACCCACGATCACTGCAAATTTAGTTCAGTTTTAATAATCCCTAAAACTCTGAACCTTGAAACCTGGACAGAAGAACGAGTCCAAAATCGATTTTACTGGTTATAATGTAGTATATGTGCCACTATCATCACCGATGCGGCTGTTACTTTTGTCACCATCCTTGCAATCTGCAGAGCCTGGTGTTTAAATCTGTTGGTAATGTCGAAAACCGGTTAATAGTATACAGTTTCTGGAGACACATTTGCATAGTGTACATCTGGAAATTTGGACGAGAAGAATCCAGCATATTTGAATAAATTCCAGCGTTCAACAGCAACAAACCTCAACAATCCCCAATCAATTTCTTCGACCTAGCCCATCGAACCACAAACATCTTTAAACAAGAACCACTGAACGTTTTTAATAGCATCGATGCTATTCTCCTCGAACCCAAAGAACCCATCCAAGTCTATTTTTGGGACGAACCACAAGCGGTATCTCCCTGGCATAGCAACTGGATGGAAGCCCCAAGCAACCGAGGAGGTCTCCAAATCGATGACCCAGTTTTCAAAAACTTTTGTACCAAATACTACGTACTTCATGTCGATTGCCAGGACAAAGAACCGTGCGACTGCGAATACAACTGTGGAGGTACACATACAACAATCGGAAGAGCAGCTGAAGCTCAAACCACAAAATCAGATTCCACGATCAAGGCAACACATAAAGATATAGAAAGTCATATTTTGTTGACAGATTACAATGAACGAAATGCAAATCAGGGAAAGGGAATAGATCGAGAAATGCACCCGGCCCCTTTACCAACTCCGCTGATCATCGTAACAATACCCAGTAAACATGAAATGTTCTTTTGGTAGATGGTCAACCCATTTCTAGAGCCAGAAATTGAAGCAGCACTGCATCAGCTCTAGGAGAACGCCGATCAGGTAAAGAAGTACCTTAAGAAAAAACCCCATTCCCACTTCACAGCCGCCCACCTCTGTCACGGTTGTGTTGAGTGACGATCGTTGGTGGGTTGATGATCGGTGAATAATATAAATGATAAAGCACGATGAAAATGAAATCAGGTTTTGAACGGAGGCTAAAGCACGACGAGAATGAGATCAGGTTTCCAATCAGGTTTTATGGGAAACGACAGAATCGTACGAAAGCGATGTACAAAGAAAGCTGGTGTTCAGATGTATTATGGAACAAGTGAAACACAGTATATAAACAAGGCGTTTGGCGGAGGATAAATTTCTTTCTTCACTTGTTCTCTCGTCTATAAAACAATCAACTAGGTCTGGCCTTCACTTCTTTCACACTCTGTAATTCTGGATCGAGTGTCTTGCATACAGTCGTCGTTTCGAACCTACAGGCTACTCCTAGATCCCTCGACCACCCGGCTTCCAGTTTCTATAACCCCTAGAACCTTGAGCCCTGAACCCTCGATACCGAACCCTGAAACCTTGACAGAAGAACGAGTCTTTAATCGATTCTACCAGCTATATTCTTGTTTTATGTGCCGTTATCCTCACCGTTTAGGTTGCTATTCTTGTCATCGCATTTGCAAAGCGTCTTGCGAAGTTTTCAAATCAGCAAGCAATTTCGAAAATGGATTGGTCATCCAATCCTACTGGAGACACATCTGTTTATTGTGTTTGTGGACTTTTCGAAGACCTACGAATCCAGATATTTTCACCAACCAGTGCCACTTCTAAATAACACATGAGCAAGGACGAAAGGACCTGCGACTGAATTTACTTTTGCTACTGTTCAGAAGCAGAAGGAAACCTAGACCACAATTATCCAAACCCAACAATCCACCTCAACTGCGGAGCCATTCAGGATTCGACTGACACACCTACCTGCAACTGCGGCATTGAGGAATTCGACGCGTTTTTCGATTGCATTGAGGAAAAAGATTGCATACTCTGTTCACTTTGTACTATCGATTTCGAATCCCTCCTGCCTTGGTATATTGCCCAACTGCAAGCAAATACCCTTTTTTAGTCAACGTGGAAGCAATCAAAGAATGTTAGTTAACCAAGAAAAAGATTGACAGCGATTCGCCATCGGTTGTTAAATGTGCTGGAACCCAAATAAGTGTATTTGGTGCGAAACCCCCTGTGGCAATGACTGATGGATATACTCGAAAAGTGATACCTGGAGGCACATCTGTGATGAATGCCTTGAAGTAGCACAAACTTTCGGTTGGAAAATGAACAAATATCTATATCAATCACCATTCGAAAACTGTTGAAATGTCAGGAGAATCTTCAAGAACAGCCCACGATGTGACGTTGACCAGAAAACTCCAGCTGGCATTGGACAACATAACACACGCAAATTGGAGGTAATGGACGAAAAATAACTCCAAGAACATATCCAAGCAATCAACACAGGACTCACAGCCCTTGTTCAGTTACCAACAACCAGCAGGTGGAACGAATTGTTAAAGGAACAACACTCTCGGAAAAATGCAGAAGCATGAATATCGGAGTTATTGGCAGAAGGAAACAAGGTCATTGAGAAACGGAACAACCTGAAACAGGAGCTGCTTCTTACACAACAGAAGTTAAGAACCACGGAGGAAAGAGTGCCAGTCAGCACACATGGAGACCTGCAAGCCAAGATCGCAGATCTAGAACAACAATTGGAAAACAGAACACCAGAACGAATGGAAAACCTCAGACAGGAATTAGAAGAAACAGAGGAACAGTTAAGAATCTGTGAAACAGAAAGAAACGAATATCGGGATCAAGTCAAAAGAGTGTGCGCACTCGCGCGGAATGGTGATAATGGTGGTGGTAACAGAGAACATAAAGGCAGCGAAATTCTCCAATTTTCGGAAACAGACCAAAGGGCACTTCGAGGATGGATGGAACAATTAGCCATAACAATTGCAGATGCACCGGGACGATTCTTCAGCGAACAATCCAACATGAGCTACGCAGCAAATCGACTAGAAGGTGTGGCCCTGAATCCAATTCTACCATACATTGACAGGAAAACCGGAGATCTGAAGTTAGCGTCACTAGAAAAATTGCTGGACCTATTGCAATTGGCTTTCGGAGACCAGGAAATACGGGCCACAGCGAATCAGGAACTGCTCAAACTTAAGCAAAAAGATCTAGAATTTGCCCAATACTACGCATAATTCCAATGGTGGGTACCTGATGTCGATTGGAACGAAGCAGCCCAGTTGCAAGTGTTTCATCAAGGCCTATCTGAGGAGATGAAGGACTCACTACAGCACTGCGACATCCCGTCGGACCTCACAGAGTTTGTCAAAATGTGCTTGAAAAGAGACTCCCAAATCCGCGCCCGAGCTGTGGAGAGAAAGTCAGCAAGATTGACAGCGGGGTCAAAGAATCACGAAATCACGAGCAACACCACACCTGTCTCAGAAACAGCACCAGCAGGCACCGTGGCAGGTTACCACGGCCCTGCTCCAATGGACCTCTCATCAGTGAAGGGGAGGAACATTACTCCGGAGAAATGCAAGCGGCGAGGGGAAGAAGGACTTTGTGTGTACTGCGGGGATAGCAGGCACTTCGCGGCATCGTGCCCAAGAAAATTGAACGTAGCATCAGGACAAGTGGAAGTAACACCTTTTAAGAAAGCAGGAAACGAAATGGATGCAGATTCGCGAACAGGGAAAGGAAAGGAAGTCGAGTCGGGAACAGTGTAGGCCAGTGCAATAAGAATGGCCATTGCGCTGGACACGAATCTCCTTTGCCTACAGTTGTAAAATCTTGTTTTGGAATATCGCAGTTTTCGATTAGTAGTGCAGTAATTAAGGAGTCTTTAATGGAAAGCAAACATCTTGTTGTAAAATGTTCGCTGAAAATCGGAGACCGGTTGATCGACACACACGCCCTGATCGACTGCAGAGCCATGCCAATAGCATTTGTGGATAAAGATTTTGTTCGCCATCATCAGTTAGAAGAAAAGAAATTACGAGAATCAAGAGAGTTAGAAGTTATCGATGGAAGACCCATCAATCAGGAACCATCACACCATGGCCAAGTTAAACATAGGAATACGATCAACCAGGAGCAATTGCCAGCGTTGGTAACAAAGTTAGGGCATTACCCAATTGTGCTCGGATTGCCATAGTTACAACTCCACGATGTCACGATCAAATTCCAGAACCGAAGTATCGGCTTCGAAACCAGTTACTCCAACAGCACTGCCAGCATCATTCGAGCGTATGGATATGGGGCAACCACATGGTACAACAGCCACAGGTCGGGAAGGGCCGAAATTAGGCATCTGTGCGGTAGCAGCATCACCTTTGGTAAGGAGAATAAGAAAGGAGAAACAAAGGGTTTACACCGTCACGCTCTACGAGATCAACAAAGCCCTAGGAATAAAAGATTTACACGAAAAGCCTCTCGAAGAAGTTATCCCTAAAGAGTACCATGAGTTTCTACCCTTGTTCAGTAAAGTAATTGCAGAAACACTTCCACCACATCGACCCTACAAGCACAAGATTAAATTACAGGATGGCTTTACTCCACCGTTCGGACCCATTTACAGCTTATCTCGAGAAGAACTCCAAGTTTTAAAAGCATGGATCCAGAGGAACTTGTCCAAGGGATTCATCTGGTCGTCTTCATCACCTTGCGGAGCTCCAGTGCTATTCGCTCCAAAGCTGGGGGAAGGCCTAAGGCTCTGCGTCAATTACCGAGGCCTAAATGAAGGAACGATAAAAAACCGTTATCCGCTGCCATTAATTCAAGAAACCTTGCTAAGAATCTCAAAAGCCCACTATTACACCAAGTTAGATGTCTGCGATACGTATAATATGATTAGAACTACGGCAGGAGATGAATGGAAAATGGCTTTTAGCACTCGATATGGACTGTTCGAATCCTTAGTTATGCCCTTTGGACTTACCAATGCGCCAGCATCATTTCAAGAATTTATCAATGATACACTACGCCCCTTTTTGAACATATTCTGCACGGCCTTTTTGGACCACATCCTTATTTACAGCGATAATTCAAAAGAACATAAAGAGTACGTTGGAGCGGTAATGACATCACTCAACAAAGCCGGCCTCTACCTAAAAGCAGAGCAGTGCGAGTGCCATAAGGAAGAAGTCAAATACCTAGGATTAATTGTCGGAGTAAACGGAATCAGAATGGACCCGGAGAAAGTCCAAGCAGTTGAAAAATGGGAAGCACCGGAGAAACTTAAAGCAGTCCAAGCCTTCTTAGACTTTGCTAACTTTCATCGACGGTTCATACGGAATTACAGCAGGGTGGTACAACCACTAACAAAATTTACGAAAAATTTAGTACCTTTTCTCTGCGGACCAGACCAAAAAATGGCTTTCGTGGAACTCAAAAGGGCCTTTACGACGGCACCAGTGCTAGCCCATTTCGATTGTGAAAAAGAAATAGTTCTCGAAACCGACGCCTCAAATTACGTATCCGCAGGAGTCCTCTCCCAGTACTACGATCAAGGAGTGCTATACCCAGTGGCCTTCTTCTCAAAGAAACATTCGCCTGCCGAGGAAAATTACGAAATATATGATAAAGAACTGGGTGCGATAGTCAAAAGTTTGTAACAGTGGACACCTGAGTGCGAAGGTTCAGCACATCCGATTAAGATTCTCACAGATCACCAGAACCAGGAATACTTCCTGACGTCGAAACTGTTGCACCGAAGGCAGACCAGGTGGACCGAATTTCTCTCCCGCTTCAAATTCAAAATCGTTTATCCCCCAGGCAAACAAGGACAAAAGCCCGATGCACTCACAAGAATGCCAGGAGACATTCTTCCGAAATGGGGGGCAGAAAAGACGCAGGAAATCGTGCTAAAAACAGCAAACCTCGACAAGGAGCTATGCAAAACCTTGGTAGTTGCGTTTGCAGAGACGGTCAATCTGGACAGCGATTCAACAAGCACCGAAGAATTATGAAACTGGGTACAAAGGGTGTGTCGACAATGCCCGCAGAATAGCAGTGAAGGACTATGCACCCACAAGGAACAAACGTTGGAAACTTCCGAAATACAAATCCAACCAATGGACGAGAACAAACTCCAATGGATCCAGGAATATCATGATTCTCCAGTCACGGGGCACCCAGGACGAGCAAAAACCTATGACCTGCTAAGTCGAAGCTATTCATGGAACCAAATGAGATAGGATGTGGACCGCTATGTACAAAACTGCCACACCTGCCAGCGGAGTAAGACAACCCACAGAACGACCCATGGATTACTACGACCACTAGAGATACTGGAGCAACCGCGGAAGGACTTGAGCATGGACTTTGAAGTTGGGCTGCTGGAATGTGAAGGATTCGATGCAATATGGGTAGTAGTCGATCGCCTAACAAAAATGCGTCATCTGGTACCTTGCACAGACAGTGTAGACGGAAAGAAACTGGGCGAAATGTACATTAAGGAAGTGTTCAGACTGCACGGACTGCCCGAAACAATAGTATCAGATAGAGGACTGTAATTCACTTCGGAATTCTGGAAACACGTCTGCAAAAGATTGGAAATCAAACGAAGACTGTCAACTGCATACCACCCTCAGACTGACAGCCAAACTGAGAGCGTCAATGCAGTAATAGAACAGTACCTTGGAAATTTCGACAATTATGAGCAAAATGACTGGGCTCGATGGCTACCCATGGCAGAGTTTGCAGCGAACAATCATACCTCAGAGAAGACCAATTGCTCAGTGTTTTTTGGTAACTACGGCTTTCATCCACGAATGACTTTCGGCCAACATCCAATTAAAGACCCCAATGATATTTGCGAGGTAAACGCTCAGCAGATGGCCCAACGGATGGAGCAACATCTCAGTGAACTCGGAGCCGAAATGAAATGGGCCCATACTGTACAGTCCGAACAGGGCAATAAGTCCCAAAGGGTCAGTACAGTATTGGAAGTCAGCAATAAAGTTTGGCTGGACGCTCGCAATATATCAACAACTCGACCAAGCAAGAAACTCGACTGGAAACGCATTGGACCGTACAAAATCACCAAGATCGTTAGTCCATGGGTCTATAGAGTTAAGCTACCATATCAACTATGCATCCACGACGTTCAACCAATATCCAGATTGGAGAAGGCAGCCCAGGATCCTCTCCCGAATCAAAAGCAAGAACCACCACCACCAGTAATAGTGGATGGAGAAGGGGAGTACGAAGTGGAGCAGATAGATGATTCCAGGCTGTTTCGGAGGCAGCTGCAGTATTTGGTAAAATGTAGGGGCTACGACGTACGCAGCTGGGAGCCTGTGACCAACGTAGATGGACTCAAGGCTATCGACAATGTTCACCCCGAACAACCTGGCATGCCCGGATCATGAAACTCATAGGTACTCGGCATTGGAGTGGGGGAGCTACTGTCACGGTTGTTTTGAGTAACGATTGATGGTGGAGTAATAATCGGTGAATAATATTTAAAGATAAAGCACGACGAGAATGAAATCAGGTTTCGAATCAGGTTTTACGGGAAACGACATAATCGTACGAAAGCAATGTTCAAAGAAAGCAGGAGTTCGGATGTATTATGGAACGAGTGAAACACAGTATATAAACCAGGCGTTTGGCAGAGGATAAGTTTCTTTCTCCACTCGTTCTCTCATCTATAAAACAATCAACTAGCTTCGGCTTTCACTTGTTTCACACTCTGTGATTCTGGATCGAGTCTCTTGCATACACTCCTCGTTTCATAGCTACAGGCTACTCCTAGATCCCTCGACCACCCGGCTTCCGGTATCTATAACCCCTAGAACCTCGAGCCCTGAACCCTCGATACCAAACCCTGAAATCTTGACAACCTCCTTACAGCAGCCTCCCATGATCACAGTCAAAATGTTAGAAGGTTCCTCAAGACCAACTCGAGATGTCACGCTGACCAGCGCATTACAACTGGAATGGGAAAATGTGGCAGCAAAAATACAGAAATCATGAACAAAACCCAGCTCAGGCAACACATACAGGATATCAACACAGGGCTAACAGCATTGGCTCAACTTCCAACAATATGCAGGTTGAACAAATTGTTGAAGGAACAGCAATGTGTGAAAGATGCGGAAGCGCAAATCTCGGAATTGTTGGCAGAAGAACAAAAAATCATGGAGGAACGGGACAACCTGAAACAGGAGTTACTGCTTGCACAACAAATGATAGGAACCAGGGAGGCAGTAATACAAGCATGCAGTCATGGATATCTGGAAGAAAAAATCCAAAACCTAGAGCTACAACCGGAGGAAAGGAATCCAGACGTAGTGGAGTTAAGGCAGAATCTGGAGGATGCTCAAGCACAGATGGAAAGATTGAGGGACCTGGCAGAAGAAAATCAACAACAGGTGACCCGAATTTTGAGGTTGACAGAAGGAAGGACAGGAGAAACAGGAGAAAGAGAAGAGAGGGAAGAAAAGGTAAATAACATCGCCAGCTTCTCAGGAGAAGATAGAAAGGAACTCCGAGGGTGGAAAGTGCAGTTGGCCCTGAAAATAGCCTCATAACGGAATGCATTCAACACTGAGCAGAAGAAGCTGAGATACGCGGTTGGATGGCTAAAGGGGGTAGCCCTGGCACAGTTAATCCAACGATGTGATGAAATCTCTGGGGAAGTTTAACTAGATTCCCTGAAAGATCTAGTTGACCTGCTAGATTTAGCCTTTGGAGATCAAGACAAAGCAGCAACAGCTAAAAGGGAACTCCTGAGACTCAGACAATGAGACCGCGAATTCTCCCAATACTACGCGGAATTCCAAAGATATGTAACAGACGTCAAGTGGAAGGAAGATGCCCAAATGGATGCCTTACGAAACGGGATATCTAATCAACTTTAAGACTCACTGCAACATATCAAGGAACCGGAAAGCATCGTCGAATTCATCAAACTCTGCTCAAAACAAGATTCACAGTTGAGAAGACACGCAGCGCAGAAAAGTCGGGGAAGTGGGAGGGCTATGAGAAATCCGAGATAACGACCAACACCAAATCCACCCCAGACGCAGCACCAGCAAAAACAGTGGCAGGCTATCATGGACCGGCACCAATGGACCTTTCGGCAGTCAAGAGAAAGATGATTACTCCGGAAGAACAAAAGAGACCCAGCGAAGGAGGATTATGTATGTACTGTGGGGATAGCAGACATTTTGTGGCATCATGCCCCAGGAAGTTGAAGGCAGCATCAGGACAAACAGAGGTATCACCTTTCAAGAAGGCAATGAATGAAGGAGACGCAGATTCAGAAACAAGGAATGGAAAGGAAGTAGAGTCGGGAAAAGTTTAGTCCAGTGCAATAGGGCTGGCCATTGCGCTGGAAACGAATCTTCTTTGTCAGTTAATGCTAGTTTTGGTATATCTCAGTTTTCTATTCAAAGGGCAGAAATGAAGGAATTTTCTATGGAAAGCAAGCACCTCGTTGTGAAATGTTTGCTGAAAATGTAAGACAAAATCATTGATACCAATGGTTTGATAGACTGCAGAGCTACTGAAATAGCATTAATTGACAAAGATTTCGTCTGCCATCATCAAATACAAGAAAAGAAGTTAAAACAAGCAAGAAAATTGGATGTTATAGATGGAAGACCCATCGAATCAGGAACGATTACAACCATAGCTAAACTTGACCTAAGAATACAAAGACATCAAGAACAATTATCCGCGTTTGTCACAAAGCTAGGTCACTATCCCATAGTGTTGCGACTCCCATGGTTACAACTTCACGATATCACAGTCAAGTTCCAAAAGAAGAGCATCGGATTCGAAGCAATTACTGGCAACAACACTGTCAACATCATTCAAGTATATGGGTATGGGGTAATCACATGGAAACAATGGGGGAACTGGACAAACCAAAGCTGAATATATGTGCAATAGCAGCGGCACCGTTCATGAGACAAACCAAGAAGGAGAAACTCAAAGTATACGCAGTAACACTATACGAAATCAACAAGGCCCTCAAAGTAAAGAACCTTCAGGAAATACCCCGAGATCAGTTAATTCCAGAAGAATATCATGAGTTTCTTCCTCTTTTTGACAAGGTTATTGCTGAACAACTACCTCCATACAGACCATATAACCACAATATCACCCTCCAAGAAGGCTTTATACCACCATTCGGACCAATCTACAGTTTATCGAGAGAGGAATTACAAGTCTTAAAGGAATGGATTGAAAAGAACCTGTCAAAATGATTCATCAGATCATCGTCATCACCATGTGGGGCCCCAGTATTATTTGCACCCATATCTAACAGAGGCCTCAGGTTATGCGTGGATTATAGAGGCCTAAACAAAGAAACAATCAAAAACTGGTACCCCCTGCTTCTGATCCATGAAACCCTGTCAAGGTTATCAAAGGCCAGGTGGTATACCAAGTTAGATGTCCGGGACGCCTGCAATATGATCAGAATCACAGAAGGGAATGAATGGAAGACAGCGTTCAGTACCTGCTACGGGTTAATCGAATCACAGGTCACACCCTTTGGACTAACCAATGTACCAGCATCCTTCCAGGAATTCATCAATGATACACTCCACCCTTTTTGGATATTTTCTGCATGGCATTTCTGGACGATATTCTCATCTACAGTGACCATTTGATGGAACATTCAGAACATGTCAGAGCAGTAATGACAACGTTGAAGGAAGCTGGATTATACCTGAAAGCCGAAAAATGCGAATTCCACCAACAGGAAGTCAAGTATCTAGGACTAATAGTCAGTGTCAAAGGAATCAGAATGGACCCAGAAGAGGTAACATCAGTCAAGGAGTGGGAAGCACCTGGCAAACTCAAAGAGGTTCAAGCATTCTTGGGATTCGGCAACTTTTATCGAAGGTTCATCAGGAATTACAACAGGGTTGTCCAACCATTGTCCAAGCTGACGAAAAAAGTGGTACCATTCCATTCGGGACGTGATCAGGAACAGGCGTTTGCGGAACTGAAAGAAGCGTTCACAAGAGCACCAGAACTCGCACATTTCAATTACAAAATGGAAATCGTCCTGGAAACAGACGCTTCTAGTTACGTGTCAGCAGGAGTCCAATTACAGTACAATGATCAAGGAATCCTTCACCCGATTGCATTCTTTTCCAAGACGCATACATTAGCGGAGGAAAATTACGAAATCTATGATCAGGAGTTAGGAGCTATTGTCAAATCTCTGGAACAATGGGGCCCGGAATGCGAGGGATCAGCACATCCAATCAAGATACTAACGGACCACAAAAACCTCGAGTTTTTCATGACGTCAAAATTATTCAATAGAAGACAAACAAGGTGGTCTTAATCCCTATCGCGATTCAAGTTTAGGATTGTTTACCACCCGAGAAAACATGGACAGAATCCCAATGCACTCACCAGAATGCCAGAAGACATTCCTCCGAAGGTGGGGGCAGAAAAAACCCAACAAATCGTGCTCAAAACGGAGAATCTCGACAAGGGAATACAACAAGGGCTGCTGGTAGCATTTGCGGAAGTGGTAAATCAAGACGAAATCAATCCAAAGGAGCTGTGGAACTGGATTCAAAATGTATGCAAGGACTGCCCTGCCGACTGTAGTGAAGGACTGTGCATCAATGCTCACCAATAAAAGAGGACGCGGACAAGCTACAGTTGATTCAGAAACATCACGATTCACCAACAGCGGGACATTCAGGACGAGCGAAAACTTTGGAGTTACTCAAATGGAATCATCAATGGCCAGGCATCAGAACAGATGTGGATAGATATGTACGGAACAGCCATGTATGCCAACCCAGCAAAACCAGGAATCAAAAGAAAAATGGATTGTTAAAACCGCTGGAAATACCGCAGCAGCCATGGAAGGATCTGAGTATGGACTTTGTGGTTGGGTTACCAGAAACCGAAGGGTGTAATGCCATATGGGTAGTAGTAGATAGACTATCAAAGATGAAGCACTTGGTACCATGTCGAGACGATACAGATGGCCAGAAGTTGGGTGAAATGTTTATACGAAATGTGTTCAAAATACACAGTTTACCAGACACCATAGTATCGGACAGAGGACCTCAATTGGCCTCGGAATTCTGGAGACATGTCCGCGAAAGACTTGGAATCGAACGAAGACTCTCGACTGCATTCCACCCGCAAACGGACGGCCAAACGAAGCGAATGAATGCCATTATGGAACAATATCTAATGAGCCTCGTCAATTACCAACAAAATGACTGGGCCACATGGCTACCTATGGCAGAGTTTGGGTCAAACAATTATGCTTCCGAAACAACAGGCTGCTCACCATTCTTTGGCAATCACGGTTTTCATCTAAGGATGACCTTCAGTCAACATCCAATTCAGAATGGAAATGACATCAGGGAAGTAAATTCTAATACCCTCTCCCAGAAAATGAATGAAATCTTCGAACAGATGAAAGCCGAAAAATAACCAGCTCAATTGATCCAAGCAGCACAATAGGACAAACGACGCAGAGAAGGAATGGAGACGGCAGTGGGAGACAGAGTATGGATGGATGCTAGGAATATCGCAACACAAAGACCAAGCAAAAAGCTAGATTGGAAACATCTAGGGCCATACAAAATGACAGAATTTATCAGCCTGTGGGCCTATCTATTGGACCTACCCAAGGATATCCATATACACCCAGTACAACCAATCTCCCGTCTAAGCAAAGCCCCAAACGACACATTGGCAGGACACAGCGAATCAGCACCACCTCGAGTCATCGTGAAGGGAGAAGAAGAATACGATGTCAAGTGTATCGAAGACTCCAGGCTATTTCAACGACAGCTACAGTATCTAGTCAAATAGAACAGTTACAATGAAAGGAGTTGGGAGCCAGCAGTTGACATGCACGGTCTTCAAGCCATCGATATATTCCACACAGAACAACTTGGCAAACCTGGGTCAACAGCTTTGTCGGAACGCGGCTTGTGGGAGGGGGAGCTACTGTCACGTTTGTGTCGAGTGAGGATCGAAGGAGGAGTATAGATCAATGAAAGATAGATGGGAATATGAAGGGAAACAGGTTTCGATGGAAGGAATCAGGTTTGAAGGAAGGGAAACAGGTTTCAATGGTTGTATTGTAAATATAGCGTGATGGTTATGGCATGAGCTTCGGTTTGCAAGGGTTGCGTACATAGTTGGATGAAGTTCGAATGAATTTTGGAAAGAGTGAGTAAGAGTGACGACAGTCGCATTAGTTGTATATAAGGACAACGGATTTGCGGAGGACAGGTTTGTTCTTCACTTGTTCTCTAGTCTACAAAACAATCAATAAGCTTCAGCCACAACCTTTGTTCACATCTGTGATTCCGGAATTCCAGTCTCTTGTTTTGTGATGTAGTACCCGTGATCACTGCACATTTAGTTCGGTTTTTATAACCCCTTGAACTCCGAGCCTTGAAACCTTGATACTATGTAAGTACTGCCATTACAAGCAGGATAATTGGTCTGAGATGTTACTGATGATAGAGTATGCATATAATCACTCTCTCACCACCACTATGTGAATGTCACCATTCTTTGCAAATATTGGATTTGATTCTCAAATGAATTGGCCAATCGAAGCAGAAGCAAAGAATCCAGGTTCCTGGAACTACATTCATTGGATGACCAGTGTACATACACTTTGCCATGGAAGCTTCCAACAAGCACAGGGGACAATAGAAAAGTACCATAACAGCCATGCTTAGGAACCACCGAAGTATTCAGTTGAACATCCGGTTATATTGAATGAAACGAACTGTAAAACCTGAAGGCCATCCAATGAATTAGATGTGAAGCTTTATTGACCGTTCAAGATGTCAAAGGCACTCTTGCCCACCGCTATTGGGTTTGAGTTACCGAGTGTATGGTGTATTCATTATTTATTCCACTTATCTCTTGTTCAACCCTATCAACTTCGCTCCAACACAACTAGATCTCCATCCGAGCTCACCTTGGCCAGGAAGCAGAATACGCTGGGTCATGATATAGAAGACTCCAAGTATGAAACAATCTACGAAGTGGAGAAAGTCAAGGGCAGCCAGTATAGCACAAAAACAGATACAAGTCATATACCTGGTTAAGTGGAATTGATATCCAAAAGCAGCAGATTGGACTAAAAAGCATATGAAAACTTCTATAACAAACGATTATTGAAGGAGTACCATAGATGGAATCCTCAAGCTGTAGAGGACAACAGCATTAAGTAAATAAATTGAGCTAGTTCTTTTTCCCCACAAAGCATTTATATTGACTAGCAAGACACCTGATGAAGGATTTGGGTTTTTGGATACAAAAGATCATATTTTACCTGATTAAAGGAGAGACGGATTCAGTTTTCAGAGCACAAGGGGTTATAATTTTTTCCAGATCAAGACCATGATGGATAGGTTTTTACGGGCACATGGGGTCACAATATTTTCCTGATCAATATATGAAAAAGAAAGCAGAGGACACAAGCCCTCTTGTTGGCCAAATTTGGTTGCTGCTATATCCCAATTGGATGCAAGCAACCTAATTGATTGATTTCAATTGAATGTGTTGGATGGACTTTAGCAAATTGGTCAAAGCAAAAGGGTTTGTGCGGATCCACTAACATAGTGGATTTGAAATATAATTTACTTTGGCACACTGGATTTATATTTCACCATAAGATAATCTAATTTGTATGGTTCTTCATAGAAGAACTATTGAAGGAAGGGGAAAGTAATATACCTAGCATAATACCCTGGGAGTGGGGTCACATATCATCACTTGTAATATGCCCGATCAAGATGCCTCAGGGTGGCAACCCTATGATTCTCATAGCCTGTAGTCCACATCCACCGACTCAAACATAGCAACCCAAAAAGGCTGGTTGGCCCGACTGCCATATTCACACTGGCTTGTTATCCATTGCACTGAGCAGTAATACCTTGTCTAACCCCATTTTATGATACTTTACAAGATAGTCATTCAAAAATATAGTCATTGTTATTTATTTATAATGTCTTTACTCAAACTGGAGTATGACAGAGTCCCATATAACCTCTGCCTCTGGGTGAGCTGGCTAGATTGTGGATCCCTGGTACCCTTTATCCCTGCTCACTCGAAAATATACCTGGCCTGACCACAATACCAGTAAATGACATTACTCACTAGTGTTCCAACACAGTACACAGTATTTACCTGGAATCATGAGTACGTTAAATCACACAATATTATTAAAACTTATATAGTAATGTATAAGAGCAACAATTGTGCACATATTGATAATTACTGGTGTGCAGTAAGGGACAGTATCAATAAGTACAGGGCTGTACTGATAGCTTTGGACTTATTCCTCCTATGATATCTACCTCAAGATTTCTGCCTATGTATGATAGTAGTATGTGGTCTCATTCGGTAATGAACAATATTGCGTAGTATAGATTTAATAATTAGATCTTTCTGATTCTCATTAATCATTTGACCAGAATGAACTTTACAAAATCAGTATTATATACTGCTGATATGTATTTGCCATTGGGCTGCAGATTAATATTCTGCTCAATGATATACTGAAGCTGATCAGCTTACCATACTACCATTTAGTAGTCGTTATTGGACATTACTTCCCAATATTGCACATGTTGAATATTGAGTGATATATCATGTGCCGCTATTTTTCATTAACTACCACTGAAGGCACAACACCTTAACTCACATAATCAAACAGACATACATGTACTGCAAAACCTTTATGTATCACAATGGATTCACCACCAAGTTCACCACCTTAATCTCACACTGGCAATGACAACTGTGACAGTGATGAAAACAACTATTTCATTGATGTTCATGGTAGATGCTGTATACTTTTGGAGCTACCACTACTGAAAACGATTGACAAAATTATGTCCAAAGCTGTTTCATCCATGAATACTGTGATAGAGACCTACCATATACAAAAAGATATTGAAAATTACAAATACCATCCTCCAGCTAATACAGATTCAGCAGACATGCATCCTGAAACTGAGCCAAAGTGATTCCTAGGATGCCTGGGATTGTCACCAATGATGACACCAATGACAATAGATGGGAACCGAATGAATAGAACCGTGTATAAACCAGCAGATTCGTTGGATAACAGCTGTAATGCAGAAGAACGTACAACAAATATATCCAATATTCAATGAAAGCTGAAAGGAAAGAGGTCAGCCAGTCACAATCACAGCAGAATGGCTTGGGCAGTAGTGAGCTGTACTGCATATTATGGCTGTATAATGTATACACTAATATTAGCAGTATGAGTACTTCAAAAATGATATGATTAATATCAAGGAAATCATCAAAAACATTGCAACTGTTAGTCACCTCATGAACTTGACTGTAGCTCAAGTAAAGGTTAGTATCTATATTATATAGCGCTCACATTATATCTACTCTTCAACAGGCAAACTAATAGCAATACATGTCAAATAAGTGCAAACATTACCAGTACAACTACCCTAGGCTTCTTGAGAAGATGGAAATCTATGGTAGAATTGTAAAGTGGATTCATGACTTGAAAGAACAGCTACACAAGTGTGAGCTGGACGGCAAGCAGCTAGGGGCTGGAGCTCATAAACATGATCTGACAAAGCTCTCGAAGCAGCTGGTTTTACCTGTCCATACAGTTTTGCCATCTTACTCTCAAGTGTTACATCTTTCAAGAATCTATTCTAACACTGACTCTTTGATCCAATACTTATTGAACTTCAATTGGGTGATATATACATGCATGTCATTCAATCCATTCCAATTTCTATGATACTCATCATTCAATCAGAGTATAGAATATCATTACATTTGTTTTCAACTGACTGGTATCTACCTAAAACTTTGATCATTGCATATAATGGGCAGTAGTCATTCATACAGACCAGTATATAGACAACTAAAATCTAATGATAATATACAATACTAATCAATACCAATCCATACCTAGTAGTATTATGATTCCAATGTTGACCATAGCGTAGTGAATATCACCATCCATTATTGCTTACGACTCCACATTATCCAAAAGTTATAAGTACTTACCTCCAGGTAAACTTTACTTGCATTGGTCAATACTGATGAATATATATCTGTAATGGTAATGCATAGAATCATTGATCAGTATTGCAAATATATTGATCATATATCAATAATAGTGAATATCGTCCAATACTGGGCACTACTACTCAATCTACACCAATATCATGCGATATTGTAAAGTAGAAATATATTACCAATTAGTAATACCAATTACTGTCCAATACTGTGCACTACTACTGGAACATGATCAACAATCTTCAATACTGCCCAATATATAACAGTATTGTAACAGTGAATATTACTGATTGATAATACCAATTACTGTCCAATTCTGTGTACTACTAGTGATTGTTATAGATAGCAATTCCTGATAATATAATACCTATTTCATTTTCATGTACTCATTCATGTTAGAACAACAATTCCTCTTCTACACCCTCACTGTCATTCTCAGGGTAAAGACTATGCTCAGCCATAGTGCCCCACACACCAGTATAGTTTTTGAAAGCATTCAAACAGACCAAAAGATGTCTCACCGATGCAAGAACATCCTGCTCATTGTCCTGAAACATTTTCTTGGTCTTATTGTAGGTACAATAGATATTCACAACTTCAGTCAACATTTCAACAATATAAGTCAGTATTGAATATTACTAAGATATAATGCTACTTACAGTGATCTTATTATATCTAGCAATTGTGCCAGACTCCCAAGTACATTCCAAAAACAATTTCCCCATCTGTCCTTTGTCTCCGATGTTGCTCAAGCCAAGATTCCACATGTGATGAATGATAATATTAGTCTCAGGTTTAGTACTAGTGTAGGTCCTGCCTCTGGACTCCTCCAAGTAGATTCTGTGCTTTACATCCTACTAATCTATTTCAGTATCTTCATTTGCAGCAGTAGTGGGAATATAGTCTTCGATTTGCATCCTCAACTGATGTTCGTAACAAGACTGGTGCTTGGCAAAACTGACCATATTGACAAGCTAGTTATACCATATTAACATGTGCTTATTCACATTTATTTGATAAACCAATCAATAAGCACATACCATGACAGTACCTTTAGCCATAGTTATCGGAATGCAGCAGTGGGTAACAGTGTGGATGATTAAAATGATCGGCGTGTAGTAGTGATATGTACCAAGAAGTAGTGCAACATCAACGGTGATGGTGCCAAGGCTTGGCAACTTAAATTTGCCAGTCACCCACCCCCTTTCTCTTCTAAGTATCAACAACAGTGACAACAGCTACAATCTTGAGTGCCACCAGCTCCATTATATTGGTATCAAAGATGTTGCAACAGTCCATACTGGAGGCAATGAATCGATATCTGGATGAACTTGTAGCTGAGATGAACCCTCATGAACAAAACCTGACTGAAGATGATCTTTGGACTGCACAAGGACGGCTTAAAGGAGTTCTACATGAAGCTCTACAGGTACTGCTCATTAGCAGTTTTCGAAATTCAATCCAATATCTTTAGATGGGGCTTGAAGTTTGAATGCATTCTGACCCACCTGTACAATCATCCCCAGGAAGCTTTTCCTCACCACTCCCCCAGGGCCAAAAAAGACCACACAGAAATTGTTAGGGGGATACTGCAGCTAGATGTGAATAGTTTGTTATTGGTAGCGTTGTACCGACTTGTGGTAAAGGCGTATTTTAATAACGACGATAAAGCTAAAGATGTGACACTCAATCGTAACGCGCTTACGTCATTGTACTGTATGAATAAATACGGGCATCTATTGCAGTATGGCCCTGTTTAAAAGTCGTAACTGTCCTGGAGGTAATCCTCCGATGATTCGTCAAAGGTGACTTGGGAAGGAAGTTCACCGGTGTGGAAATAATGGTAGTATTCTACCCAAAGGTTATTACTAACAAGGTATCGTGCGAGGTGTTCGTATTTGGCTCGTGTATTTGCTTGGGCGTGCAAGAGGCGAGCGTAAAGAATCTTTTGGTCGTCTGTGATAGACATAAAGGTTTTGGTGAATATTTTTAAGGTAATTAACTTAATAATATTTCAGGTGGTTTTTCCGCTGTTGTGTTCTGACTGTGGTCTGTTCTGCTCTTGCTTGAATCGTTGTGTTTAAACTTGTGGGTTTAAGGTGGTCTTTTATAGGTGGGTATTTCCGCGTCAAACCATCCTGCTAAGGGGTGACGGTACTTCTCTGTAATCTATGATGTGCGTGTATAGTACTATCTCAATAACACTCAGTCCACCATAGTGGGTGTTCACATAACATCCGATCGTTGCTTCAGAGCCGATCTCGGTAGTTAGCTGTGGAGAGTTCCGTTTGACAACGTGTGGTTACGTAAGCCCCCACCAGGAATCCCCAAGGTTATCCTGCATTCATGATGACGTTGCTGACGCACATATCAGACCATTTCTTCGTATTAGTTATCTTTCTTCGTATTGAGTAGAATAGTGATCAATGGATTAATGAGCTGCCAACCCATACATTGCCACGTACCTAGTATCATCGCGTCTTATCCGTGTTCCCCGAAGGGGGTGCCCTCTCTCAGTTATCGCGTTGCAAACGCGGCAGAGCTGGGGTTCGACAGTCTAGATCCGAGCACTTATCTTTAGGTAGAGTTAACTACCGGGGCGCAGTTAGCTTATCTTCTTTGCTTATTTTTGGCTCTAGAGATAGCAAAGTCCCGCATACTAAGATAATATCACTCATCCAACCATATCCATAAGGCTAAGCACGGGTATGGTTTGTCCCAGTATTAGCGTAATACTAGAGATAACACTGGTCAGATCCGTAACGCACAGCTGACCCTAAGGCCCCTGCTTGGCAGTTACATTGCTTCGGCAGTATGGTTGGTGTGTCCCATGCCTTGGCCAGTAGTATGGGAATTAGCCCATGATTACTGTCTGATCGAGTGTGCGTACTGTCTCCAGTGTGGATAGCTAATCCTTACGCTGAGATGTAGTATCGTAGCATAGACTATTATGGGGATTTCACCCGGCTATGTTGAGCCGTCCACTAACTCATCAGTAGACATCCTCAGGGGTGTGTTCTTAACTGCTGACATAATCTTTTGAGCAGCGGCAAGCCTCGGAGACTAAGCCTGACGTACTTCATATGCATGCTAAGGGGAAACCCCTAACAGAAATCCTCTACCCCCTGGTCAATTCCCACCAGCCACCACTCCAAAACATAACCAAAGAAGCCCTCATGCAGATTCTATCGTTATCCAACAATTACTGCAATTACCTCCTGACTCATCCGCCTCCCCCCTGATTGGTAAAATGGGACCACTGGGTTTACCATCAGAAACAGGATATATCTCAATTGAAGAAACATGCAATTCACCGCTGGATACTGAGTTGTTGGATCCAGCATATACAATGTGGAATATGGGAGTGAAAACAGTCTCAAACATGATATTTGTGCATGATTTCCAGTTCCGTTCTTTACAGAGGCTGATATAGATATATAGGTCAAAGTTGTATTCTGCTACAGCAAAATTGTATCCCAAGCACAAAGGGAAACCATTGGAAAAGTTTTGTCCCAATCCTGAAAAGCCTTTGGCACAGCGGTTAGTGATTTGGAAGTACCAATGGGATGACCCTTCAGAAGATCATGAAGGGAGAAAGAAGATGGCCCAGGAAAGCCAAATAAAAGAGACCTCAAGCAGGAGAGAGCCAATTCCCGAAGATCTCTTGGCCCCTATTGAAGTCAGTCAGGATAATAATCTCATATCGCTTTTGGATTGTCATCTTAAACCAGGTAATGGACACCACTTCCTTTAAAGCAAACAAATTTAGTAGAACGAGATTTTCAGTCAGTGGTCTCAATAGCCCCTCTTTACAATGGCTCAACCATAGTCAATATCATTGTTGAGTCTAATTTGTCTGCTTGGATTGACACTATATGGCACCAATCATGGGGCAGGTTCTGAAAATGAATGATAAACTTAATTTGAAGTATACAGATTGTTCTCAGAATGAGGATATCGACTACCATATTGAATATATATTACAACAGGCTGAAAAGCTGGCAGATGCTGGCACATGCAGAGCATTAAGCTGTTTTCGATGGAAAAGTGTGATCATGTGGTAATGGACTTCCTGGCAGCTACAGACATTGAAAAGTTCCCACCCAAGTGAATAGAGAAGTTATCATGGTTGTGTTGAGTGACGATCGATGTTGGAGTGATGATCGGTGAATAATAAATCACAACGAGAATGAAATCAGGTTTAAAACGAAGGCTGAACCACAATGAGAAGGAAATCAGGTTTCGAATAGTGGCGAAAGCAAAATGAGAATAAAATCAGGTTTCAAATGGTGGCTAAAGCACGACGAGAATGAAAACAGGTTTTGAATTAGGGTTTTACGGGAAACAACAGAATCATACGAAAGCGGTGTACAAAGAAAGCAGTAGTTCTGATGTATTATAGAACTAGTGAAACTACTGTATATACACCAGGCATTTGGCGGAAGATCATTTTGTTTCTTCACTAATTCTCCCGTCTATAAAACAATCAATTAGCTTCGGCTTTCACTTCTTCACACTCGGTGATTCTGGATCAAGTCTCTTGTATACAGTTCTCATTTGCGTAGCTACAGTCCACCTTCGGACTTCTTAGCCATCCAGCTTATGGCGTTAAAACCCTTTGAACCTCCAACCCTCGACCCCGAGCCCTGAACCCTTGACGGCAAAACGAGTCTACAATCGATTCTACCAGTTATATTTTTATGTGCCTATACCCTCATCGTTCAGGCTGCTACTACTGTGACCACACCTGTAACGTATCCTGCAAAGTTTTCAGATCAGCAAGCAATTTTGAAAACAGATCGGTTATCCATTCTTATTGGAGACACCTCTTCTTATCTTGTTTGTGGTCATTTCAAAGACCTGTAAGTGCAAATATCTTTCACAACGATTGTCATTCATAAAAACATAAATGCGCCAGACAGCTCAGATGTCAACCCGATTACCCATCGAAATCATCAAATATATATTGGCACTTGCCTTTCAACCTCCAAAACTAATGTCTTCGTCCATACCCATATACACCCTGACCCTCAAAGAACATACAAGCCCTTGTTTGTGTATCAAAAATGAATTTCGGAAACAGTGTTGTACTGCAGGCATGACAGTATTTCCAATTATCCATGCTGCACCTGCATGTACGGGGATCATATAGATGATGACCAATACAACATTGAGACATTTGACTGACAGCAATTCGTCATCGGGTGATAATGTGCTGGAACTCCAATACGTGTATCAGGTGCGAAATTTCTTATAGCAACAACTGCTGGATATACTGGAAATGCAATACCTGGAGGCACATATGTGATGAGTGCCTCAAAGTAGCACAAATTTTTGGGTGGAAAATCAACAAATACCTACATCAATCACCATTGGAAAATGGCAAAGATGTGAGGAGAATCTTCAAGAACAGCCTGCGATGTGACGTTGACCGGAAAACTCAAACAGGAATCGAAACACATAATACCCACATATACAGAGGCAATGGACGGAAAAAAACTCCGGGATCATATCCAAGCAATCAACTCAGCACTGACAGTCATTGCTCAGCTACCAACAACCAGCAGGTTAAACAAACTGCTGAAGGAACAGCAATCTGTAAAGCATGTGGAAGTACTGATATCAGAATCACTGGCAGAGGGAGAAAAGGTCATCGAGGAACGAAATAACCAGAAACAGAATCTGCTTCTTACCCAACAAAGATTAAGAACCACAGAGGAAAGAACCCCAGAGTGCAATCACGGAGATTTGGAAGAAAAAGTCCGGAACCTAGAACAACAGCTGGAAGAGAATAACCCAGATCTGGCGGAATTGAAACAGGACCTGGAAGATACTCAAGCACAGATGGAGAAGTTCAGGAGTTTAGCAGAGGAAAATAGGGAACAGGTAACTCGAATCATGAGATTGGCAGAAGGAAGAACAGGAGAAATGGGATATGAAAGAGAACAGAAGGTAAATACGATTGCCAGCTTGTTGGAAGAAGACAGATAGGAACTCTGAGGGTGGAAGGTGCAGTTAGCCTTAAAGATTGCCGGAAAACAAAAAGCTTGCAATACCGAACAGAAGAAGCTGAAGTACGCAGTGGAGTGCCTCAAGGGGGTAGCTTTCGCACAATTGATGCCGTTATGCAATGAGATTTCTGGGGAAGTCAAACTCAAAACCTTGAAACACCCAGTTGACTTGCTAGACCTAGCCCTCAGAGACCAAGATAAAGCAGCGACGGCCAAAAGGGAACTCATGAAACTCAAGCAACGAGACCGCGAGTTCTCTCAGTACTATGCAGAATTCCAAAGATACATAGTCTATGTCAAATGGAACGTAGATGCCCAAATGGATACATTACGTAACGGACTATCCAATGAACTCAAGGACTCCCTACAACACACCAAGGAGCCAGAAAGCCAGGGTGAATTTGTCAAATTGTGCTCGAAAAGAGGCTCACAAATAAGAAGACGATCAGTGGAAAAGATGTCAGGAAGATGGGAAGGAAGCTACAAGAAGCCTGACCCAACAACCAACACCACACCCGCCCGAGATTCAGTACCTGCGGGAATGGTAACAGGGTAATTCAGCCCCGCTCCGATGGATCTCTCAGCAGTCAAAGGGAGGAAAATTACTCCAGAAGAATGCTAGCGGCAAAGAGAAGGAAGACTTTGTAAGTATTGCGGAAATAGCAGGAACTTCGCGGCATCATGTGCAAGAAAATTGAAAGCAGCATCAGGACAGGTGCAAGTAACACCATTTAAGAATGCAGGAAATGAAATGGACGCAGATTGGATGACAAGAAAAGGAAAGGAAGTCGAGTTGGGAAAAGATTAGATCAGTTCAAAAAAAATGGCCGTTGCACTGGGCACGAATCTCCTGTGTCTACAGTTGTCAAATTTTGTTTTGGAATTTCGCAGTTTTTGATTAGTAGTGCAGAAATTATGGAAACTTTAATGGAAAGCAAATGTCTTGTTATATAATGTTGGCTGAAAATCGGAGACAGGTTAATCGATACACACGTCCTGATTGACTGCTGAGCCATGGGAATAGCATTTGTGGATAAAGATTTTGTTCGCCATGATCAGTTAGAAGGGAAGGAATTACGAGAGTCAAGAGTGTTAGAAGTTATCGATGGAAGACCCACTGAATTAGAAACCATCACGACCATGGCCAAATTACACATAGGAATACGATCCCATCAGGAAAAATTACCAGTGTTACTAACATAGTTAGGGCATTACCCAATCGTGCTGGGATTACCAAGGTTACAACTCCATGATGTTACAGTAAAATTCCAGAGCCAAACAATTGGCTTTGAAAGCAGTTATTGCCAATAGCACTGCGAGCATCATTCAATTGTATGGGTATGGGGCAACCATATGGAAACAACAGCCACAGATCTAAAAGAGCCGAAATTGGACATCTGCATGGTAGCAGCATCACCTTTCGTGAGGAGAATATGATGGGAGGAACTCAAGGTTGATGCTGTCACACTGTACGAAATCAACAAAGCTTTGGCAGGAAAAGACCTACAGGAGAAACCCCATGAAGAGGTCATCCCCAAGGAATATCATGAGTTTCTACCATTGTTCAGCAAGGTAGTTGCAGAAACGCTTCCACCACACCGACCCTATGATCATTATAAAATGTTGCAAGATGGGTTCACACTGCCGTTTGGCCATATTTACAGCTTATCTCGAGAAGAGCTACATGTTTTGAAAGAATGGATAGAGAAAAGCCTGTTCAAGCGATTCATCCGGTCGTCTTCATCAGCTTGCGGAGCTCCAGTACTGATCGCTTCTAAGCCGGGAGGAGACTTGAAACTCTGTGTCAATCACCGAGGCATAAATGAAGGAACAATAAAAAACCGATACCCCCTACTATTGATCCAAGAAACCCTGCTAAGACTCTCCAAGGCCTGCTACTGCACCAAGTTAGACGTCCGTGATGCGTATAATATGATTCGAATCACAGAAGGCGATGAGTGGAAAATGGCTTATAGGACCTGCTATGGACTTTTTGAATCCCTAGTTATGCCTTTCGGACTTACCAACGCACTGGAGTCATTCCAAGAGTTCATCAATGATACGTTATGACCATTCTTGGATATATTCTGCATGGATTTTTTGGATGATATTCTCATCTGCAGCAACAATGTGAAAGAACACAACAAACACGTCCAAGCAGTAATGACATCTCTCTAACAAGCCGGCCTCTACCTGAAAGCTGAAAAGTGCGAGTTCCAGAAGGAAGAAGTGAAATACCTACGGTTAATTGTCAGAGTACTGGAATCAGAATGGATCCAAAGAAAGTCCAAACAGTTGAAAACTGGGAAGCACTGGAGAAACTTAAAGAAGTCCAAGCCTTTTTATGCTTTGCTAACTTTTATCGATGGTTCATACAGAGTTACAACAGGGTGGTACAACCACTAACAAAACTTACAAAAAAGTCAGCACCTTTTCATTGGAGACTGGATCAGAAGAGGGCTTTCGCAGAATTCAAAAGAGCCTTTATGACGGCACCAGTGCTAGCCCATGTCCTTTATGAAAAAGAGATAGTTCTCGAAACCGACGCTTCAAGTTACGTATCCGCAGGAGTCCTATCTCAGTATGACGACCAAGAAGTGCTATACCCAGTGGCCTTCTTCTTCAAAAAAATTAGCCCACTGAAGAAATTTATCAAATCTACCATCAAGAATTAGGCACGATAGTCAAAAGCCTGGAACAATGGAGATCCGAATGCGATGGAACAGCACATCCAATTGAGATCCTCACTGAACACAAGAACTTGAAGTACTTCATGACGTCTAAATTGCTGAACCAAAGACAAACCAGGTGGTCCGAGTTCTTGTCAAGGTTTAAGTTCAAAATAGTCTATCAGCCAGGAAAGCAAGGTCAAAAACCCAATGCACTTACAAGAATGCCAATAGACATTCCTCTGAAGGTGGGGGCAGAGGAAACCCAACAAATCATGTCAAAAATGGAAAACCTCGACAAGGAACTGCACCAATACCTGGTAGTAGCATTCATGGAAACAGTTAACCTTGATGACAACTTGGTAAATCCTGACGAGCTGTGGCACTGGGTAAAAAAAGTATGCAAGCAATACTCAGAGTTAGGCATATATAAGAAAGAACCGCTAGTAGTCTCCAAGTTACAACATATCTAACCAATGGACGAAGACACGCTCAAGTGGATCCAAGAACGCCATGGCTCTCCAGTCGCGGAATATTCAGGACAAGCAAAAACCTATGATTTGCTAAGCCGAAGTCACTACTGGAATCTGATGAAGAAGAATGAGGATCACTATATATGAAATTGCCACACCTGCCAGAGAAGCTAGGCAACCCATGGAAAGACTCATGGTTTATTACGGCCAATAGAAATACCAGAGCAACCATAGAAGGATTTGAGCATCTACTGCATAGTTGGACTACCAGAAAGCGATCGATTCAACGCGGTATGGGTAGTGGTTGATCGTCTAACGATGATGCGACTCCTGTTACCCTGTACTGACAAAGAAGATCGAAAGAACATCAGGAAAAAGTCCGACCTGCATTTGGTGCCTACGTATGTTCCCAACGCACCCAACGCACCCACCGGAACCTGCCCCGTACATAGGTAACAACCATCGGCAGACTCCCAACCCATGCAACAAGTTGTCACAACAATTTTTAGGATTGGCTTTGCATTTCAGGCAGTTATTGTATTTTTCATCACAATAATTCAATAAATTTGGTTTAAAATAATTTTAATTAATCTATATACAGACATATCCTCACACATCGCTTAAACACCTTGAATACCCAGTCTCAATCCATTTGATGAGACAAATTACCATATCTTAATCGGAAAAGAACTGCAATTGTCCGAACTGATTATGTACTGCAGGAGCAGGAGCAGGAGATGGAGGCAGTAGGATTCACAATGCAGTAAGTTGCTGCAGCATCGTGTCTAGAGTGTCCATTCTAGGCCTACTCAATGAGACAAATCGTTTGGGGATATCAACTGTACGTTTGGAGTAGAACTGCAAAAGTTAGAATTGGAGAGGGAGTACGAGCAGGAGCAGGAGCCGGAGCAGGAGCAGGAGCAGGTCGCACTCACAATCCAGTAAGTTGCTGCAGCATTGTGTCTAGCGTATTTGTTCTAGGCCTGTTTGACCAGACGAATCGTTTGGGCGAATCCACGTTCTATTCGGAAAAGAACTGCAAAAGTTAGAATAGAAGAGGGAGTAGGAGCAGGAGCTGGAGCTGGAGCTGGAGCAGGAGCAAGAGCAGGTCGCACTCACAATCCAGTAAGTTGCTGTAGCATTGTGTCTAGAGTACCTGTTCTAGGCCTGTTCGACGAGACGAATCGTTTGGGCGAATCCACGTTCCGTTCGGAGAAGAACTTCAAAAGTTAGAAGCGGAACCGGAGCCGGAGCCGGAGCAGGAGCAGGTCGCACTCACAATCCAGTAAGTTGCTGCAGCATTGTGTCTAGCGTATCTGTTCTAGGCCTGTTTGACCAGACGAATCGTTTGGGCGAATCCACGTTCTGTTCAAAGAAGAACTGCAAAAGTTAGAATAGGAGAGGGAGTAGGAGCAGGAGCTGGAGCTGGAGCTGGAGGAGGAGCAGGAGCAGGTCGCACTCACAATCCAGTAAGTTGCTGTAGCATTATGTCTAGAGTACCTGTTCTACGCCTGTTCGACGAGACAAATCGTTTGGGCGAATCCACGTTCCGTTCGGAGAAGAACTGCAAAAGTTAGAAGCGGAACTGGAGCCGGAGCAGGAGCAGGAGCAGGAGCAGGAGCAGGAGCAGGAGCAGGAGCAGGAGCAGGAGCAGGAGCATGTGCAGGAGCAGGCACAGGAGCAGGTCGCACTGACATTGCAGTAAGTTGCTGTAGCATCGTGTCGAGAGTACCCGGTCAAGGCCTATTCGATGAGAGGAATCGTTTGGGCGTATCCACGTTGGGTTCGGAGAGGAACTGCAAAAGTTAGAATAGGAGAGGGAGTAGGAGCAGGAGCAGGAGCCGGAGCAGGAGCAGGAGCTGGTTTCACTCACAATGCAGTTAGTTGCTGTACCATCGTGTGTAGAGTGCCTGGTCTAGGCATACTCGATGAGTGGAATCATTTGGGCATATCCACATTCCGTTCAGAGAAGAACTGCCAAAGATAGAAGAGAAGCACGAGCAGGAGCAGGAGCAGGAGCAGGAGCCGGAGCAGGGAGGAGGAAGTGGGTTAGGATTATCATGAGAGTTTGGGACTTAAGAGAATTTTACTGGCAGAGCGAAGCAAAAGGGGTAATGCTTAAGCGTTGGCCTAAGTTGTTCTGACAACCGGGTAAGTTGTTTTTAAGAAAAGTTCTTCCCAACGCTTCCACAGTTGCAGGAGTTCTTACTACTGTATGCAACGCAAATGCCATTTACGTAGGCATGTATGGTGCCTACGTACACAAAAACTTTTTCCTGATGAAGCTGGGAGAAATGTACATCAATGAAGTATTTGGACTGCATGGACTGCCCAAAACAATAGTATCCGATCAAGAGCTGCAATTCGCCTCGGAATTCTGGAAACATGTCTGCCAAAGATTGGAAATCGAACGAAGACTGTCAACCACATTTCATCAACAGACTGATAGCCAAACTCAAAGTGTCAACGCGGTAATAGAACAGTACCTCCAGAACTTTGTTAATTATCAACAGGACAATTGGGTGAGGTGCCTACCATTGGCGGAGTTCGAAGTGAACCATCATACCTTGGAGACGACCAATTGCTCCGCGTTCTTTGGCACCTATGGCATTCATCTGTGTATGACCTTTGGCCAACATCCAGTCAAGAACCCGAACACTATTTGCGAGGTAAACGCCCAGCAGATGGCCCAACGGATGGAGCAACTCTTCAGCAAACTCAGAGCAGAAATCAAAAGAGCCCAGGCCTTACAGTCCAAACAGGCCAATGAATCTCAAAGGGTTGCTATACCATTGGAAGTCAGCCAAAAGATATGGCTGGACACACAAAATATATCTACAGTCCGACCCTGTAAGAAACTTGATTCGAAATGTATTGGACCGTATGAAATCACGCAGGTTGTCAGTCCATGGGCCTATAAGATTGAATTAGCAAATCAACTACACATTGATGACATTCAACCGATATCCAGACTAGAGAAGGTGGCCCAGGACCCCTCCCAAATTCAAAGAAAGAACCACCACCACCGGTAATGGTGCACAGAGAAGGAGAGTACGAAGTTGAATGGATAGACGATTCCAGACTGTTCCAGTGGCAGCTGCAGTATTTGGTAAAAAGGAGGGGCTACGACGAGCGCAGCTGGGAACCCGCGACCAATGTAGATGGACTCAAGGCCATCCACTATTGTCACACAGAACAATCTGGCAAGCCTAGATTGTGAACCTTGTAGGTACTCGGCATTGGAGAGGAAGAAGATATTGTCATGGTTTTGTTGAGTGATGATCGATGGTAAGCTGATGATCGGTGAATAATAAAGCACCACGAGAATGAAATCAGGTTTCGAACAAAGGCTGAAGCACAACGAGAAGGAAATCACATTCCGAACGGAGGCTACAGCATGACGAGAATGAAATCAGGTTTCAAATTGTGGCTAAAGCACGACCAGAATGAAATCAGGTATTAGATGAGGGTTTTACTGGAAATGACAGAATCGTATGAATGCAGTGTACAAAGAAAGCAGCAGTTCAGATGTATTCTAGAACGAGTGAAACTACTGTATATAAACCAGGCGTTCGGCGGAGAATAAGTTTGTTTCTTCACTCGTTCTCTCGTCTATAAAACAATCAATTAGTTTTGGCTTTCACTTCTTCACACTCAGTGATTCTGGATCAAGTCTCTTTTATACAGTCCTCGCTTTCGTAGCTACAGGCTGCCCTCGGACATCTTAGCCATCTGGCTTTCGGCTTTATAACCCTTAGAACCTCGAACCCTGAACCCTCGACACCAAGCCCTGAACCCTTGACAGGAGTAAGGTTCTTTGGGGGTCTTTGGATCAGTTGTCTTCCTTTTTGGTTCAACTCTTTTCATATGTTTTAATCAATCTTTTTATTGGCTTCTGTTGGAGGAACAGTTGAGAAGCTTTGCCATCTTACTGGCTTGCCTGTAGGTATTGGTGATCAGGGGTCTGTCATACTACAAATACAGTGAATTCAGTAACTTTTGATGAAAACAAAACAAAAACCGAACTCACTATATGTGAAGATATATAACCTGAGTATACAGTATTAAATCCTCAAAAAGCTGCTCAAACTGCATCGGAGCTGCTATGAGCCGGGCTGAAATATTGTGATTACAGATATTGTGGAACAATATCTGACAGTATTAGATGGTAAAGGTAAGTCTTACCATACACTATTTTTGGGCTTGTCAGGGGTATTGTCCCTTGCTGAATGTGATATACAATGGCAAAACCACTACCATGGAGTAGTATACAGTAATGACTAGTACTGACAGATACTGGAATACTGCTATATAGTGGATTTGTCAATGAGTCCTCAAGAGGGGTTAACTTCTTTCTCTACATCAACTATATACTTGATAGTCCATAGGCAAAGCAGAGCAAACAACATGGAATGCATTCTATTTGAATCCAAATCCTCCAGATCTCCAAATCCACTCATGTTATGGATTCAGCAGTGTTTGTCAGTTACCAGTAGGTAAACTACAGTACTGGCTAGTATTGATACATACTGTAATGTCACTGCTTCTGAGAATTACCAAACTATATGTTAGAATCCTTCTGCACAAGAGTTAATATGCCTGACATTGACCGCCAGGAGTTGTACTGATGTAAGTATACCAGATAGTGCTTATAGTATATGTAGTTATGTGCCATATATATTTAACCAATTTTAACTGAGCTTCTCTTGTGACTTCTCTTACAGCATTTGAACCTTGTAAACTTAATAAAGCATATCTTCTACCTTTATTTCCAGTTTTTAAAAGCTTTGGAAGATTATAAACATAGAATCATTGATAGTATATGGTTTTGACAAAATTCCAGGTGTTAATTCATGATTTTGAAAATGCAAATATGTTTTGTGCAACTCTATGGAATTCATAGATCAACAACATATTAATACCACCATCTCTTTTGAAAGGCAAAATAGTACATCACCAAATCCATTCCTTGTTGGTTGACCTACTTGTGCATGAGAATGTACAGCTGGAAAATCAACAAGTAGGGAATCGGTTGTAATCGGTTAAATCTAGATGGATGTACAAGTCATTAAATTTTGTACTTGACGCTTCAGTCTATCTAGGCAATTATGTTATGGTAAAGAACATGCCTGTATAGTAATTGATGACCTATCAATCTAGAGCAATAATGAAGCTGGCTCTACAGGCCAAGAATCATGATATATCAATTATCCTACAAGTCTGACCACGTAATTACAATTTCTTTATAGTAATACTCATTACAGATCATAATATACAACACATATACAAACTTCCACTATTATTATTAATCAAAATCTCTGTCTTGCAATAGTTCAGACTCATTGCCAAAATTACCATCCAAACCAATAAGATTTGTATCACCTTTATCAATTTCATTCTGCATCATGATTCCATCAGCTACCTTCTCTTCTAGATCATGGCAGTCCACTTCAAATAGTTCATCCTCAATTGCCTCCATCATCTCCTTTACCTCCCCTTCCACTTCGTCTTCTTGTTCACTGACAGCAGGTACTAGTGGAGGTCATGGGAGAGGAATTGGTTTCAAAATTTCCGCAATTCGGAACTGCTGATCTGTAATGTAAAGATAATTCTCATTATCATCGATTTCAAGGGCTCGTCATTAATGTGCAGATACTTTGCAATTCCTGCTTCATCTGCAGCAATAGTAGGCAGTCATTTTTTATCTTTAACAAGTTGTCGACAACCTTATAGCACTCGAATAGTATCCACTTTAGTGAGTCATATGCAATGTGAACATTTGACGAGCTGTGAATCCAGAATAGCATATCACACTGACACCGTAACCATTAGACCATTCTCAGTGAAAGAAGTTCTAGTTGATCATGATTCTTGGTAATGCATTTTGGAAGAAAGTACAATTCAATCCCCTGTTATACAAAGTGGTATCTGGCCCAATCCGCTGTTTAATGCATGTGATTGACATTCCAAAGCTGATAACAATCAATTCCTGTGTCTCCAGTCATTAGTGGAAACTTGACACAATTGCAGATCACCTAATCTTAAATCTTGACCACTCGGAATTAATCCATGCAGCTTCAGTGTTGTAATTTTGCACCAGCTTGTCGAGTTGCAACCATTGTGGATTTATCTGTGTAATGACCTTCTTCACCTGTTTGTGGCCTCAGGCGCAGTGGTGGAGGATATGTAGTCCATTGGTTCTGTCAGTAATAACTTGTATCACCTGAGCCGGGATCCAGTGAATCTTCCTGAATGCAATACTTCATCAGCACCACTCGGGTAGCTCTCCATCTTGTGCCCAGTGATCTCCTGCGGTATTTTTCTTCTTTCTTTTGCTGTGATCGTTGTATAGCAGCAACTACACCACCCTCTGCGGTTTGAGAGAGAGCTTTGAGATCGAGCAGGTTATCTCAAGCTTCTGCCAGTAACTGCTCCCTGATCTGAAAACTGAGTCATTCTGTTCAGTGGGCCCTCCGTAATGGAATCGCCACTGATATGGGATGCTCATTTTGCAAAAGCTCAAAGAAAATATCATGATCATCTTCTCTTCGCTTCCTATATTTAGTATGTATTAGTACTTGATAGTATTGAGAAGTATCTCTGCTTACTTATAATTTGTATAATATAGTTCTTTGTCCTTTGGTTGCTCTTCCAAGTATTCTGATATATCAAATACTGGTCTGGCAGGGTCATTTCCATTGTGAACTGTCATTTGCAAGATTGGGCACTTGGTGCTCACATTTTGATTACAAAGAGCTATCATTTTCTTCCATCATCAATCGAGATTTGTGCCCATATTTTGTAAATACCTCAGTGCATTGAAGATTTCTAATAGATACTAGTATTAATATATATTCTCTATTATTCAACAGTACAGATATATACCACAGAAGTCTATCTTTTGCATATATCCAGGGCCAGAAGATACTCTTTCAGATTTCATGAAATAGAGGATGCTAAACTATAAATGTTCAGGTTTGCTCCAATCATTAAATAATATCCTCGGGTACAATGGAGATTATATAGTACATGACATGAATCCTCATGTCTCTACAGAGGGAAGTGGCCCATACCTGCTCATATTGTTTCTTTCCATTCAGATTCATATATGTGTAATGCTGACACTAATAGACTGGTAGTATCATAGCACATGTTTATTGATTGAATCTCAGAAACATCTTCTAGAATAGCTTCTATTATTCAAATAGCATGGCTGTGCCTTTCTCTTTCTCTATAAATATTCAAGAATCACTCATTTGTGCCATAAAAACAAGTAACCACTACGACCCTACTTTTATCAAGATTTAGTTTTATGGCAGCTTTGGCATAGGTTCTATTCCATCCATTTGTAGCTTTGAATTGGTGACTGCATACTCTATCTGAAAGACAACTGTTATATGCTCTGCCATTGTTGGCAGTGGAATGAAATTGCCTTCAATCATAATCGACAAACAACTTCAAACAGAATACTTCGAATTCAATAGATGAATGATCTTTGCATCAGGTGTATTGCATATTCGCTTCAATGGTGATGGAAGCTGTATGGTCTTCACATCATTCCATGTCAAAAGAAGTAGGGCATAGGTTTTCATGCCTGTCCATCTGCAATGATTTCCCTCCATATCCTTGGATCAGATCAATATCACTATAAACAGCTGTACTTAGAGTATACTGCACAGCCACCCAATGATGATAGCAATTATATAGCTTAGCCAGTACCTGTCAGTAATACTCATTATTTTTTGAATTTTGCTTACCAATCTTGCAAAATTAGACAAAGAAGTCTTATGGTCACATTCATAGACTGCAAGAAAGAAATCGCGTCAGGCAAATGGGAATATTGAGTCCCTGATGCTTTGTTTGTAAAGCACTTGCAAAAATCTCATTGAGAATACAGTGTGTAGATTTCTAGGTACTGCAGAAAAGAAACCGTCTCTCACCAAGATGTTGGTCGACAGAGAGCAGTTGCAATAGTTGATATAGTGCATTGTGCAACATTGAACAGAAAGTAGTCATACTTGAACTCGATCTTTGTAAGTACAGGAAAAAATTGAGATTGGTACACCCCAGTATAGGATTTCGGTCAGATAATACTCAGTTTCCCTGCAATTCTCTGAAAGTTATTTCCTCTCACCAATACGGAACTGTGTCTTCTTGATCAGGATGTTAACCAAACACACTTCCATAATATGATCTGAATTTTTATCGAGAACTTCTGGCAATCGCAGATTGCTGTCTCTTATATCCTGACAATTAATATGTACAGATCAAAGCCAGTGAGATTTGATGTAAATGAATAGAGCTTGGTTTTTAAAAAGATTTTCAGCCTGGTGGGCATTCATTGGAGCCTACTTTGGACCATCAATTCCACCAAAAGCTATGGTTTGAATAATTGTGGATTTGGCCATGCAGCCCATCTGAGATATATTGGATATTGTTGCTGCATACGATCCAAAGAGCCCTCGCAGTGCATTGGTTAAATTTGAGAAAGTAGTAGTGGTTATAATGTTTAGTACCAAAAAATATTAGCTAATTTTGTATTGCCGGTAAGTATCTACTTCAAGTTTTAGGGTAAGATTTTTGATATTCTGGTTAGTACTAAGCAGTACTATCCAATATTGGCTATGACATTGTTAGTTATAATTGCAGTAATTGTAAGCTGTAGGGGTTAGAATATGATGCAAATTAAGAATCGATACAGAGCAGTACTGTCCGATATCGATGGTTATACAATATTTTTGACCATTAGAAATTCCTGATAAAGATTGATACTGAGCAGTACTGTTGGGTATTGGCTGTCATGCTGATTATTCTGAATACAGAAACAAAGTTTTAAGCATTGGAAATACTACGAAGGCAAAGATCAATACTGTATACTATAGTTATATATTGGTTACTACTGTATTAATAATGAATATAGCAATCATGTATTCCATATATCAGAAATGCTACAGTGGTAACAATCAATACTGAACAGTACTGTCATATATTTGCTGCTACGGGGTCAGTTATATTCACCCACTATAAGTTTTGAAATCAGTGGATATGGAACAAAACGAATCATTATGAATAATATCATTCTACTGTTGTAACATATATACGAATGGCAGTCATTAAATGGCAAATATATGACAGTGCTGTTCATTACTGAGCAATCCTTACTTTCATTAAATTCTTAATACAACAGGCACTTCTATTCCTTCACTAGCTTCAGTGTTTTTGCCCTCACATCAGTGTGGGTCATTTTTATCAGGCCCAAAACATCAGACTGTATATTTTTTGTAATTTCCTATTGTGTATCCCCAAATGCTGATGGGGCACTCCATTGTAACATGTTCTGCTGCAGAAATATAATTAGCCTGTTCCTTGAAATGGTTTGGATAGTGTCTGCTGAATATAACTTGGAGTCTATGGATATACACACCTTTTATCAGCATTGCCTTTGAGTAGGAAGTATATGTTCTTACTAATAAGATCTTTCAGCATTTGGACAATTTTGGAACACATGAGATTTCTTCCAGAGGTGCGGTTATACATACTTGTAGTTGGTTTGGCTGCTTCTTGCAATTGTGCTCAACCCTCAAAGATTGTAATCAATTCATCTTGATTATGACCAATCTGTACAATCAGCTTGTGCTATGCACTGCCGAAATCTGCAGAAGTGAAAAGAATTGAATTTGCTTTTGAGAGAACAGCCATGACAATCAATTGTACCTCATTTCTTGCAAGTTTGTGAAAGCACTTTGTCAACTGGTTCAGACTCTTGTTCTGTGTTGACTTCAGCAAGGTCAAAAGACATACTCTTCACAACTTGTTCATCTCCACAGCTCTCTTCATGTAGAATTCTCTCCTTCCAGGGTGTTGGTATACTTCTGCAATATGCTGAGAGTAGCAACCATGGAACCCTTTTCATCTTTTGTAGCCTTTGCCAGATATGGGCTGCCTGAGGTCTGTAGCTACAAGCTTCTTTTTCTTATGCATAGCTACCTGCCAGCCTGACAGTGTATTGAAACCAAATTGTTTGGCTGCTGCAATTGTAATGTTTAGGGACCATTCTAGTATCCGATTTCCAGAGTACTCAGAGAACTGATGTGCAAGTTCTTAAGCCATGGCAATGATCTTGTCTGCAATTCACTGAAAACTACATTTTCTTCATCAGGGAAATCATAGACCTCTTCTTCAGAAGCACATTATTCTAGTCAGCTGTGTGATCATATCCTCAAGAACAAATGATCTGTTTATACTTGTTTTGCTCCATTTGGGATTTTGGGTAGGCTATGGACAGACTGCCATATGATCATTGGCTGACCCTCAGGTGTTTCACTGTTGAATGCAGAAGCAACATTCCAGTCCCAATCCTCGGCAGGAATGCACAAGTCAGTTGTTGACAGTAACTGACAGTGTTGAATAATCGAGATTACTCAACTTGGGTAGCTCGGTTGGAGGAATGTCTTCACCTTGTACGTTGTTGCCTATGTGGCTGTAAATTTCAGTATACAGTATCTCAGAAAATAGTTAAACTGTGTTACTGGAGTGAATTCACAGTCTGATGTCGGTGATGGATAATCAACTTCATCCGAGTCTGCCATAGTAGTCGGTAATATTTATTATAGCGATAATGCCGAAGATCAGCTGAAGGAATCATATTCATGGTGAAATAGGTAGCAATGGAGTGGAATGAAAAGGAAAGATAACGCAATGTAGTAGAATCAAATGATGTCACTCAGAGGTCAGGTGGTTGTCAGAAAGTAGTCCATATTGGTCAATACTGATGCATAAAAAATGGTAATGACAATAAGAACAAGTATCGCCAACTAGAATGATCAGACAAAGTCAACAGTAATATCAGGAATGATAATGATTGGTATAGAGCAGTATTCAACAGTAATGACAGCATCAAAGAGTTAGAACCGAAATATGACAAGTAATAACAACGAAAATTATCAGACTCTGCCAAAAGTAATGAAATGAATGATAATGATCGGTATTGAACAGTATTCAATAGTAATCACACCATTATAGAGTTGGAATGGAAATATGATATATAGCAACAACTGGACAAAGCCAGAAGTAATATAGTAAATTGTAATAATTGGTATTGAGCAGTATTTGACAGTAATTATAGTATCATAGAGTTCAAATGGAAAGATCATCACTACAATTATCATACAGCCAAATGTAATGTAGTGAATGATAATGATCGGTATTGAGCAGTATTCGACAGTTATCATGGTGTTATAGAGTTTGAATGAAAATATGGTAAGTACCATCAACAGGAATTGTCAGACACAGCCAAAAGTAATATAGTGAATGATAATGACCTGTATCGAATGGTATTCAACAGTCATCATGACGTCATACATTTTCAGTATTAGTAATTCAAGGTGTCTAAATTGTTATCTATCCTTGTAATGAAAAAAATTTATATTCCTTAGCATCAAGCACTACTGCAAAGTGTTAAGATTGTCATTCAAGAGCAATAAGACAAACTATAGTGTTCATCAAACAGATTGTTATAATAACATGAAATTGTATTCCCCAGTATCAAAAATACCTGTAGAGTATGGTGTTGTATTGTAAGCTGTGTAAATGTTGTCATTTGAGATGATGCCAAAACATGATCATAGTCAGCTGACTGTGACTAAAGAGTTACCATCTTCCAGTCAGTAGCTGTTAACCATAGGCTAAAGGAGTTTGAAAGTTGCTGCCCAGAGGCGGATTAGAATGTTAGCGGCTATTACTCATCTTGGAGAGCTGAGCAAAGCCAGAGAATACACCATGCTGAATAGTAAAGCTACTCTCTACCAAATGAAGCTAGAAAATGCACCGCCTTGAATAGGTAAGCTACTCTCTAGCAAATGAAGCTAGAGAATGCACTGCTGCAAATAGACAAGCTACTCTCTACCAAACAAAGCATGGGAATACATCGTCCCAAATAGTAAACCTAGAAAATACACAGCTCCAAATTGTGAAGCTACTCTCTACCAAACAAAGCTAGAGAATGCACTGCTCCAAATAATGAAGCTAGGGAATATATCACTCCAAACAGCAAAGCACCTCTCTACCAAAGCCAGAAAATGCACTGCTCCCAATCAGCAAAGCTATCCTGCATCAAACGAAGCTTTTCCACCTGGAGGTCACAAGAAAGCAACAATACCAGTGGTCCAGAGGCAGAATCTGCAGGGCTGATATTGTGAAGGATACAATTGGTCCAAGTATAATCTAATGATGGTAATGATGATACAAGGATCAGGAGCTGAAGACCAGTGGTAGTTGGAAAGGAAAAGGTATGAGTTTTTGTAGGTGGTACCAGAGCTCTAGAGAACAGCATAGATACAAGAAGTATCTTGTTAGAGCGAAGTCAATGGTATAAAGACCTTGAGGGTCTTTGAGGAGAGAAAATGGCATCAACCTTCTCAGCGAGAATAACAAGCGTTAACAATATACACATTCAAAAGCCTATTCTTTTTGTTTAGAATCTTTATGTGATTTTTCCACATTCCAAGTGAAGCTGCCAACCTGCCATAATTGAAGCAAGTCCTGAAGTGAGAACAGATACTACTTTGACTGGCCAATCTGGAATGACACTTCCGGTATAACAGTATCCAAACAGAATTTTCAAAAAACAATTGAAAGATTGACTATTATTTGGATATCTTCTTTGTTTTAATACTGTTATAATCTCTACTTTGAAGTTTGGTAGCTATCAGACTTCTGATTCATATGATGCAGAATATTCTTGAGCAGATTACAGACCATCCCACTTCCTGACTTTGGTGCCTCATATGCTAATATTTAAAAGACATAGTGTTTCCCTAAAAAATGTAATTTTATATACAAATTAATCACTGACTTGGTGCTGAAATTTTCAATCCACAGATGTGGCACCAATTCAGCCAGAAACTTTTTAAGACTTTCAAAAATAAGAGTTCTCTACAACTAGTTTGGTCTATTAAATTCTCTATTAGCCATTAGTTGTGATGGTGGAGTGGTGTTGCTGCAAAGTCGGGTATTTTGGTGTAAAATTGCTGATCACGAACACTTTTGTCTCGATAATACGTATATCTGTAGAACACATGCTTACTAGCGGGAAATTCGACTGCGGTGTTGTATTATCTTATCCGAGGAGTATGCAGGTTGATTAGTTACCGAGATTATTAGGTGGGCACTCATTAGACGAGGCAGCAGGTAAGCTAGCATGCAGGGATGTACATGAGCTTATCTGCAGTTTTCGGGCTCTGAACCCCTGTTTGATTATCGATACGTGGACATGCTAGTTATCATTACGACAATGAAACTAGCGGTTTGTAAAGACCGCTTTAATGTTTGTGAATACAACCCATTGGTCCATCACCGTTATTCCCATCTCTAACCAAACATCATCCGACCCTGCCAGTCTCTGAGAATACATTTAGCGCAACCAGTATTATGTATATTGTGTCTCTTCTAGTAGACGCGTTTAAACAACTTAAAACATTAGCGGATGGCTTTGTTATGGCAAAGAGAACGTATTACCTAAGTATCGAGTGGAGTAAGTTGGAACGCCGAACCTGAGTTGGCAGTTTTTCGCCAGAGCTGGTAGACTCAGTAGACTCCACTAGTTGAACTTTCTTACCGCCCCCGTCTTCAGTAGTTACGTAGGATATGCGGCTAAGTTTTTCAGTTGCATCATACTTGTCCAAAACCGGCGTTGAATCCACCAACAATGCTGCAACACCTCCATCAATAGCAACTGGGCGTCGGCTTTCCCGCTGTAGCATCCATAACAACACACCCGAAACAAGGACGAGCAATTGAGCACAGTACCATCCATAGACTCTGGGTCGAGATACTACAGCCTGTAACCGGTTTCTGAATTGATGGGCTTTTAAATTGAGAGGAACAGTATTGAATCCAGAATATTCACCCCAAGTCGCCTGGTAGGATAGTCGGATGAGATTTTCGACGTAACCGTCGATGTTGTCCCATGTTGCGAGTTGGCTGACATTAAGTAGAGATACTTTCGGCATCACGTCGGGTAAGGCGTATAAACTTTCAATTACCCAGTTGTCGCTATCGATGGAACTGGATGAATCTTTTTCCACTTCGATTACTCTCGGTGTTATGTAGGTTGCCTTACTGCTTCTGATGACCCCAGCTGTAAAATTAACTGTTCCAATGAGAAAACAATTCTCGTCATAATCATTATGATATGAATATAGGTCAGTAAGTTTGGTCATCGATGTCTGGTTCCCAAATATTGTTTCGTTTAAGGAGGTACAATTGTTGGTGCTCTGCCGGACGACTAGAAGTGCGATCTTTTTGGTACCACGGAAAACAGTTGGTGACGGTATCTGTGCTGTCCAGTTGCTGTAGTTGGAAACAGGGTAGTTGTTTTGGAAGTTTTCGTCAAACAATGCGGCATTACCAGGGTGGTAGTAATTGAAAGGTGGTTCTTGCGTCAGGGTAAGTTTTGAATCGGGGATGGAGGAACCGTTATAATTTAATTGGTCGGTAATGTCTTTGTTGAAGTCCGATTTGTTGTCCCAGGAAATGCTGTTGATCTCGAGGTATGGTAGGATGATATTTTCGATTGTTGAGTTAACGGGCATCATTTCCTGCTCTGACTTAATCACATAGCGGCTGGTACTGGAATTGAATTTGTCGGACGCGGACCAGCCAACTGCGGCTCCACCGACTGCAGACAAGATCACACTCTGGAGGGCAGTACCACTTCGAATCGTATACCAATACCATCCCGAAGTTTTATCTGCCGCAGTAAAGTGGTGGAAATCCCGGGTAGCTTCTGGGTATGAGACATCCTGCCAGCCGACAGCTCCGGTAATAACGGGTGCAACCAGATTCGCCGGTACCAACAATAGCAATATCAAGGTAGCCAACCAAGCGTTCGGCGATCCACTTAGGAAGTATGCTGGCCAGGAAACCATACGGTTGAATTCTTGAAGAGTAATGCCTTGAGTTTCGAGCAAGATAAATGCACATCTCCAAGCTGAACGGGCAGTCCATGAACCTGTTACAATCCGAATCACGACAACGGCGGCGGAGATAATGGTAGTAATATCATTCGCCTGCAACATGTCTATTCCGGACCCAAGCCGTTGACCGTTGTAGTTGACAATTCGGGTGTCGATGCCATATAGCATGAAAGGGAGAATGGCGATTGCGATCAAAGCGTGAAGTACCAGGGTGTAATAACCCCAAAAGGCCCGCCGCCAACTGGGTTTTTCATTTCCCCGTATGCTCGAGGCCATCTGACGCGGTATTTGGGTATTATTCCGCCGAAACCGTGAGAATTAATCTGGTCGGTATAGGTCGATGGACGTATGATACGAGGATAGGAATCGAGGATGCAACTTGATCTCGGGTTCGGTGGTCAGACGCAGGCAGTCTTCGGGAGAGTGAGGCGAGATACGGCTTGAACAAGTGGTCAAGTAGATATAAAGAGAGGAGTAAAGGATGCGGTTCCGTTGTAAGAACAAAACTCATTGCTATGCATACAAAGATGTCTAGGGGATAGTCACAAATGATACCATGCCCCTCTCATAGACTACGCCAGAGTGATGGGCTATGTTTCTTCCGGAATTCAGCAGGATCTCGTTAAGCACTGTGAATCGAGAAATAAAGAAATAATATTGTGCTTCTAGCAGAATGCTACCTTGTATGGGGGTACTTTGGGTCTTTTGACCGATGTGCGCGTTTCCTGCATAGAGGTTTCTCACGCGCCTAGGTTTAGCGCCTCTCACAATCTCATCAAATGGGCCGATGGTTATTACCGGGGCTTGTCCTGCATGGCTTTGTGAGAGAGCGGCCTGACCTAGCTGCAGGACTCGGGACCACATGTCGGCCGGCCCGGCTTCCGGAAAAACTCCCGCCAATATCAATCCTTGCAAACTACTATCACTCAAAGAGTTCCGAAATCGATCAATAGCATTTGGGGGATCCGTGGGGCTATATCTTGACTGTAGCGACGTTATACGTAGGTACCGTACTCGAGTCCTACGGCGCTACAAAGAAACCGGATACGGTCAGATAGGTACCACATAGCACGATATAGAGCCTAGCGGCTCCAAAGAGTCTGTGGGGAAGTTTTGGAAACGTTCCCCATACGGCAGATCTACACCGCCATATTTTTCTGCATTCTATGTGTTGCGTAGATCGATTGGGTTGATGGTTAGATTGGTTCGATGGTGCCGACCAGATAAGCATGTTGAGTGACTTGTTTTTTTTTGTTTTATTCATACTGTATTCACTCTAACTTGAGTATGACCGCACCCATGACAAAGGAAAAGGAAAAGAGAGAGAGACCACCACCGCCCGCACTCCGCGCACTTACCCGTTGAGTTACTTGTACTCTAACATAGATACCGTATCCAATTTGCTTGTAGTACTGCAGGTTGCATATGAGACTCCAATGGCAGTCTCCTATTTGCCCTGAGGTTTTGGAAGTATGTAGACTGTGGCGGGGATGAAGGGTAGTAGGTGGGAGCTCCGCCATCTAACCGGCTCGCCCGGAGGCGGGGTGGGTGATAAGGGTCCTGTCATACTCTAGCTAGAGTAAATACAGTATGAATAAACAACAACAACAGTACGTAGACTGCGAGAATGGGCGAATGACAGGAAGGATTGGGCGGACTGCGGCGCTATAAATATGCGGGATACGGTCAGATTCTACGATACTCGAGTAAGGGTTCAGTACCGAAAAATGCAGTCTGCGAGACATGTCGGAAAAGATTGATCATAGAGAAGTAGGTAGTACAATAAACGCCGTGTCTGCCTAGAAATCCCGGTTAAAATAATGCAATGCTCCGTCAGAAATTCCTGCCAGCAAATATTTGCATATACTCAGGGTAGGGAACAAGGACCGGCACACCACAAATCAGGAATTGACTTTTGCTGTGAGGGCTGGGGGATGACTGGGGAGAAGAGGCTAACACGGTTGTCTGTGCACTGCAAATCTACTGTTTCTGGTCAAATTTCTGGCCTGTTTAGCCCAATGTTGCACGTGGTGTTTAGATAGTTCCCTTTTATGTGAATAGTTCTGCCAGAAATGGGGTGTCCTAGTTCTTTCTCCTAGCCCCGAGTATGTGTCTACATAAGCCGCCAAATTGGGCATCCTTCTCACTAGCATATGAGTAGTGTCATACAAAAATTAAGTTACTACAAAATCACTTGTAAGGGTATCCCTTACACTATCGGGTATGTCGAATTGGTCACGATAGCTATTTCGGAGGTAGTAGGTAATAATAATCAAACGGTGGCGGAACTTCTGATTAAAGTATTGTGACCAATTCGACAAACCCGAGCGTGTGGGGGGAAAGAGTTCTTCTCAATTTGAGTCATCTCATTTTGAACTGTCTTTGTAAAAAATACGTTCCTTGGTCCCAGAGCATTTTCAGTTACACAAACGACTAAATATTAGCTGAGATGACTAGATATAATCTTGCGTATCAAATTACCAAACTACCTAGGATTGTCGGATCCTAGTGATAACACAATCTGATATGTGATAGGAATGCCATTGTTTAAGTGTCTTCGATTTCGATGGACTGTCTGCAATTTTTGTTCCGCCTATTAATACTACGCCAAGACGGGTCATACCCCATTCCAAAAATATGAATTTTGATAATTCAACAACCACCCAATATTTCCAATCTGAAAGCTTAGAGTGGTTTATCAGGGTAGTTACTGGGGCTTCACTCGTTATTATATCTCTTTCGTGGTGATGGGTGGTTGTAGTCATGACGCTATGGATACGGTTATTGCCGCGGTTGATGGATTAGATTAGATAAGACACAATAGGTATCTTGGAATTGAAATCACCGTTCATTTCTCTGCGCTCGCATGCCGGCGTCAATCCCTCTTACTGCTCCCAGCAGGCTGGTACACAAGCTTACTTTCCTCTCACACGCTGTCTTTCCTTTACTCTCGGCTTTATTGAAGTGACGTCTAGCTCCGCATTCCCAGTGCATTTCTCTGATTATTTATACGACCCAAGCCCAGGCCGTCATCCATTAGCAACTCCTACCAACGCACGTGAATAATAAATGGTTTGATTAGAAAGTACCGGGTTAGATAGTTGCAGCAAGAGACCCGAGATTTTGGTGATTATGGCGTATTTTAAGAAGGTTGTAGCGGTGAATAGATGTTTATCGGTGCGCCTAGGGTACCAGGTTTTGGTGTGGCATGATGTGAATCGCACGATGAAGAGAACTTTGTAAATGAATTATTTTGGTGGAATACATTCGGATTATTATCCAATTCACACATATCTCTCACAACTCTAAATGCTACTTAAGAGCTGTGGTGGTGGTTGCCGTAGAATGATTTGAAGTGGGGAGCCGTAGTGGGAGTTATAGTGGGAACAGCAGTGGAAGAGCCGTAGTGGGAGCTGTAGTTATGGCTGTAGTGGGGGTTTTAGCGGTAATTGTGGTGGAAATTGTAGTGGGAGAGCCATAGTGGGAGTTGTAGTGGTGACTGTAGTGTACAAAAAAGATCGAAATTTCTCAAAGTCCTTTTTTGTGTGTGCATGTAACTTCAAAATACCGCCAATAAGTTAAGTAATCATAAATAAAGATCTTCCAACATGGTCAAGTGGTTTGCATACTTGATTCGGCTCTTTCTTCAGAGGCGGTGATTGCTGTGGGTTCGATTCCCTGAAGAAGCTATAGTTTTTGGTACCTGCTACTTTTGTGATTCGCATCACATAGTGATTTGGACAACAAAATTGTGCAATTCAAATAATAAAATTGTGTGATTCGGATGAACCATAATGTAAGATCGAGTGATTGTGATTATACTATCCCACGTTATATCACATAACAGATATAGTGGGATCCACGCAACACGGTTTGTACCCTGGAGTATCTACACCTACATCGTACATCTATTTACTATCCACTTTGGAAATCCGGACCGTCAAGTACGTGATTGATAGCAGAAGCTAAAACGCTTGTGAGAATGAACCCTACACTCGATCTAGGAGGTTACACCACAGCGAAGCATAGTATCAACCACTATCTTGTTGTGTAGGGCAAGAAATATTTCAGTTCCTGACATGAGGTGTCTTGCACACAAAAATCTGTGTTTCTGACAGCACTATCATGGGTAAAGCATTCCCATACGTCAGACTTGTTTGCTAGGATTTTCATTTTGGTTCTATCCTAGTTAAATGTCTATCACTCTTACACCTCTATCACCAGCTATCACTCATACAGACAATGTGAGGAAACAAGAGTGTATCCAAACAGTCAATTCTGACAGTCAAATGGCGGCAGTCAACTTTGACTGCCCTGTCTAACCACCTTTTGGAAATGTAGTATGGCGTGACTTTGATTACATTGGCTTTCAACCAAACCTCCAGAACCTTGTAGTTCATAAGTTATTATGGTTTCTTGGAAAAAGTTGACTGCCGCGATTTGACTGTCAGAATTGACTGTCCGAAATCATTCCGTGAGGAAACTGTTACTATAATGACTAGAATGAGGTCTAGTGATGGGCACGAGCCGAGCCGACTCGAGTTTAAAACTCGAGTTGCGAGTCAGAACTAAACGAGTCGAAGAGGTAACGAGCCGAGTTTGTTCGAGCTGTTGATGAATTTCTGCTCGAGTTTATTCCAGTCAAGCCGAGTGATCGGTAGTTACTGTATGGTACATAGTAAAATAAGAAAGGGTCTCACGAACTTACTCCTGTGCTTAACCATCTCGTTTATTTGTGTCACGAACTCGATTTCTTCACGTCATCTCCTCATTGTTTACCCATTCTTCTGCACTCAACATCACGGTGACATATCAACATGCCACGACACCCCGGTAGCGGAACTCTTCAAGATGACACATTATAACCCGAAAGAGGAATCGCATGGTAGATGGTACTACAAGTGCAGTACTATTGGTCAAAGGCTTCTTGAAAATCCCCAATCTTGCAGAGTGAGAGGAATTGAACCAAGAAACCGGCGATGGACCGCCTGGAGTCAGTACCGGTAGAGCAGAGGATGCTGGCAACGATAGCGATATGGAGGATACCATTGGAGCAAGCAGCAGCTTCTCCACAGAGGGAGATAATGATACTAAATGAATTCGGGCATGTACCTAGCTACTATTCTTAGAACTCGAGTTTTTAGCGAGTCTGTTTCCTTAGCTCGAATAAACGAGTTTTCCTGGCCACGAGCCGAGTTTATTCGAGTCTGCATTAAAACTCGGCTCGAGCAGACTCGTGCCCATCACTAATGAGGTCGCTGATTTTTAGAGTTTCCAAGTTGAGTCGCCGAGTAGACCTATACACAATTACTCACTCGCCACAACCTCGGCATTCACCATCTCCGGATTCTCTTGTATATAAAATCATAGATTCTCAAGTTAGAATGTTCAATAGACTTCGTCTGTATCATATATTCAACAGAAAATGTTGCATGGATATCCGCTGGCGAGTGGCAAAGGCCACGTAACAGTCGCCACCATTCTCTTGTATATATCTCAAGTCTTTCTCCTTTTCTCTCTTGTCTCTGTATCTAAGTCTATACACACAGTTCTCCCTTATCATAGTAACAGAAACGTAGATACTATATTTTTTAGAAGGAATACGACCCTTGGTTTGCACACTCCTCTAGGCGGGATGTTAAACTACTATCCAATAGCTTCGTGCAATCAAAATTCACCCTGCTGGCACATCTCGCCGTAGTAATCTGCGGGGGTGGGAATGATTTGTGGTTGGTTGGGTTGTTCAAGTCAGCCTGAAGTAGCTAGCTAGTTCTAAACAATCTCCGGTCAGCTGCCAATACTCTGTTTTCAAAATATATTGGCGAGTTTCCCCTCTAAGACGAATTGCTCAGTCACGGATTCTTTCGAATTTCCAGAATCCCTGTTAGCGATTGATGCTGGTAGTTCTCGGTGTACCGAAGTGTTTCCGGTGACCAGTTACAGGTGTCCGCTTCCGAACGGGTACTGGTCCGAACTGTAGCACTCCCGAATGAAACCAGAACCCACGAGAAAAATTCCAAGCATTAGTCAAAACACTTAGTTCTCCATTTTACCCTAAAACCGCTCTTCTAATCGCTAGAATTGGCTGGTTACCTGGTTCACTCCCTGAAAGTCATGTCTTATCGGACACCAAACATGCTGTTGCATTCCAGAACACTCAATCCGGCTTTACCGCAATTACTATGGAATCAATAGGCACAATGTGTCGTTTCAAGACTCATGGAAATACCTACTGAGAATTCACAGTTACATAGCCTCTTGAATGAGGTTATGCGATCACTGTTCGTGCTTGGTTCAAGATGCTGGTCCTGATTATATACATAATACTTGAACTTGACACAGCCTAGCGGAATTAAGTGCCAAAATATGGTTGAGGATCTAAATTTTCCGGTTCTACCTACCTGTTCAGGGCTGCTACTAAGTAGAGCAGGAAAATATCAGCCGCATGTATATATCACAAAGTTCCAGAACGTAAATTCTTCCCCAGTTAGGATTTTCCGTGCCCCCTACTTCATTCCCAGCAGTGGTAGTAAATAGGCAGGAGGGTAGCCCCGCAAGACAAAATCTGCTTTGTTTGTGAGATCTGACGCAGTAAGGTGATAGGTGGAGGACATATATGTAGGCATACTGTATATGAATACAGTCTGTCTCAAAATTGACGAGTGCATGCATGGAACGCGTATGCAACCCAGTTTCACCTGCAAATACATATGTGCAGGGCGGCTAACAGATTCAGGCGAGTCATGACGAGACCAGGCTCGCCCGAGTCCACTATGGCGGTGGCCCGGCTGTACAGATAAATGTGACAAGTTAGGGTGAACGAGATCTAATCGACGAGCCTGACACTAGCAACACAAGCCCGAGACTAGTATGAATAGTAATACGACAGGCCTGAGACTATCATCAATATCAATATAACCTTGACACAATGATACAACTCCATAAACAAGATGAAGAGTAAACCGAAAATGTCTTTGGAAATACGCGCAGAATATAAGAATATTCCATGTAGCAATTCTGTTGCCTCTTCAGTTGATGCCAATCATAGCCCGTACCCAGATGCTTGTGAATTGCAGTGGTCTCAATAGCCCGACCCGACTACAGCTCGAGCTGCCGTCCGCGGCTCAGTCTCTGAATTAGTCTCGTTGCTACTTAGCCTCTCTACAGTTGCTCAGGCTGGAAGGCTATGGCTCACATTAAGGTTTGTTCCGGTGAAGTCATTATGATGTTTCGTCACCGTAGTCAGTGTCATCGTTGAGTCTAATTGGCCCGATTGGGTTTATACCATGCAGCACTAGCACCACGCTGGCGGTGAGGTTGCAGAAGGGTCAGTTCTCAAAATGAATGTCGATGTCAATTTGAAGTATACAGATCATTCTTAGACGGTGAGGGTACTGATTACCATACTCACTGTATGTGAATAGAATGGGAGCAAGGAGATAAGGAGCGCACGACTTGGAACCAAGAGGGCTGAGGGGACACCCAAAGCTCACACTGGGGATGTGCGGTGGAAAAGGTTTAGATTATGTCATGGCCGCAAGCGGCCGAATACAGTATGATTCAAACAAAAAACAAACTGTATGTGAATATACATAACCGTAGTACACAGCGTGACACCCTAAGAAAGCTGCTCAAACTGCTTCAGAGCTGCTAGATTCCGCCCAGTTCAGCCGAGTGGCGAAACTACTCGGATAGTGTAATTTTGGAGCTGCTATGAGCTGGGCTGGGCTATTGAGATCACTGGTGAATTGTACTGAATTCAAGTGCATCGTCAATTTTTCACGATGGTGGTTGGATGAATACTATCTAGTCTCGCATCAAATGCACGGGCATGTCGTATAACAGGCGAGTCGTGGCCGGACTTAGGCGGGCCCAGGCGAGTCGTGACTCGCCCGGATCCTTCAGCTGCCCCGCACAAATAACTACTGAGGAAATACCAAGATTGATCTCGACCTCAATTTATGATCTAGAATGATTTATAATTCCGAATACCATTAAGAGCTACAATGTATTTTGTAGACAAAACATGCCGTTGGATAGATGTTGATTGTAAGGTTATGAGTAATAACCAGTCCAATACGCAATGAGTTACGCACGTACAGCATAATCTATATAGTCCAATAAACAGAGGCCACATCTCACAAAGCCTTTGATGAAATTTCTGCTCCAGTGTAGGTTCATACTGCGTTTTAGCTTTCATCAAACCATAACATCCGAACACTTGAGCTCATGAGATCCTAGTGGCACATGCTGCAGGCCTTCAAAGCTTAGCCTCGCCTTTTAAGGCATCCATGGATATCACGCCAGGCAGAACACCGCTGTAGAGCCGCAACATATGGAGAGGTCTCGGTGACATAGTCAGGTACCAAAAATAAATCAACCCAAAGAGTTCGATAAAGAACAACCCCACCTTCCAAAACATCTGAAAATCTCACCACCGCCATCCTCTTTGCAACGATGACTTCAGTCAACCCCAAGATATCGTTTCCATCCGCCAATGTCGCTTGCCGACCCGCGGACTGGACGGACATCGGTAAATTTCTATTGCTCAATTACGGTCTGCATGCTGTCTCTGTTGCAACTCCACCCGGTCAAGGTGTGGTTCTGTCAGTTCTCCAGTCAGTAGTAGCATTCGGATCTCCGCTTGTAATGGGCCTTCATTCAGCAAGGATCATCGGGCGTTATTTCGCGGCACTGATGAACAGCAACAAAGACAAATGGGCTCCATTACAGACTGCCCTAAGAGCTGGTGCGCTGTGTATGGTTATAAAAGAAAATGAGCTAGGTAAACTAAAACACGAATACTCCAAGTCAGAATAACTGAACCACCTCCTACATATTTTGTTCACTCTACTGACTCGTCACAGGGACTTATTTGAAGTTGAACCATGCTTGATGAGAATCCACGGAAAACATCCGGTAGAGATAAAACCCTTTACAATTTTCTCTAATTCCAACAGTGAGGGGGTAAACCAGTTCAGTCCGGAACTTTCGCAGTCCAGCCCAGCTCAGTCCGACCTCCCAGCTGGACCAAACCTTACGGAGCCTAATATTGAACTGGGGCCGGTTAGCCTTTTTAAATCATCATTTGTCTCGTCGCTTGCATCGCAACACGAGGACAGCATTCAACATCTCCTCGAGGACAGCAATCGACAACGCCTGGTGTATGTCCCTCCTAGCTTTAAATTGCACCATTCAGACTGGTCAAAAGCGGATATTGCGAATAACCGAAACATGGTAAAAACAATGGCTTCCATTGTTCAAATCATTGTCGGTGCGAAAGGTCTATACGATGCACAGGGACATCAAATACAGAGATTTGGCTATGCAGCATTCTCATTCACAGTCATCCCATATATACTTATGTCTCTCCTCAACCTCATTGCCGCCTTATGCGAACCGCAATACCCGACACTTTATCTTGTCAAGTTCAATTTCGGCACTTGTTGTATGCACGATGAAAATACCACAACCAAAGATCCCGCAGATACTAATAAGTCCGGTGGTGACGTTATTTCAAATCGATTGGAACTGGGACCGACTGACACAACTCACAACTTCGACGACGAAATTATTGGTGCAGTCGGTTTTGTGCATCCCGGTGGCGATCACCAAGAGAGGCTTAAGGCTAAGCGAAAGGCAAAAAGGATCAAAATTATAGTTTCTGTAAGTCTATACTCCCAATATGTTTCATATAAGATGGAAAACTGAAGATCATGGATTATGTCTTTAGATAATAGGGGTAATGATTGTAAGCACGATCCCTTTCATAATCATCAACATCCTCACTCGCTTCAACAAAGGGGGGAGTACTACTAGTCAGAGAGCGTGGATTATGTTATGGATCGTTTCGGGAAATGTATCACCATTTTTGAGTGTCTATGCCATGGATTACATTGGACGCCTCAGACCTAAGAAAGTTAAGAGAACGCCTTCTGAAATTGCTTTAATGATTCAAGCGGCGGTGGTATGTTTGGCCGCAGCGATAGCAAGCATCGGAGGATTGGTGACAGTCATCAAAATGATCTTGGAAATCGGGATCTGTACAAAAATTTGAATGGTTTAGTTGTTCTTTCCGATATGGTTGGGTAGTGCGGGTGTTGTAGGTGCTATGCATCTGATTTGACGCAGGTTTCAGCTACATTCGTTCGTTTTTATGTACGCAACACAGAATATGTGATCTATATTCATCTCAGTTCCAACCCCCCCTTGTCACTGTTGGCGGGTTACCATCCTCGTGGTCATTATCAACACGTCTGAACTCCACTATGATGACCGCATACGAACTGCATGGGGCTTACAGGCTTTATAAACCATACACAAAGTTGTATTGTGACATCATTAAATTGAACCAATTTGTACATGAATTAACAGAATTGGGTGTTGGTGTGCATAAAGTTACCCGATTCCGCAAATTTCATCCACGACGTCGTAAAAAAGAAATTTTGACCACTTTACCGCACTATAGGAGCAGAATATTTGCAAGAGCGACCCCGCGATCCCAGCGCCAGTGCATAACTGTATGCATTCTTTTTGAACACTAACACGGACTAGTGTATTAATTGTTGGCACATAGACGCCTCACTGGCAGTAATAGCAAAGTTGCAAAACATTAGCAAACACCAACAAAAATCCACCAAAAAAGTTCACCCGCCGAGGATTAATGGGTTTTCCCTCTATTGATGTTCTAGATTCAGATGAGCCGCCTATGTATCGAGATGAAACTGCACGTGTCTCCGGGTTCGGCGACACTACCAATAAACTGATAGATATGTTGAAAAGATACTGTAAAGAAGTCCAGCTGCAGGGGGCGGCTGCAAATCCATAGTCATGCAAAACCACCTCGTGGCAACAGTTCTGTTGAGGGAAAATTCACAATGGCCTTGCATAGTCAATTCTAATGCCGTACCCTCCATGATCAGTGATATCAGCTCTCTGATGGAAGACCAGCATTGCCAAAATGAACCTCCCCAAAAACATCCCAAAGCTAGGAAACTTTGGGTTTGCTGGTGGTCTCTTCGCCGGGAACCGGTGTGACACTATCGCAGATCTAGACTTGCCAGTATAGTAGGTACAGCGTATCTCACGAGGCAACTTTCATTACCTTATTGGGATGAAACAGTAAGCACTTTCATTTATAGCAGGAAAAGCAGATAATTGAGAGATTTTACGAATAATTAAATAGTAGCAAGTGGAAGTAGTGTTTTAGCATAGTGCTAAGATAGCCGACGAAACTTCGGCCCAGCCTAGCCGTGGGTTTAGTTGGTCTAAAGAGTTAGTCGATATCCAATGCGATAGATGGCATACCGCTCGTAATACTAAGCATCAGGTCCTAAAAGTCCTCGCACATAATACGATATCTTTCAAAGACTAATATCTGATACTCGCACGAGCAAATAGGAGGTCTCCTAATTGATCTGCAGCCATGGGGTAGTTTCAACCACAAGGAAACGTCTCGTGCGAGTTACTTATGTTTTATGCAGTGATTAGTGATAACTATAAAACAAGTCGAAACGATCCAAAAGCTCGAGCTTCATATCTCGAGTCGGCTCGTCCGAAAGTGAGAAACTGTGGGTTGGCTCGGGTCTGGAAAACCAAAATTTCAGGCTTCTACTTGATCCCGGTTAATGGTATTCCGGGAGGCTCGAGGAATCTTCAATCGGCGTCACAGATAGAGGAAATAGTGGTTCGGTCGTAAAATCTACGGTGAACATTTTGCTAGATTCATCCTTCATGATAACTGTGATCAAAAATATTGGTCTACGATAACCCAGAGTCTGGGTGTAAAATACAAAATTGGGAGACAGAGGCACTGTTACGCCGCCCTTGTGTGTGGTGGTGTGGAGGCAGCCAATCACTTTGCTTGCATCGAGATTGTTGCATATGTCTCACCATTATGTAATTGGAAATGCTTCTGAGATAAGAAAAAAGTTGAAATAACATTTTGCTTTTGAGACAAAAAGAAAGTGGAAATAACTTTGTGCTTCTGAGATAAGAAGAAAACCATTGACTGGATGAGCACTAATTAACCACTTACGTATATGTTCCAACCGATACACGGAACATGCCGTCCGCAAAACCGGACCAATTCGCGAACTGGAGAACCAGTATACTTACGACCTCGCTGAAACCGTGATTACAAGTAGATTACCTTTTCGTTCCCCTCATTATGCCTGGTTAAGTCAAGTCGATTCGGTGGCGTATAAGTATGCCGTTTTCATATGATCTACACACGCCGTGGCATCCACTACATATTACTTCACGCAGTGGAAACCTGATGGCATAAAAAGAAACTTTGAAGATTAGTTCGCGTTAACATTTAGAAAGTTTAGGTCAATTAACTTGTGGTGAGATTTGGTCAATCAGCTGAAATTTCCCGGTTCGCGAGCCTCTCCGGTTTGCAAATAGGACAAAATATTGTGAACTGGCCTATCCAGTTCGCGAACGGGTGAGCTCGCAAATGGGTCGGAAAATATACACAATTGATACTGAATGTGCATGTAGGCCCGCCAGCTAGGGACAAAAGTGATGGTCACTCTTCTTGCGTAGCAACGAGCCCGACACCTCAACTTATAACCATCATATCTACTACCAAAAGCGAAAGAGTACAGCACATGTATGTACAATCAAATAGACTGAGAAGTGATTATCTACATGTATTTAATACTGTGTTTGCATACCTCAAATCGCGGTGTGTGGTTGATGTGTCGCACCTGTTGCTGCATGAGAAAAGTGATAATCACTTTTGTCCCCAGCCTCGTACACAGCGATACGATAAGCGTATCATTCATGAAGAGTAGCTTGTTGCATAAACTGTCACAAACGATAGACCCAATTTACGCGATATTTTAAAGCTCCACGTGCTAAGTGGACCAGCAAACGAACATCACTGTTCCACCCGATTGGCAAGATCACCCCCATTTGCGCATGGGGGCACTCCGTCCGCGGATGTTGTGGCACTTGGTGGAATCCGCGAATGATTGATGGAATCTGTCGCAGCAGCTAGCGATTTTCCACTAGGCGAAAAATTAACCACAACCACATTAATAGCCTCACACAATCACAATACTATATAGAGTTTTCCAAAATACGTTGAGACAATAACATAGTCAGAAAATTACAGCATTTTATCCTCAAGTATGACATGAACCACAAGCAGGACATTGAGTAGAGCCTTTTAACTGAGTGGTTTTTTTTTTTGCATTACTCATTTGACTTCATTGAGGAATGTGGGACAGAGTGGTAGTTACAGTGGTAGATGGGTCAGTGCTGGTAGCAATGGCAATTAGGGCATCAACCTAAATAATTAAAAGCGTTGTGCTGGGGCATGGTGGTGGCGATGTGGGAGAACTAATTTGTATGAACAATGATATGCCGTGGCCGCTGGTGGTGGTAACTACATCTGTTTCCACCCCATTCGCGGATTCCGTGAATGGGGCGGAACATGATAACAAACTCGAGAAGTGGAACCACAAAAGCAAAGAGAAATGAAGCAGCATCAAAACCCTGCTTGACATTATGAATAACCGAAACCTGTTAAAACAATGACTTTAATCATACAGATTATTGTCGGAGTAAATGGTCTATGCAACGCGCACGGACATCAAGTGCAACATTACGGTTATGCAGCATACTCATTCACTATTTGTTCATATTGCTTCCCAATCACATCGCTGCTCTCTGCAAACCTCAGCACCCGGCGTTGTACCTTATCATCTTTAAAGACGAGTACGATAGACCTGTCCATGATTGGGTAGAAACTGAACCTAAGGCCATAACCGCAAAGAACGGGAAAGATAGAAAAGCCATCGCCGGAGAACACCCAAGTGATAAAAAAAAAGGGACAACGAAAAGTATCAGAGCCTTTCAAAGATAAACACCGAAGAGATCAGGGGTCATTTTGGTGACACTGAAGCTTCCGATGTTATTCTTGGTGCGATCGGAACGGTTGGCCTCAGATGTGTGAGTACAAACGTTCAACGAACGAATATGTCGGCAGTCTTATCTACACCACTATTGTTTTACTTAAAACAGCCGCAAAGATACCATGGCACCCATTCAGTACCGATTTTCGTTGCTAGTGGTAGTAGTGGCTATGGGGTCAGCTTGTCAAAATGATTCTGCAAATTGGTATCTGCACAAAAATTTAAATCCTCTAGTGTATATATGCACTTGATAAGGAGATAGTCGAAAAATTCCTAAGCTGATGGATGGCGCCTCTTGATTAGTCGTTCATATCACGAAGCAGGCAGTGTTTCTTTACGTACTAGTGGCTACAATGTTTTTACTTTTCATCCATGGTGTAATTTTTGATTATTGAACATGAATTATTTGCTTTTCACACAATTGATCTCGATCCATTCTGTCTGTCATATTCGGGTCCCGGTATTGCGGCATATGTGTCTGGACTCGACAAAATCTCATTACTTTTTGTCTCAGTGATAGAATACGGAATATAGTGCGTTCCCAAGACCCTGGATGAGATTGGATTACGAATGCCAGCTGAAACCATCGCGCTAACATCAAAATAGACTATGGCTACACCATCTGCATATTCTATCACTCGGTCACACTTTTACATCTTTGTTGCATATATGGGTTTCGTCTACTGTTTCCGACCTTGTATGAGGTTCATGGCTTGTATGAGGTTCGTGGCTTACATACGATGCGTAAGCACGAGAGTTTCAGAATATATGTCAAGCCGTATATAGACCATTGATATCTGCATAGATTGTATAGAGAATCAAGCAACTATTCAACAATCTTGTTACATATATACGTGGCGCTCCGCCCGCAGCGGAGGAATATTGTCTTAAGTTTCGTACTTTCAGCTGCTTAGTAGGCATGTAATGAATAAGCATGTTCTGATCAGGCTGCAATGTCGATTGTTGACAGTAAGTTGACTAGACGTCACTAACTCAAGGTTTAGCCCTGAGGCTTTCAACGTCGGCGAAAGTGACCGCCTTCTTGAACCTCTCAAGATTCACACAGTCTAAGGTTCACACAGTTCAAGGTTCACACAATCGGCGAATGTGACTGCTTGTCAGCAAAAGCTGCTTGGTAAAAGTTTGTTTTGTTTGTATATAATCACGCACTTTGGACCTGTATCTAAAAATTTAATGCAATGAGGAGGTCTCAACAGTCTTAACATCGATATGGCTATTGTGAATTCTCTGCTTACTGGACTTTACTCACTTCTCTATGGCTCCCCCTCTCCACACCTCCTCCAAAGGCTCTCCCTCTCCCAACCCACCCCTCCTCACCCACCTGCCCTTCTCTCAAATACTTCCATTTCATTGGATCTCCTTACGCATCAACGAACCGGGGACGATCATTATCTCCACAAAGGGGGGAATTTCGTATCATATCAAATCACTCGTGGTCTTGGCGAGGTTTGGTGTTGCAATAATGAGTGGGGAGAACCGTGTATATAGATTAAGATACTAAGTGTAAAGAGAGAAAGAAGAAAAGACTCAAACTATATACAAGAGAGTGGTGTGCAGTCAGCTCCATCATCGGTTACATCATCGGTCAGATATATTTATGCAACACTTGGGGTATAAGTCAATTGTGTTACTCCATGAGACATCACTCGTCTTGGTGTCTTGGCGCTAGGGTCATTGTCAGTTGGGCATAGTCTGAAGTAAAATTGAGACCACAAGGGCCTGATACAGCTGGCTATAACCGGGGCTGATGCCTCCTGTATATATCTCGAGTCTTCTCTCTTCCCACTTTACCTAAGTCTATACACACGGTTCTCCCCTATCATACTAACACATCTTTCGATGCTATTCCATCTTAAAACCCCCCAGTCCCTCCAAAAATCGAGTCTCTTTACATGACCTCTTTTGCATTTCCGTTCACTTCAAGTCGTCATCATTGTCTTCGATGCTGTGGTGAAAATGATTCGCTTTGAGCTTTCGTGCCCACGCATATGCATTTGCATGTCGACATCTTGGATAGAACATGCCACTAATTGGCAACCTCTGCAATTATATCTTAGACCTTAAGGAACCGTCTCACTGGGTCTCTGGATTCATGTATCGTGTATCAAATTTCCGCGGATACGTAGCGTTCCATATAATTTAACCATTGTATGTGACCACAGAAGTTTGTGCTGATATTTCTTGAGGTTCAGCCGGTTGGCGTGAGGTGATGTTTTCTGCTACTCTATGTATTTAGATCGACCGGCTACTGCATCGAACGGACTTTTTGTCAGTAGTCTAGCTAATATGAAATATGATGATAGTCTGACCTGCATTTATGCTTACCCCCGTTTACAACGTCGCTTGTTAGGAGTGGAGAATTAATCCACTATAGTGCGATTAATCTAATCTGTATCTAATCTATATCTGATCATTGATCTAATCTCATCTGGCTTTCCCAACGTGAATCTCAAATTACTAAAATTTCCCGAGGTTCGGGAATCTGGCCCTCCCCCGAACTTGTAAGGTGTATAAGAAATATACAAACAAAACTCAATTCGCTGTATGATTCTGACCAATCTTGAAAGAAATAAAGCTATCTCTACTGCATGTATCCATCTTTCGCACCCCACTGTGCTTGTGCATGCTGAGATCATGGTAGCGAAACTGAGGGCACTACCACACCACATCCCACGATTAAGAAAATCCCCAAAACACAGAATCAGAACAAACCACACTCCGTGCTCTTGCCCTAGTCTGATGTACAAATCAGAGAACCCAGCGGTGTAGCAGGTCATTCAATGGTATGATCTGTACGGTTTAGCCTTTATCTGGAAACGAATGTCTGAGTGAAACTGAGTTCTACCGGGACATTATTGACAGTTTGGCAGCCTTTAAGAGAGGAACCAAATTAGTTACTCCCACGGAGGAAGGACAAGACATTGTTGCCATGAAATGGGGAGACAGTGTCACTATCAATGTGCATAGATCAAGGTACAGAGAAAAGAGAGGAGGAAAAGACTCGAGATATACAAGAGAGTCCTTAGGGATATCTTCGGGTATGCCGGTGCTACCTTTTGCCACTCTTGCCACTAGCCTCTTGCCACTAGATATTCGACAGTCATTGTTGCATATATGCATCAGCATCGTGTATTAGATCTTGTATGAGGACATGACTTGTATGAGGATACAAGACGAGGATATGCAATGGTGCATAAGCACGAGAGTTCTAGATTGTATGTCAGGCTGTATATAGACCATAGATTTCGACATAGACATCACCATCAGAATCAAGCATCTATTTCATACATACACAGTAAGCCATCAAGTGATTACTAATGGCACCGTACTGATGGCACCGGATGGATTCGGAATTGGTACGGTTGTTCTTTGGGCGGCGGAGGACGGGAATGATGGCAGTTTGTCATTGAACACTACTTATGGCAATATCTGTTTATTGGAGACACTTAGAAATTAGCTTTCCTTGTTCAACGATAGCACAATGGTAAAAGACCAACAACCATCAGGCGGTGCCAGCGCCCTCACTATATCCCAGGGCATAGGACGAGACGTTCCGCCTTCAGCCTTGGGTTGTAATTTAACAGCTTGTTGATATCAAATAATATGTATCGGAACCCCGAATTCATGAATCGCGAGATGTAGGAAGAATCTACCAGGGGTGATACCCTGTGATTGATTCAGGAGTACCCATTCTGGTCACCGAACTATCCACACCAATGAATATCGTCGATATATTTACCCGTGCTGATTTGTCGCACCGATAATCTACCATCCTTTCCGTTATTATAATCTAGTGCGGAGGAGCAGTCTCATATTGTACGAGGATTGCTATATTTAACACCAGAGGCTTGCTACGGCATGTTACAACATCAGCACTAAAATATAGCGCGACGGAAATGTCCAACTGAACAAGCATGTGATTTGTAATTCAATATTTATTTTACGCGAATACAAGACACGGCTGGCAAATACAACTAACTACATAAGTATGTATGTACCTCCAAACGCTTTTTAAACACGGCCTTATTGTTGCGGAGATGGATATTTGAATGGAGGAACTTGGAATGAACGGCTTAAATTTGTATATCCCTGTGCAAACGACCGTTAGATGTGATGGAAGATTGGCATGATTATGAAGACTCTACTTTTCTGTCATATATATACAGTCGCTAGGGGAGTGATGGCGCGAAGGGAGTGATGGCGCGACAAGGGGTGGGCTGCAGAGGATTCAATCCATGTCGCGCCACCACTTAGCGACTGTATACGGATAGACGAAGAAATATATAAAACATCAGATTTTTCTAACAACCAAAACACTGCTAGCGCTCGATTAAACAAACTAATATTTTCAGACTGAAATGGTTGGCGGCTGTGACGTGGTGGCAATACTGTCAGATTCTAAAAACAGCCCTACCTATAGAATGTGTTTGGAATGAACATCAAATTTACAGAGACCAATTACGCAGCACACACCTGTGGACATAAGCTTTAATAAAACATGAAGCTCTCTTCTCACAGGTTCATGATGACAGCGTTGCAACACTAAGGTTAAGTTGGTGTGGCGTCCGCACGTTGTTGGTTATTTACATTTCAGTCTCAGCTACGTTACAGTTCATGGTGCCCTGATATTGCTTCCTATTCGCCCTGATGATTGATAAATCCCAATAAAGCTAAATCCAAGCAATAAGAGTGGAAATTCATAAGGGAGCTGCTGGAACATTTGGGACCAAAAACGCGGAGATTGAAATAAATTTTGGCGAACACCTACGATGAGACTCGACCCATTCAACTACGCCATCTATGCCTCACTCGTCACGCTATCTACATCAGTTGCACTCGCAGCAATTATACCGCAGCCGTCGCCTTCGCCGTGTCTCACCATCGCACCTTTCACTGCAAGCAATGGTGTTCGCACTTCTCAGTTCATCACTCCTACTGCTCAGCCAGAACTTCGACCACGATTTTTAAGACGGCAGCTTTCGGGCTCCCTCGATCTCGGAACTAATGATCCATCGACTTGTAACGTCGGTGTTTGTGCGAAAGGCACATACTGTACCGTTTTCCGGGGATTTTCAATTGACGCAGCACTCGTGACTGGGCTGTGTTTGGCGAAGTTAATCCCCCCTCCGTTTTTTGACACGCAACTAAATGTATGCATTGAATGATATAGTGGTGCAAGGCTTACATCTTTCACGGAATGTCAGGACTACACCTCGACGTCGAGGGGCGAAATTATAAGTAGACCTACAGGACAGATTATCAGCGGAACATCATTCTGGTGCGTATACCAACTTTCTTTTTCTTCTCCACTCTATGACTGACTAGTACTCCGCCTTATAGCGGACCAGCATATCCCTACTGCTCCTCCCGCTACGTACAAACCGGCTACGGAATCGGAACATTCTTATGGCGGGACTGTTGGAACAATACCGGCGCGGAATTCAGCACAATCCTTAATCCATCGTGGCGTCTATACGCCGACGCAAGTTTGACAGAGTCTATCTCGTCCGGTACAAGTGTCACATCGTCCGGTACAAGTGCGACCTCGTCCAACACTGTCGGTTCTGCCGTGTCATCTCCCGTTGAGTCTTCAGCCAGTAAAAGAACCACTCTATCGCCCAGCGCCATCGCAGGTTTATCAATCGGCTGTATTATAGCCGCGACGCTTGGAGTTGCTGGGATAATGGTTGTCTGGTCTAAGACCCATAAACAGGCGGAGGTGAGAAATGAAGGATTGTTGGGCAAAGGGTCGACCCCGATGTACTACAGTGGGACCCCGCAAGAGGCTGCAGGTGTTTATCCGTACACTGGGCAGCCGGTATATCCGGTCGAGGTACCAGGCGATGCAGACCTCAGAATTCAACCGGTGGAGTTGGGAGTAGGGAAGGAGAGATAGTGATGTATAAGATTCCTTTTTTGAGGTTGGGGAGATTGTATATATATTGGGTGGCGTTAACGGATGGATTATCAACAATGTTTTTGCCCTACGAGTTGATGTTGGAGCGATACCGGCACTTTGCGTACAGGCTGGTTGGTGTACTTTAGGAAGAAAAATAGATTCTTGATTTGATCAACCGCATCCAGCACGCTGAGCCCGAGGGCAGTAACATGAAAAGTACTTCTGGAGATTTTGGTGTCTTCCAGTCTTTATGATTTACATACATTACATTCCCAACCATTCCTGGCACGAATCGCGCCTTGTTGGCCAATACCATCAATTTCTACTGAGATTTCAGCTACATATTTATCCACTCAACTGCGGAATTGGGCGGAGTTTTCTGGTCAGGAAAATCCCTGACGTACGTTGAAAAGCGGAACTGTTGATGTTGGACCGTGGAGGTATTAGAGTTGGGGATGAAGAAGCTTTGAAGCAAGCTTCTAGATGTGGATATGGGGTTTAATATAGTGCCCAGCTGCGAGTGATCGATGAAATTAACTGGAGCTCTTGCACATGGTCTTTAAGCTAAATATCGGCACTTTGGACGCGACGACATAACCTTTAGATGTTGCATTGTGGCGAGTAACGAGGGCGAGTGGCAATGGTGGCACCAGCACTCCCGAATATGTACCCGAGGACTCTTGTACATATATAATCCGAGTCACTCTTCTCTCTACACTTTGTATCTAAGTCTAAGCACACGGTTCTCCCTTTCATATCATTACAACATTAGAGGTTACGTGATGCGCGAGTGAATATTCATGATAACTACTACGTTCGGCCGAGTGCTGTCGGTCGAAAGTTGCTAACGATAACGTTGGAGAGCGGCTATATCCAGACCAGTGCGCGTCGTCATTATCCCTGCTCTCGTTTCCAGATCTTCGCCTGCGGAAAAATAGACTGAGCTTGTCAATCATTCCACCCATTCGTTTAATTCTAAAAAGTAGAGTCACGTACAAGGGTATGGCGGGTTTTTTGGGTATGATGAAAATTATTATTAGGTATGGGATTCGGTGAAAAACAGTCGTCTCAATTGCCCGGCCGGACTAGTTGGCAAGCGGCCACGTATGGCCCAGCTCGGTAACAGCTGAATATCCGTGGAGCAGTCTGAGAGTAATTCAGGCCGAAAATCCACGGCTCCAATTAGGTTACCTCCGGAAAGCGGGGTATGAAGTCATCATTGTATCAAGCCCAGACTTTCACCATCACCGCGCAAGCTCTGACTGACTATTGGCCCACTACATAGTTTTTTTAGTTAATCAGATGCTAGTCACAGTAGCGTATTGGTATAGCTGCTCAAACTGCTGCTGGGCCGCCTGACACCGCCGGGCTCAAAATGGTGGCGAAGCTGTTTACATTTTGTGGTCTCCGAGCTGCCTTGGGCTAGGCCGGGCAATTGAGACGACTGGTGATAAATATCCACAAAGAACCCCATTGCAACCGCAAAATCAATGACAATCCGTCAATCCGTCATACCTTTGTACGCGACTCTATAACTCACAAAAATTGCTGTGGCTTATCCCCTATACGCTTGGTTTTTGTATGTTGCAGAACTCAACTTTGGCAATTGCAGCTAAGTCAGAGATCTCAATGGCCCAGCCCGGCTCATAGCAGCTCCAAAACTATCCGAGCAGTTTCGCCACTAGGCTGAACTGGGCGGAATCTAGCAGCTCCGATGCAGTTTGAGCAGCTTTCTGAGGGTGTAATGCAGTGTACTACGATTTTATATATTCATATACACTGTCAAATTGACATCGACATTCATTTTGAGAACCAACTCTTCTGCAACCTCACCGCCAGCGTGGTGCTGGTACTGCATGGTGTAAACCCAAGCGGGCCAATTAGACTCAACGATGACGCTGACTACGGTGACGAAACATCATAATGACTTCACCGGAACGAACCTTAATTTCAGAGCATCGGGCTAAGCCGCGAACGGCAGCTCGAGCCGTAGTCGGGCCGGGCTATTGACCAATCAGCGATACTCACATGCGTCACCCAGGCCCTGCAACCAATCTACAAAAACCGGGCGTGTAGGGATACCAGGCGTGTAGGGATACCGTGGCGGAGGGTGAACTTGAATAAAAGCCCAGCGAATGAAGGTTTAGTAAGCCTCACCTCCAATGTCGTTAGCCGCAAACCCACTAGTTCTAGGTAGGATTTAAAGGCTGGAGAGTAAGGTTGAAGAGACACTAACATTTCGAATCCCACGGGAATAAAACCACATAGCTTTGACAGGCAGATTACCCTCTCCACGAGGGGGGCTAGGTGGCAAAGCATGAGGGAAGTCCCGGTGTCCGCTGTGTTCGACAGCAAAAAATGTACCCAGGCAGTATTGGATTTTTTGGAAGACATGGACATGGGTAGAAGAGTTGGAGCAGAGGAGGGGGAAGATGATTTGTTTGCTTTGTTTTATTTTGTTTTGTTTTAAGGAGATAAAGGGGAACGGATGAGAAGGCACGACTTGGGCTGTTTGTCTATAGTGGTTGTGCTGAGGAGAAAAGTGTATTAATGCCATGGTGCAAGCGGCCGAATGCGACCTAATTATGATTGGGGGACTCGGAGGTTTTTGAGCCTCAACTTCCGATGCTATCAGCCACAACAAAAGACTTTTTATAATTTTCTCTTCATAGATCGCTTCATTGGGCCCTGCTGTACAATTCTATAAGCTCATGTCATTTTTCCTGGCCTTAATTGTAGTGCTGATAAATTCCAAAAAGTTAGACTTTTGTATGTAACAGATTTTCTCGTGTCCTGCCGTCGCAGGAATTTAAAATTTGGGCACGAGAAAATGCAACAGAAAAAAATGTCTCTAACAAAAAGCTTTACAAGGGTCAAAATTTGCCGAAAACAGATAGTTTTGAGGTTCAAAATATATATCTTAGTCGCTAAAACGGTCGCTTGGCAGTTGTTCTCTCTTATTAATTACTTTAATTATTTTTTATAATTAATTATTACCTTTTTCGGGGATTTTCTAACTCGAATCTGAATGTACCTAACCCATACAACAACCACGCCCCCCGTATCGAGCACGAGACGCTATCTTATCAGAGCCGATAGGGATATATTCCACAAATTATTTTTCCATTATTTAGTTCACTCATGACGTTTCGTCTAAATCTCGGAAGCAACTCGCATTTTGATGGTAGAACAAATCCTGAGTCTCAAAAAACAGACGGATGCCAATAGCAAAATTATACTCTCAAGCATGTTTCGCATAGAAATACGTAATGTGCGTACTATATATATACTCTACTTGGTTATTTAATTAACTGAAATTACGGAAGATTTCAGCATTTATTTGCTTTTTCCGGAACCTGGAATATCCGCAATCCGAATCAAGTGTGCCTGTCGAGAAGAGGCAACCCGTTGCCATCTTACACTGGAAGGAGTGCGAGGAACTAGAATTGATAAACAAACGAAGAAAGGTTTGGGGAGCTTACGTTGTGGTGGAAAGAAGCTTAACGGCTATAGCGGAATCTAAAACAGAGCTGAGGGTATAGCTTGTCACAAATACTCTATATAGAACAGTTATTAAATTAAAGCTGGCGAGACCAGGGATTATAATCAATCCGGATGTAAAACTGGTTCTATCCTGTATCAATTTGGATGTTTGCGCTAACCCAATCAACTACATTTTCATTGATGTGCTTGATAGATAGAAATTTTTGAGAAGCAATCAATCCCCTAAGTAGTTAGAGGTTGGGAAGTGACTCCTCCGACAAGAGACTTGATTGCGAATCGTCACAATCTGTGATAATACTCTATGCCTATGGCAGAAACCCGTTGATCGTCACCGCGGGTAATTAGTTAAATCAATCCGTTGTTATAGCTGACATAAAGCTTGTGCGTCTAGTTTGTCTCCGGTTTACAGCTTCTTACATACCAGGAGTCCAGGACCGTCACTATACGTGACAATGATCTATCCTACTTTGAAACCAGTTGATTGTCATCGCGGGTAATCAGTTCAACCGATCCGTTAGTTATTAGCTGACATCTAGTTTATGCGGAGACCTAGTGTTCCCATTGATGTTGGAGGAAGTCAGTTAATGGATATCGCCTCGTCATTTCCATCAACACCATGTGAACAGCGACTAATTAACAACGGATCCATTCTAGTGGGTGGAGTTTGAGCGATGATATCTGGGGTCTGGTTTTCGGCGAATCGTTCGAAACGTTGGGTTATATATATGGTAAGCCTGGAACACGGCTTTGGTATACAGAAAGATACCTTCACGCCTGGAATGGAAGTGTACAACCTTAAATTGAATCTCTCTACCACGATATATTGAGAAGTACAAGTACATATGCATCATACACAAGACAGTAGGGCAACACCTCAATCCATGAAACCTACTTCGGCACCTTATCCAGCACGACACAATTATACGGAATCAACTCATTCGCACAACCAATCTTTCCACTCACGTCAAAGAACAAATCATCACACTCTGTGCTTTTCCCTCCTTTCCATTTCCTCAACTGAATCGTCGCAACATTCGGGTCAATATGTCCATGAGTTATCTGTAGCGAGTAATTGTTATGTATCGCCGTTGGACTTTTTTTCGGTTTATTAGCCATTTATCTCCCTCTAGTGATATAACATAAACATACCTATAATGATTCTCCCCGTACTGAAGGTTATAATACGCATGACCATCTCCCGTACATTTATGGAGGTTTGTCCACGTTCTATTGTCCCCCATCAGCCCTACTCCTACCCCTTCCCCTCAGGGTACTTACACAATATTAATCAAATTTTTCTTATCCTGCCTCTTATGCAGACCCGCATGATTTACTGCGCTCTGGGCCGCCATCCAAAGCGCAATCATACTGCCTTCTTTAAAGTGTATGACTTTTCCATTATCGAAGGTATAATCTTTTGGCATGTCACCGAAGGGGTCGATTCCGAGTTTTTCGCATTTTTTGAAAGCTTCGATGGCAAAATCGAAGGACTCATTGAGGGGTGAGCAGGTGGCGTGAGAGCGCTTGAAGAGGGAAGGGTTGTTGGGAGAGGTTGGTAAGGCACCGACTAGGGCGCCGCAGGTGAAAAGCAGGACGCTAAGGAGTGACGAAGTGAAATGCATGCCAGGCAGGTTGGAAATGAGTGAGGGGGGTAAAAAGAATGTGGTTGTTGCTGGTGGGAGGACGGTGGGTGAGAGGGGGTTTTTGAATATTTCCTAGCACTACAGAACACCCAATATCCTTACGAGCTTAATACCCTTAAACTTTAAGCACGGATTGATTGATTAAACGGATTGCCCACCGTGACGATCAACTGGTCCCTCAAATATGGGAAACTGGGACGGATGATTATCACGGAGATAGTGACGATTCAACCCGGTTTTGGTATGTAAGAAGAGCTAGCCGTCAGTTCCAGTCTCAGAGTGAACTACTTCCTAACCTTGGGCTAGCCTGGGATTAGTTCAAACTATTTACTGGCTGAAGGCTATCTATCGAGTACAACGTGCATTCTGTACTTGATCGATTGGAATTGCAGAAACACTAGCGTCATATTTTATTGATTTCTCTCGAAACGAACACCGTGACGTCCCGGTCGCTTTCATGGACCAGTACCATGGATTGCCAACAGACGTTATGCTGCGGTTGCGGGGGCCGGATCCGTGGCCATATTGCTCAATTCGAAGCACTGGCGACATGAATGATAATTCTTGACATTTCGTATTGCCGTTTGGGCAGCTAAATGCTTACATTTCCCCGCACTAGCCGCGGGTCGCTCTTTTCCGCGAACATAGCGGAGATCCTCCCGGTGGTGTACGTACTCTATATATATAATTTATGGCGGATTATATTTTTCATCCTCGATATCTCCTGCATTGGTATTTATGTACTAATTCCGTATAAGAGGCAATCACCGTTTATGGTGGCTCTTCTGTGAGGTTCAATCACATATTATGGGAATACTATGGACTTTTAGCATCCGGTTATAATCCCTCGTTACACTAATATTAATGAATTTAATGATTGTTCTATATAAATTACGGGGTGGCAAGTCTATGATATGTCAGACGAATGTCCTTTGTTTTAGTTCCCACATAGCCGAGCTCTAATATGCAGCTTCTTTCCACCACAAGGCAACTATCATCACCCAATTGCAAACCTTCGTCTTTTAGTTCCTCACTCTCTTTCCTTTAGTTCTTCTCTAAGTCAAGATGATTACCGTCCTTAAGTTGTTTCACGCTAAATTTCGGATTGTGGGTGTTTCACGTTCCAGGATAAGTGGGTAATGTTGCAACCGAGTACTTCCTCCGTAAGCTCAGTTTATTAAATCGGTTATTATACAAACTACCCCTCTAGAGAGCCTAATTATACAAACTACCCTCATTTCAAAAATATTATACAGACTACCCCTATCATCCATAAACCAAGGATAAAATAACTCTGAAATCGCAACTGGTACCATGATAATTTTTAAAGTTCTAGTTATTACTACACACTTTCAAGTGCATATGCCATGGTATTGAATTTATAAATTACTGTGATGCAATGTGGTGGTGGCTTCGATATGACAATGTGATTGCAGACACATCTATCTGTGGTCGAGAGTCATTTAATTTAATGCAGTGCACCATTGTTTTATTATTCAACTTCACAATACCACCAAACACACTAATTATCAGTTACCACTGCATGCTATCATTGACCATGGTTGTTTATTTTGTTTTGAATTTTTCTTGTCACTTTTTGTAAGGAAAAGAGGGGTATTCTGTATAATATTTTTGAAATGAGGGTAGTTTGTATAATTCGGCACCCGAGAGGGGTAGTTTGTATAATAACCGCTATTAAATACCCAAGTACAGTAAGCATATATGGACTGGAAGGCTCCCATGGTCCCACGTGTTTCTTCAGTTGACCATAATTCGCTGGAGAAAATAATACTGGTAGCATGTACTCGGGAGTGGAATGATTTTGTATCAGTTCGTTTGTATATAGTGGGGCACAAGATTGGATATTCGCTATTTTACCATCAACCTGCAAGCTATGTATCCGGATGTCGAGTTTAAGACGACACATCAATTCTTTGTTAAAAGCAGATGCTTGATTGACTTTATTGTATGTATCTACGAGGCCAAGCAGGCCGTATATATACTTGCGAGCAGATTCATCTATGTATAGATTCGGCTGAGCATCGTCAGCCCGTATCTCCAGCCCCGTATCGTCAACCATCAGCCCGTATCCATAAGCCTTACAAAGGCTGACTCTCTAAGTATATCCCAAACATTTCTCTAGACCTTTATAGTAACATTCTTACCAGATCTTGATACGAGTGACGTTTTATGAAGCAAAGGAAAATTTGATTTTCCGGACATCCCGCCTAGACATTCCTCCTCGCTCGCAAACTCGCACCGGAAAAGAACATCGATATCTGGTATACGAGCATTCAGCCTTGTAAAGTACATTAAATAGTATCTTGTTCTTGAGCATGTCAGGCTCTGACTGGATGTGGAGAGGTAGTCTACCTATTTCTGGAATAATCTACTCGTTAAAGCTTTATTCGCTCTAGACCTTGGAGGTAAGCATGGTTGAGGTTGTTTCATGTGAATAAAATAAAAATCGACTTTGATTAGCCAATCCGGTATAACTAAAGCGGCTGACTGGGGCGAGACAAGCGGTTTTGATTACCATATTTCCCTACGTATATTTGGAGTATTTCCAATCCGTCCTAGCATTGAACTGAGATTTAAGAAGGGGCAGTAATGGAATCTTTAAACAGTCCAAACAAAAAGTCCACCACAGCAAATACGAACCACAAAAGCCTCAACGTCTCCTTCCAAATCCACAGTAAGCTATAAGTGAAAGGCAAATCCCTGCACCCCTACATTTCAACCCCGACCTCCCTTAACACCCTCATGCACGTTTTCCACAACGCTTCATCTCTTCTCCCCATAATTCCTCATGGAAAGCTACTTGTCTTTGTACCCGGGGCTCCTTAATCTAGTAATCTCAATTGCCCAGTTCGGCCCGTGACAGCTTCAAAACTACACTAGCTAAGCAGTTTCGCCACCTGGCCGAATTGAATTAAAATGGGCTGCCCTGAAGCTGCTTGAGCTGCTCCTGCAGAGCTTTAGTACTTGGTTTGCTAGAAATCCGCAAAAACCCTTTAGCTCTCTGGCATAAACCGAGATTCCATCAACAATAGACCTCATTGTAACAAATGCCCAATAAAAACCAAAATGTTACATATTTCCTCTCCTTCACTCAGCTGCTTTTGCGTCAAATGACGAATTATTGTACGACTAGTGAGTTGAAAGCCCACTAGTCAACTATATTTTTGTCAGGATGACTTCATCCCCGCGAACCTAATCTGAGCTACAGCCTACCGGCCTGAACTAATTCCAAGCGGTTCTTTGGTTTTGAAATTGCCATAGAGCTGTCTCCGGGCTGAACTGTGCGTGGCTGGTCGGCTACTAGCTCGGCTGGGCTATTGAGATCACTGCCTTAATCTCAGTATAAGGAAAACATCAGAAACAAAGACCCCTCGCAGCTCGTCGAGTACTAAGATGCATATATGAAAATCGCCTTTACACTATCATCAATAGCACTGTCATATAAATAGCGACATCGGAGACTCGAAAGCTCATATACACGGAGAAGAAATATGGCATATGGTACGCAGGAATGTGTAAAGGTGCGGTTCCTGATAATACTGGTGTTTGGAGACGGATTATGGCACGGATGGTTTTCACTTTATCAACTGTACGGGACGGCTATTAGCTACCGTCATCACTGGCAGGAACCGAGATTTACTTTCTTACTTCCTTTCATTGATTATATAGATTTCACGTGAACTGGAGAGGTTGCACGGATTTTCTCTTCTATCTCCGTATTGACTCGATCCATATCTCAGAAATCACTACAAGCAGCTAATTCGGTTCTGCCATCAACGTTTATATTGTAAGTATACTATACCGTAAGTACATACCACGATCAACAGATTGCAAGGTCAAAAATCGTGAGCTATATTTGCAAGAGGAATTAATAATCAATCTAACAGAAGAAGAAATTATGGCAACCCGACAGTCCAAAAAGTAACTTGATTTATGCACTGTACTTTTTTCTGGAACTTAGCCTAAATGATGATACCTTTAGGGCTGCATGAAACCTGTTCTCGTTTTCGGTGATGCACGAGCGATTAGATGTTTTTATTGGTATCAAAGTGATAGTTGGTAGGTTGTGTCGAAGGCGGGGGAATTGAGAGCGGGGTCCCAGGGAGCGGGTGGGATCAATGTTTGGATCGGTCGATCAATGCTTAGAAGTTAGAACTGTCCACCACAGATAAAACATTCAAGACCCAAAGACATCTTCATGACCCTTAAAGGCCTTCCTCATCAATTGCAACAAGTTCATGGCGGCTTCTTATATAAAGGGTATTTTATCCGTTTTCCCCGGATCATATATCTATCCCATAGCCCAATCCTTCCATCATCACATATTCTACCACCACTTTACAATGACATCCGCAGTTCTCTATCAGCTCTGGTCAATTCCGACCCAATCGGCGAACGACGTCATATCTAGTGCTCCCCACGATCCGAACGTATTCACCGTCAACGACGCCCTCTTGAACCGCTGGGCCGCCCACGACTTGGCTTACACTCTCACCCTCGTTCTCGAGTCTGAAGCCCATCTTCGTAGCGAAGCCCTTATTCCGTTCTACAGATGTATCCGCGAACGCCGGAACGCCCTGAAAACAATCCTCCAAAAGAAAGGGCTAACCGTACCTGCGACTCCAGACATGGAGGTGGACTGAAAGGCCAAGGCTGATATCGACCATAAGACTATCTACGAAGCGATGTTGCCTTATCTGGAGAAGCTTATGCAAGATTACCTCTTATATACCGCTAAGACAACTTGCTTGGAGGACTACCATTGGTCATCCTTGGTTGCCAAGCATTCCGTCGTCACGGATATCTTCTTCGATTCTTACGACTCGGTCAAGAACCCCGCCGACCAGCAGTTTTCCTTGAAAAACTATGTCGAACACATTATGGGAGAGGAAACCCTAGGACTATATATGGCAGAATTCGTGGAAGACAGGTTTGGTGTGTGCTTGCGGGTGTTGAGGGAGGAAGTTATGAGAATCCGGGAGTCTACTGAGACGGGATGGAGAGAGGAAGAGGCTAAGGAGTTAACGATGGGTCAAATGTCGTTATTGATGAAGTGTTTCATGCTTTGATGCAGCTTGGAATGGATGGTGAAGGATTTAGAAATGTGGAGGCACTAGTATTTGCTCTTTTCTTTTAGTTTTCAGTGTGATTGTATGTGCGAGTGTGAATTCGGATAAGTCAACGTAGAGGTTTCTAAAATTCACCTCTACCGTAATGAACTTGCTCCTTGGACTACGTGTGTTTCACTATACAGCGTTCTACATTCTCATTTACGGTGAATTGCATGATTTACCGTCCACCGATTGGCATCACGTTTCTCGCGTAACTAGGGTGGCATCACGATCGAAGATCTCCCGTAATACGGGAGTAATATGGAATTAATCAACATTGAGGACACGCAAGTCGTTTCTAGCAGGTAATTGGATATGTGTACGCACTACCGTATAAACTCTGATAAGAGGTACGCCCCAAGTACCGTTAGCGTCATTCTAATTACCATAATAAAACTTTCTTATGAATATTAATTGCCATAAATGGAAGTTCTTTGGTACTAGGGAGGTACCTCTTATCCGAGTTTAGACGGTATCTTCTTGGCAAGCAATCAGTTGTCGTTAGCAAATATTCACAGTATCTACCGAGGACGTTGTTTCCTCCTCTTTCAAGGATCTCAACCTTAGGGCAATCGGGTTCATTCCAGGTCAAGAATCATCGTCCGGGACGAAGGTATGGAGATACTCCACGATGCAGCCTCAATGTGTAGGCCTCTGTACCACGGGATACATCTAACAGTAATAGGTATAGCTGTTATAATCTCTGACATTCATCAGTTTCGAACCTAGTTTACCCAATTTTCGTGCGCTGAAGACGCAGACCTTGCAACTTTGTCTCGGGAGAGCGGGTAACCTATACCCTAGTGTGAAGGGTCAATGAAATGATACAGTACCATATTTCGATCACCGTCCATAACATCTGTCCGTCCATCATGTATCACTCGACTGGCAAGGCCTATTGAAATGTTACTGTATGGGGAGAACCGTGTGTATAGACTAAGGTACAGAGTGAAGTGAAGGAGAAGAGGAGAGAAACAAAGAAAGACTCAGAGGTATATGCAGGGGAGTAGTGTGCCCTATGCCCTACTGGATGCCATGTAACATGAAATTTTTGGTTTGACCTAGAGCACAGTGAACTGAATATATTTTTCCGAAAAACATTGTCAGTGACAAACCAGGTGTTCGAATCGCAGGGACAATTTCCATGCTCCGAGCCCTGGTAGTGTTGCGGTGCCGAGTATACAAGGGATACTTAGCGGAAGACCATTGGATTTACTTTCATAGCATAGACGGGCGGTTTCATATCAAGCTCTTACACTATAGTTCCATTAGAAAACGGGGGCAACACGTTGCTCATAATCCCAACAGAATGAATTCCAGGCTATGTGTCCCATCTGTAGTTCATGACGACGGCTAAAGATCACCTGGACATCGAAAACCTAAACTACGCCAAGTTTAACCCTGGAGCTATCTCAAGTAATGTATAAACAGGTTGGGTAAGTTATAAATATTGTACTTTATGGACCGCATGGTTAAGGAGCAAGATCAGGAATCACTTGGGTTCGCCTGCGGCAAGTTCGAGTCCTGTTGATCTCGCGATTTTTTTTCCGCGGTAACTACCTATTAGTCAAATAAACCACTTTTTGGCCTCATACACCCCCAGTTTCTCGCATATCATTAGCTAAAATCCCATATCAGTGTTCAGGAATCAACGTTCCGGGGTAAGCAACATATGCGATTGGTGCTAGGATTTCGATCTATAGGAATTACGGAAAGAAACCAACACCTGATAGAACTTAGCCACTTCTAAATAATTGACAACAATACATCTTTCACCAAAGTAGAAAATTAGATTTGCCATATCTGCGCGATTTTGCCATTGTTTACACCTGATAATGCTGGGTCATAAGCAGAATCACTTTTATACAAAAAAGACGTTGATGCATTTTGCCGCCTCAGCTAAAGGCTGCGTAATAATGGCGGTTGTGATGGATGCGTGAAAACTTGAATTAATCGATCCGCTAGGTATCTGATTTATTGGAACATTATCAGCTTGATCTACATAACTTTGCACCTTCTCTGACACCGATGACTATCTTATCACCATTTTGGTTACGAAATGTTTTCCTCGGACGACTTAGTCGAAGTTACAGAACCTTGGCTGGAAAAAAAAAATTTGGATCATATCAGCTTCCCTGAGAGCAAACATGAGGATTATCCACAAAGAGGCGAGGATTAAATGACACTTCGTCGTGCTTTATTTAAGGCATAGACGAATCAAGGACTACTTTTCCTAGATAACTTTTAGTGTTGCATAAATAGACCTGACCGATGACGGAGCTGACTATAAGCCGTAGGGCGCAAGGCACACCACTCTCTTGTATATAGTTCGAGTCTTTCTCCTTCTCTCTTCTCTCTTCTTCACTACACTTAGTATCTTAATCTATACACACGGTTCCTCATTATTGCAACATTTAGGGCAAATTGTCGAATGGTGATAGTTGATGATCAAATACAGTCAAGATTAACCAACCTGACAAGGATTATGTTGCATCACGTCCCCTGAGCAGCACATATCCCGATCATCATTTGTGTGGTCGGTCATGTTTGTTGATATCTGGTTTGATCGAAAAAATAATTATTTAGATTTACAAGTATGTGTTTACACAATTTAATATAACATGATTACTGAATCCAACAACATGGTTCAGCTTGACTGAGGGCTAGTGGATACGACTGGGGGGGGGGGGAACCGGCGAGAACGACCTAGATAAAGCATAAGACCTGTCAGGGGGCCAGCGGAGGCAAGGAGATGAAGGCCGGGGCTGACCAAGGGATAGCGGAGGCGAGGGCGGCCAACTTTGGGTTTAAGTTAGAAGTTTGAGTTTGAGCTTGAGTTTGAGCCAGGGCCGGGGCCAGAGCCCGAGCATGAGCCACGACCAGGGTGGGAGCTCGTACCCGAGCAGAGGAAGTCTGGAGCACTGGAGCGAAGGAAAGGAGTATATAGGGAGGGAGAGGAGCGGCAGTGGGCAGGCAAGCAGCGGCTTCAGCATCAACCCACCCACCCGCACCACCGTTTAAGTTTTGTTGGTTCAGATTCTACACCTAGTGAAAGGCTTTGGCCTGGAACGGGAGAGTCCAGGAGGGGTGACGGCCGCACCGGCGGCCTCCACCCCCCCGAAGCGGCAACCTCACTGACATTTCGTTTTCTGCGTTGTTTTTTAAGTTTGCCTTGTTTTTGCCGCGTTGCTTTCAGCTCGAAGATTTGAAAATGATTCTGTACTTATGAAATAACACTCGGAGGGAAGAGCAGGCCACCTAGTCCGTGAACACAAAATGAAATGCGCATCAATTATGTGCTTCTTAATACTGAGTCGGCTGACTCTATCGCCAATTCAAGGTCCACTGGCGCCGTTAGTTATTGAGTCGTTGCATTGTCCCCAGACACTTGGATGAATATGTGCATTGAGTACCCCCGGTGTCCCGCTCTCTACCGCCCTCGGTGCCACGTCCTTTTCTGAGGTTGGCACTGTTTCTAGATCACCATACACTGTCTTCGCTGTCTACTTAAACATCTTAGTCAGAACAGCCCCCAACACGGACAGCAAAGTTCACAAGACCATAATAGCCCCCAAGAAAGTCTCCTACATATAATTAGTATCTCTCAAATAACGTCTGCGGCCCGTCTCAATTTACCGTATTTATCTAATTTGCGACCAGCAAAACTCCTACACCGAGCATACCCCCCGCCAATCTTCTTCGTATTCGAAATATTCATGAACGCGATAGTATCAATGACATATCTCCCCAGTACATTGGCAGTTTGCACGGTGTCGCATGTTGAAAGATTGCCCCATACCACGCCGGAACTGTATTACATCATCGAGTAGTTTTTGTCACTGCTGGGTACCGGGCTGATGCAACGAGTAACAATGCTATACGGTCTAGAAATCGGTGCAACGGGTTGTTGGGGTCGGTGTCGGGCACAGGGGAGACGTCAACTGAGCAGTTGAAAAACTTCGAGGGAACGGTGGTATTCACTTGTTGTCTACCCTCACAACACTCCGAATACGGAACGATAATTGTTGATGTGCCGGATCTTGATTAAATTCCCGAAACTATCTCACATCTATTAGCCTCTGGCCTCATTATAGAAACAAGGGACGCGATGGGAAATATATACATGATATTCCCTGTTAGGATAATCGCGGTTTCGCTGTTTAATAGCGAACTTCAAAGAGTTAAAACCAGGAAGATCTGGATCCTCTGTACCCAAGCTGATGCTAACTAAACTGACTAAGTTATCGCGCATAAAAATCTCGGAGGTGAGGGAAAACCTTCGCCATACGTATGCGCCACGGCCCATCTCTCTTCGTCGGTCGTGACAAAGTCGGGGTGCGCAGTGTCAGGATGTATTCATTGGTATGTTGAGGATCGAACTCGAAGATCTCGGAATAGAGATACTTAGTTAGAGTTTAGCGAGCGGAAGTCATCCATCGATGTCATCAACGACACGTTGGGATGTGATCTGGATGGTATTGCTGGGGTCGTAAGAGTAGGATAATCCTAATACAACGATGGTAACATTCGCCCCCTATTATACAGATTAGCCCCAACAACATTAACATTAGTTATGCTAAACAGCAAGAGGAAAGACAACTGAGAGTACCAAACTCAATAGATGAACAGGTACAATGTACCTCTGCGATCATCGCACCGCGCAAGCTCGATCAAAGAGTGAACCTAAGTCTGCAGTTATTCTCTTTCTGTTTTCTATTTGCTATTCCCTTCATTTGGCGGGGGTTTTCGGGACGGTTGTGTCTGGCTCATTCCTGTAGTCGTTGTGGTCGTAAACACACTGCACCGCGAGAGCTTTCAACGAAGTCTGTTTTCCATACCCATCAGATCACTTACACCAAACCAATTCGATAAGTACCACTCACCGAGAAATTCAACGACAAACTGGAAATACCGCTTGAATAAGAATGTTAAATATCTGTTTGGTTTTGGTTCCACAACTCCTTTGTGCATGTTCATATATCCGAAGGATGGCATAGATCGCTGCACAACTGGCCACGGTGATGAACCAACGTATTGCCACGGAAGAAACCGCCCTACTTTTTCCTTTGGACGTCAGGCCATATTATCGGGGAGTGGTGAAGATGGTCGGTGGTGCGCTAGAAACGGCACAATATCAGGGAACCAACTTAGAGTACTTGTCAATAGGCATTCTTAAAATTTGATTCTCGCCAATATGTCACCAATTAGGTGGCTCAATCATATTCGGCATGTTTGGTGAGTTGGGCGAAAAAGGTCTAGAAGTGTCTCAAACTGCGCTGTCACTAGCGACTAATGCTCTGCATTGCCGACTCCGCGTCTAGGAGCACATCATTGAGACAACCCAACACTGCCCTATCAGGATGCTAGTGGCACCCTGCACATGTCAATACCTTCGGTAGAAGATGTTTGTCGCCTTAAAGGATATAATTAACTAGCGCTTATTTGTCCATCCGACGGTTATTGATAACTCATGAGGGCCAAATCTTTGGAACCAATAAAAACTCTAAACCCTAATCGAATATGCATGCTGCCCGAACTACAACAAAGATTGATCTGTTCAAATCATGCGGATTGTATGAGTGGCTAAAGATTTAGATTCTGCCGACCTTCAAATTTTCTTTGGAGGGGCGGCTCTAAATAGCATCTTACTTCGAACTCATGGTGAAAAAACTGCCGTGTTATCAGCCGTAGTATAGTTTGGAACATAGCTAATGGACATTGCCTGTGTCGCAGAAAACGAGTTGAAAATTCAACAGGTCGAAAGTGTTTGCTGTGCGATCTGGGAGTATGCACGAATTTCTCAAATTTCGGATCAAACTAGATCTTTAGCAAATGTAAGATGGCCTAACGTCCTTAATGAAAGGGTTGGAAAATTAAAATTGATATGCAGGCTACAGAGTATTATTTCGCCTTGAGCAAGCAAAATGTACCATACGTTTTCTAAATACGTGCCAAGCATCCCTTTATCTAGTGATCGGTCAGTCATAATTCATTGAGAGTATTAATTAATCTAACTACAACATTGAAACAACAGAATATATATAGGAACGGCGATTTAATCACTTTTGGACTTCGAATGGGTGAAAGTGTTAGGGTTCTTATTTGTTAAATCGTTCCGATTGACTAGCTCATGAGATATCATTCGTCGAATCTTGAGTAAATCTCTTGCAATGATAAAGGAGAACCGTGCGAGTAGACTAAAGTACAAAGAGAAGAGAATAAGGAGAAAGACTCGATATATATACAAGAGAGTCCTCAGGTATATCTTTGGGAGTGCTGGTGCCACCCTTTGCCACTCTTGCCACTCGCCACCGGATATCCATGCAATAAAGTCTACGAGTTCCAACAATTGCCAGGCCATTGGTGGGGTACGTTTAACAAAGATCTTTCAGTTAGCCTTGCTAGCTATTCATAATTACAACTAAAATTTAGATATGGAAGCCTTAGAAGGCTAAATGACATCTCATGGTCCATGGTCACCATATCAAGGAAATAAAAACCATAGTTAAATCTAGCATTATAGACAGATTTCCTCCTCGTCGACAAACAGCATACGGTATGCATATAAGGATACTCGCCCATCGCAAAACTTTCCATACCATTCACATTTCCCAGAAGTCACCCGATAAATATCCAACACTGAATCAACTTCCTCCCTCTGATATGATGAAGTAAATCTACATTAGGTATTTTCGTTAACCTCGCTTGCTGTAGTATTCGCGCCTTTCTCTGGAGCTGAGGAGGCCTGTGGTTCGGCAGAAGGTGCCCTAGGTGTTCCTAGTTATTGTTAGATACGTACCCGAGAAGGTACAATGGATAGCAAAACACTCACGAATAATGCACACAATCAATTGCCATAAAGAACCGCCTATCGTACAGAGAGCCAGTATTTGCCCGAAACTCCTTAGTTCTTGATCGGCAGAGCTCTTTTTAAGGTGTCCAGCAGTCAAGTAAGTTGTGATAGTGAAGTATACCATGACAATCCAGCAACAAGCTGTACAATACGCTAAAACGATCGGCGCAACCCGATTCTCCGAAATCCCATCTGAGGTCCCATCACTATGAGCCGCAGCCTTTGATGGTCTCGTGGTTCTATTCGTCAAAGTGTTGATAAATGTTTTGAATTGTTCCTTCCAGCGCTGCCAGCCCTGAACACACATATATGCCCATACTATTGCCCACCAGCATGCCCCAAGCATGGCCAGTATGTCTGGCCGCAATGCCGATGAACTCAACTCGCTCGGCCAATACGATACCAGGCATTGTTTTTCCAGAGGGTTTTTGTCCGGTCTCATTGCCATAATCCCATAAGCGAACGATAACCCGGACTGTATGAGACAGAGGGTTGTGTGTGCATTGTGAAGTAACTCGTAGGTCTTGAAAAAAAAACCACTTGTTGTAATTTGCACCGTAGCTATGACTTGAGTGGCTGCAATGAGGAATCTTTGATCGAAGGAAAGGCTGTCGAAAATAACGAGGCTGGCAATGAGTTGAGCGAAAAACGTGCCGTACAGTACTCCGCAAACCTTATACAGACCCTTGAAGAAATAGTCAGCCGCGGCTATGAGGATATATAAACCGCCGGTACCAACCTTGACCAATGAGTGGCGTAAATTCTTGCGGTATTCGTGGTGTAGCTTCTTGTGGTTTTCGTGGCATAGCGGCTCCTTGCAATCAAAGAAATGAAGAAAGGATATACACAATGTGATTCCTACAACCAGGATAGAATGCACAAGCAATGTGATTACTACCTGTACCAGAACACGAGAATGTATTAGCTCCTTGGTAAGGCCCCATCGAACCACTGCACATACCCCAAGTCCTGTGACATCCGGATTGACATCGACGAGATCTTTGCATTCTTCATCTCGCGTAATTGTTGAATTAAAGTAGGCCGACATTACTGCGATGTTGAGGAAAGAAAACTATGGATTTTTTCAGTCTTGATTGATTCGGGTGGAGTGTCTAGGTCAAAGTGTCAGCGCATTATCCACTTATCAGCAAATTTGCCGTTGTTAGAGTCCCATTTATCCATATTCTCATAAATTTGTGAGGCTTAAAACACGTATCCCTCCAGATCTACACAACACGCGGCATTTTCAATTGGGATCAAGCTCTTAGGATGTGTAATAGGAATTCGCTCCGATTGTTTTTTTTCACGTGTGCAAGCGAGTTCATTGGGTATCGTAAAGGTTCACCCCACCATCAACCACTTACCCCGCTGCAAGTGCGGAGACCCGAGTTAAGTATGTACGAATGAATTAAATTGAAGCATAACTCATGAGCCGTCGTCAACCCTGGGTTTGAAGCATTGGAATATTCGTATCTTAAGTAACTCCCTATAAGGCTGTCCCTTCAGTACTAAAATATCAACCTTTTGAACTACGTTGAATTGAATGATCGTAGGTATTACTTAGGTAGTCAGTCGTTTGCAGGGTACCCGGCGAAAAAACACCTAAGGACAACCTGCATCATACCGGCCGCTATTGAAAACTCCGTGGAGAAACAAAACCAGACGAATCTCGATGCTTGTTCGGGAGAAAAAATGTAGTAGGACTGGTGGGTTCACTGTGGGGAAGGTCGCAGTGGATGTGGCACCAGACATACTCGGTGAATGTTGAGATGGATGAACCAAAAAGAAGCAAAACGCTAAGTACACTTTTGTTGAATATCCTACTAAAGGATACCTGCGAGAAAAGCAAAGCATGACGTCTGCATTTCAGATCCTTTTCCTTGCACCGAGTATTCTTTTTGATTGTGCCCTGACTCACATGCACTTATCTGCGCCCGATCGACTTTATCGTTATTTGGTATGCCTAGTTTACTTGCTTTTGGTTCAGAATACGCCTACAGATGAGACACAGACACGGGTGTGATTGGTTGTGTCGGGTCTGATAGGCTACACACGTGCAGGTTTTGTACATAGTTGTCTAAGTCGGCATGAAATTCGTAATCTGGTGGGAAAGATATGACAGCTCAAGCCGAACTGGTCATATGAAGGTGTGGTTTTCTAGCAGCACATTTGTTCAATGTAACCACACCAATATATTCCTCGTTAAATTGGCGAAATGGAGAGCAGAGATACCTGTCCTCAGCGAATGTGTTACATATCACTTCCTAAATCCGAGACGAGCGAAATCTACGATCGAGCATAGAAGTGGGTTTGTCACATGCCGGAGTACGGGCAATCTTTGATGCATTGTTCGAAAACAACGTTCTCATAAGTAAAAAAATACCGAAGCGAGCCCCACCTGGAAAACCAGTGGTGAAAGAACCTGTCAGTTGTGGGCTGCTTGCAGGTTAGAGAAGCCGCACGAGAATAAACCTTTTCCCCAAGTTATTGGAGCTTTTGGCGAGAGGGTCAGACAGGCCTCGCAATGGTGCACTGATTTACACCAGTTCACCGCCTTAAACTGGTTGGTATAAATAGTTGGTTAGTGTAGTTTTAGAAGACATCAGTGCAGTGGATTGTGGATGCAGTGCAGTTCTGCTGGCAAAATTGAAGAGATTTGTTAATAGATAACTCATTATCCCGATATTTCCCGTTTATTTTGCAGCTAGTTACTACCCTCTTTACCTCCTATTAAGAGGAGTATTGTATATAGAAATTTGGGTCCTCGGCAGCAGTGGCCCAAACGAATGATATTCAATGATGTAATGTAAATATTTACACCACTGAAGTTATACCACGTCTCCTTCCACCCCATGAAATACTGGGATATACTTTGACAGTTAGTTGTTATCTCCAGAGGGGTAGTAGATATATATTAATCTCATCTATAACTCGTTGGTGGTGAGGCAAAATACGACACCACCAACCCAAGAACATCAATCGTACAAAGAATGATGTGAGGGATGTCCGGCTTAGCCCAAGCTTACTGCTAAGAATGAAAGCCACCATGAAATAACCATTCGGGTAGAGAAGGCGTGAACTACATATAGCTTTTCACCCAATTTTCGAAAGTCAGTAATCGTGGGCTTTTCCAGGGGGCTTATACCAAAGGTAATGAAACACCTACGTCGCAACATCATTGTGGCAGACTGCCGCACAGAACCTTTCACACAGCTGTCGACTCGTGATATCGTCGAGAGCCTACTTAGCTACAACTTCTCAACCCATATGATAAAACAGGAATAGTCTGTCTAGTTTCTTTGAATGCCCCGTTCGAGAACAATCGTATAAATGCAGCACTATTTGCCGAAGAAATCTCAGATTACGAACGAACGAAAACTTTGGGGGGCGGGTTGTTGTGCGCTTAAAGGAATACAGAATATTGTTTGTTGATAGTTGATATGATAAGTCAGATAAGATTCAAATATTCGTGCAAAAGCCCAATAGAGTACTCAAGTATCCATCCGTGAAACCACACCCATTTTGTGTCAACCCAATTTTCATCGCTTCCCTGTAGCCGAATTCTTAATCAAAGCCAGTGCAAAAAGCATCCAACCGTATTCCTCCGCAAAAGTCCACAGCACTCGATAAACCATCCAGAACACCCACCATATTAGTCGCCGGTTTCTCAACATCCAGCCCATTATGTGCAACGCACAGTGTATCCCATGAGTATACATCTTAAAAAACCTATCTTTGATGCAAACAAATAGTTTGATAAAAAGTGCCATTACAGTTAGTGGTAGCCCTATAGCCAAAACGACATGATCGCGAAGGGAAGGTTGATAGGTCGAGCGGGGGTGAAGTGTTATTTGTACCACAGGCTCTTGTTTCTGTCAGTTGGAGGTCAAGAGAGGTCGAATAAAAGATTACTGACTAGGATCTTGTGTATCGGGAAGTTGAAGACCTATTCTAGCCAGCTCCTTCCGCTCAAGCGGCTCTAGAAGATCCACTAGACTCTGAAAAACTTCTGACTTAGGCGGCCACAGCCAGAGCCACGGTTTTCCCAGTTTCTCCCACCTGGTTATCTGGGACAGATAGCCGTTACCAGTGCCTAGCAGAACATATGCACCGTGATCGAGTAATAATTGTACTACCTTAATGTTTCCAACAGACACTGCTTGACCTAGCGGCGTAGATGGCCAATCATCGCAAGTATAATTCTCATCTTCTTCAACATAGTTGACATTCGCACCCTTTTGAAGCAGTACGTCAATCAACTGAATCGGATCTCTGGGATCGGACGAAAAGTTAAAAAGTAACCAGTTGAGTACTTTAGAGTCCATGCCTTCATCGATATAGCCTAAAAGATCGTTTGATAACATTTCGCCACCGAATCGCCCAAATTCAACTATAATCCTTGCATAGCGCGTTATATCAGGGTTTACTCCGGCACGATCTAGGATTCCGATCGTGTTATTGTCGCTGTACCTTAACATGCTCCATAAATTAATGTAACTTGACCTGCAGCGGTTGGATAATATTGTCGTAAAACTTGCGACAAGCGGAACGTCGGGGAAGTCTGAGATGAGAGCAAGCAGAATTTTGTTGGCCATTTCCATGCTACAGCTCTGATCAACACCACATATGTTGAACGCAACATCGACGAAAGGGATGATCAGTTTCTCCTCAAAACCAGAGACTGTTAGTAGTGAGACAGCTTCAGACAGCATGAATCTCCAGATCTCTTCGTTATTGTCTTTGGAAATATTTGGACGAAATGTTTGCCAAACATACACACAATCTGAAAATCTCCCACAGCACATAGCAATCAAAATCCAGGCGAGTTCATGTTTGGTCGCCTTGTTAAGATCTTCGACGCTTTGACCTTATATCTCCGCAAGATGGTGACTGCAATTATTTTGGATTGCCCGGCGATAGGAGCCATTCAACACCAATTCGGAACGCCAAGCGGTGTGGTAGTTCGAAAGTTCTCCCCCTGATTCAATAAGCAATTCAACTGTTGTGACCTGTATGTTGAAGCAGAAAACTAACGAGAGTGGTGTACTTAGCATCATAAACTCAGTACTAAACTTCAAGGTAGGACAGGGCAAAACAGAAATATTGGATTAATTTACCGTCTGCACATATCCAACGCATTGCAGTCCGCTCCAGCTTCAATCATGAGCCGAAGCATGTCTAGCAAGCCACGTGCATGCAATCCGTCCAACCGAACGATGCCATAACATACCTACACGTGTATGTACACATCAGTTCAATGTTCGGAAAGCGAAGGTTATGTCGACATAACGTACTCTGTGTAACAACGTACGTCCGTGCTTGTCTACATCATTTACCCTGAACATACGCGCTTGGAACATCGCTTGAAATTCGACGAAATCGCCTATATAGATTGCATCCCACACTGGGTGATCATTTGGTATAACAGCTTGAGTCGATAAAGTAGGTGCAATACTTGGCTGTGGAAGCTCAGCACCATACCGCATATGAAGTATGATATCCGTAGTGAATGCCTTTCCGTAGAGCCATTTAGGTGGATCATATATCCAACGGCCAGAAATCTGATATTCGTTGTCTTCATCGCCACCATGTATCTCATATTGCACCTCGATTGTGCCCATTGGGAGGTGATAAGTGGCATATTTCATTATAACACTGGACACGAAAGCAAAAGACTTTCCTCGGTGTCCCTTGGCAGGGGTAGATCTCCCAATCTGTAAATGACGTTGCTGGATGTGAACGCCCAATCGCTGAGGCCTCGCAAACCCCTGCTTTGAGGTTATAAAAATTTGAATATTTTCCATTGTTTGGGAAACCCGTGTCATTTCTAAAGCTAATGGGCTTTGTGCCTGTCTGAGCGTCTGCTCAAGATATGAAGATTGTCGGCTGGATATAAATCTACCTTGGTCAGCATATTCAACATATTACGCCGAACAAAACAAACACATACGACTCCATCATAAGTAGGTGCAACGACTTCACTACCTCAATATCTTCCGCAAGCTGTAACAAGAACTTCTGAGCTTTCGATTCATACGACAAAAACCACCTAGTTCGGCCTCCAGGTCCTCGGTTTGATTCCCATTTTTTGACCACGTCTTGAAACTCAGCAAAAATCGTTCGAAGGTTGCTGAACTTATCGTTCCACTATCGTTGGACGTTGACATCATCCTCCCCAACTGGTACCTGTGATCGAACACGACCAATTTGGATCAAAATTTGCTCCAGATCTCGAAGGCGCGTGGAAACACGAATGATATCGGCTGACGCATCTTTGATGGAATCGAAGAACGTGATGACGTGTTTAGATAGTTGGCCAACAAGGTCAATAAATGTAAGAGCGCTCACACCTAAGCTAATAGCGGCTGCCATAGTGTTATGCTAGAACGTAATAAGTAAATGATAGAGCAATGATATGAAACTTATAACTAAAGATTCGAAGCGTAATTAAGGCTGTGCCAGTAGTTACTACTTGCATGATGCAAGATGGGCTCACTGTTGGGGGTTTTTTTGTGCCCAGCCTAGTTCTCCCTTGTCGCGCGAATTCAATTTGCCAAGTCTAGGCACGAGAAAACATTGAGGTGGAGCTTGAGCTTATACCGGAGGAGCTGCGGGAATGGAGTAGTTACACACAATAAAGTTTGGAAAGGCTTGAAGCTACATAAGGCTGAGTTGGGCAGATAGCGCAGAAATAGGCAGCTGTTACAGAGTTTTAACCCTACATTATGCGAAAAATATGTGAGGAAACATTTCTGTGAGAGAGCGCCTTGCATTGGATGAAAGACACCCATCAGCTGTTGAACAAACAATGATGCCAAACAATAACCTCAGGATCACCCAAACAACAGCAGTAATTGAATAGAAGGCTGGGAATGCATAAGATCCTCTAGGGTTAGGGGTGTTGCGCTATTACTGTGTTCCGATTGGCGCATCACCCACAGAATATGAAAATTCAAAAACTGTAATTCTCAGAACATTAAATGATCCTTAGTTCAAGTATCGGAAATCTACCTTCCACCATCGATTGCAATCTGTTAAATTCCGAGCAAACTTGGGTTAGGTCGTTTCACATGCGACCTTCTTCGCTACTTGGTAGAAGGCTGTTTCATCACTGGTGAACAGCTCCGAAGTTAACGCCCAATGCAATTTGAATATCAACATATGGAAAACGTTCAGAATTGTAAAGCTAAAGAGACAATGGTACCTCCATACGGTCCATAAGACCTCTAGATGTCAAAGTCTAGTGGATGATGGTGAAAGGATGGAAATGATAATTCTATGAGCTAGAACGCAATAAACGGATGGACGTTGAAGATTTCTAGCTTGGAAGAATGAGTTAAGGAGAGAGGGCTCGAATTAGGAATTTTTTCATTGCGTGACATTCCCCAGTGCACACAAAGCTTTGCCAATGAAGGGAAGCAGATTGTAGAAAATAGGGGTTTAATTCCATCTTATTTCAATAAAATATTGGTACAGGACGATGACTGTCAATCAAATTATCAGAATATCAATATTCTGGTTGACTTATTGCGATACTCTGCTTCACCAAACTGACAGCTGATGACACGGCCGCGGGGCCAAATTGAAGATGTTTAACAGCGCTATGCAGCTCTGTATCTTGTGGGCGACCGATTGTTCCGACCATTAAACTGCTCTAAGCGTTTAACTTTACAATTGGGCATAGTGTGCAGACAGAGTAGTCTATCAGGTTCAACGCTGTGGATCGCATGCACCTATGTCTCATCTGTAAATAGCTCAACTGTCAGTTATATCACACCCCATCCCCGAATAGAATGTGGCCAGCAGTATATTTTTGTTCCTTCAGCGCACCGGCATTTATCCCATCAATGCAGTTGTTTCATTTCGTTCCACCGGTTGCCCCCATACGTGTGTTCGATTGTTTTTCAGGGTGTAATTGTTTCTGTTCTATTGGAAATGGTAGCGGGCGCTGTGAGAAGTCTAAGAGCGATGATGTATTAAGTCCGGCAACCGGTCTCTATATACAAAGAGTCAAGAACAAATTGGCTGGTCTGGCTATTCGGGCGCGGGTCGAATAGTAATTCCAACATGTTCTGACCATTCGTGGAATCGCCCCATCCATGGACGGGTAGTACCATCCATGGACCCATGAATGGGATAAGTGAAAAAAATTTGCAAATTAAATTTGCACCACGAGGACTATTGAGAACCAGTAATTTAATTGCTGGCAAAGTTAGCTAAGTAAAATAATTATAGATGAAGTTAGCGAAACCAGCAAAATCAGTGAAACCAACGAAGCCAGTGAAGCCAGTGAAGCCAGTGAAGCTAACTGACTTGTAAAAGAGATATCCAGCAGTACTTATTTGTTTATAGGCAAAGCTATTTAATTTGCATATTTTCGCTTGCCCCATGCATGGAACCGCCCTGTCCATGGATGTGCGGCTACCACTGCCAATCGAGTGACTGGCCGCTAGTTCCATCTGTTTCAGGGGTTTTTGGGCCAAAATTCTCTCCAATTCAGAATACCCGTAACACGGCAAAGCGTAATCAATTATGCCTTAGACGGGGCACATATCGAAGGGGGCTGATAAAGTTGTGTGCATTTGGATGATAATGATCGTCATATCCATGACAAGGGAAGTGAAAACCGGGATTTTTGAGTGCGAGTGTGGAATTAGCTCTTGAGGGCGGTACCGGTGACTATTTTTGGTTGCAAGGAAGAATTAGTTGCAATAGTGCGGTACACGTGTCGGTTTAAGGGGGGAATTTGTAAATATAATTCTTTAATCACAGCACGTGACTCGTACTTCCAACTCTGACCATGTTGCAGTGATATGAAGGGGAGAACCTTGTGCTTAGACTTAGATACAGAGTGTAGAGAGACAGAAGGAAAAATGCTCGGAATAAATACCAGAGTCCTCGGGTATATCTTCGGGAAAGCCGGCCACCATTGCCACTCGCCACCACGCAACGACCATGTCACAACCAATTCACAATACGTACTCCTGTCGAGGGATCCATACAACTTGGAAGCCGCCCACTCCAACACCTGCGTAACGGCACGTCTTCCCCACGGTATGCCCACCAACAATGATAATACAGTTTGGACAGCAACTATGACGCCCAAGAGGACTTCCTAGAACGCACTATCAGTATCAATCAAAATAACGCGGCCAGTGTGTCTCTGTTACATACCGTGGTGTTCCAATTCACAACCAGAAGCACGCCAACACCAAGCGTGTCTCCCGCACCGACTTGCTTTATATTCAAGATATCCATTACAGCAATCGCACCTATCGCGAATCTTCCTAGCAGATCCGCACCCTTTACCGCGTCTTGCGTGGAAATATTACCCCATACCACGCCGGAACTGTATTGCACCATCGAGAAGTTTTGGTCGTTCCGGAAGGTGCTCGGTTGCAGCGCTATCGACGCGGCGAGTAGTGATGCTATATTGTCTGGGAATCGGTGCAGCGGGTTGTTGGGATCGATTTTCTCCTCGGGTGAGATAGTGACGGTACAATTAAAGAATTTCGAGGAAATGGTGCCGCTTTGCGGTTCTTGGAAGCTGGCGGCGTAGATACGCACACAGCGAGAGCCGCAGGGATTGAGTTGGTTTTCTGTTCTAGGGAAGGCCCAGGTGCTATTGTGAAAACATAATTAGTTATAGCTAATGCTAGGGCCGTAGCGGGCAACTTACGTTCCGTTGCCATTAAATAGCTGCGCAGTTTGTCAATCCTTGTACCAAAAAATATTGCGTTGGGATTCGAGAGTGCTCGACTTACTTTGAGCCAATTGAGATCGGTTGTTGATCCTCCGTTTTCTCCCTTCAGTTCCAGTGTTTGGTTTTGCCCATTACCTCCCATCACTATCGGAGATAACGTGCATTTGGGTTCAACCGTTACTACCCTCCGAGTACGGAACGATAGTTGTTCCTGTGACGGATCTGAATTGAATTCTCGAAACTAAACCTCATTTTTTTAGCCATAAGTCCATTAGTGAAGCATTCCCAGACAGTGATCTCAATAGCCCAGCCCGTGTAGCCTAGCGGAGTGGCAAAAAGCGGGCTATCAGCTCGCCGGAAAATACACTAGCTCAGTGGACTGGACGGCACAGACTAGTTCAATTTAAACTATTCTAAATTACAACATGTACATCCATAATTGAGGCTATAACTGATGTCTGCGATTTTCTAGGCGGTAAATAGCATCCATCATTTTTACTACTTCCGGAACACGCTCAAATGGAAGCAAACCATTGTGTGCTAACGATTTCATAACCTCTTGTGCTTCCACAATATCGTCACTGCGAGGGGAGCCTCATGAAGCTTATTACTACGTCACTTGAGCCTCATAAAGCTTTTTACTGCGTCACTGGAGCCTCACAAAGCATAATTATCACCTCCTACTACGTCACCTCACTACGCTAGGATGCGCTGGTGCTCCGAGCGTAGTGCCAGTGTAGTGCTTGCCACCTCCGTGGGCGGATATCCAGCCCGCGAGGCGAGCTGACTAGTCCAAACGTCAGTTCAACGAGACGATTGAGACCACTGTTCCCAGAAGGGAGTCATGCATGATATTCCCACTTCGGATATTCACTGGCTCGCTGCTCAACCGCTAACTTCACAGTGTTGAAATCTGGCTGATCCGGGTCCGCAGTCCCCAAGGTAATCCAAACTAAACTGGCTTAGTTATCCAGAACACGAATCTAGCGACTCGGCCAAAGAGGTGTGGAAAAAAACCTTCGCCATAAGTGTGAGCCACAGCCCATCGTTCTTCGTCAGTCGTGACATAGCCAGCGGTGGAAGTGTCAGGAGCAGAATTCAGTGGATGGGTTGGATTGAATTGGAAGGTGTCGGAATTTAGATAGTTGGAATCTAGAGGACGGAAGTCTATCATCGAGGTTATATTTACGGCACGACTCGTCGCGATTTGGATTGTGTTGCTGGTGTCGTAGGAGTATGACAATCCCAAAACTATGATGGCTACATTCGCCCCCTTTTGGAAGATTAGTTTAAACCTGATATAATTCCGGTGGACACGTGGAGGTAGAATAAAATGCAGCACTGGGGCGTACTAGACCAAGAGCCATCCATGACATAAGGTACAGTGAACCTCGGCGATCATGGCACCGTCCAAACTCGACCAAAGAGGTTACATAACTTTGGAGTTGTTCTCTCAGCTTTTCAGCTTTCTCGGAGTCGCCTCCTTTCCACACACACAGGACTGCCATATCTTTCAGTGAAGTCTATTTCCGAAGTGCATCATCAGATCATATGAAATCAGTCGCAACGAACACGACTCACAGGACAATTCAGCGATAGAACAAGAATCGCCGCTTGAACAAGTAAATTGAAGACTTGTTTCTGATGGGGTTGAGTGACTCCTTTTTGTTCATAGACCCGAAAGGTTCCATAGATGACCGCGCAGCTCGCAACTGTGAAAAGCCAACGTAGCACTAATCGTAACCATGGTCCAATTATGCTTTCTGTGGGCTGGGGGCTTTCTGCTGGTGGGAGGCTTTTTGAGGGTGGGGGCGTACCCATAATGTCGGGGTACTGTGAAGATGGACGCAGTATCTGAAAACTGACGACGTACTTATCTTGAAATTTTGCCGCTTGGTCTTCGGTGTCCAAATATGCATACGTGAATTACGATTCTCGCTAATAGAGGCCTTTGGCACGGCTTTAAAAAGCCAATTTTCAACCGTCTACTTCCAACAAGCTAGGTATTGCAGGGCGATGCACCGACCAATTTCAGGTCGCAGCGGTGCCTAACAACTCTAGTGGCACGTAATTAGTTGATCCAGTCACATTTGATATCTCTAATTTTGGTGGGTTGGTTTGGATTGCTGTTTTGTTCTGATAGGATGCAATATGTCTTAGACATGAAATGAGGGATGTGCTGTCACTGTTAAATAATGTCTTCAATGAGACAGTTGCTTGATAGGGTGTGAGTCTGGATTGCCTTAAATTTGTTTCACAGCGCATAGAAGCACATAATGATAGTCAAACGCTGTCCTGCCAGTTATGATGTTAACGTCATATAGCCAGTTAGACCGTTCAACATCGATTTCGGAGTCTGAGTCGATATTCTGGCGAAATAATTGGGTGGTGGTAACAATAAAACTTTCGTAGCCATTATCTAGACCGTTGAGGAGTACTGAAGCTTCGATTTCATTGCTGACCGTGGCACCAGAGCTGCGAAGCTCTTGTATATGCAACCGGAATGCATCAAGGTAGAGTTCCATCGCATTTCCTTCATCACGTTTTCGGTAGTCAGCAAGCTGAAGGGTAAAGAGTTTTTGCCAAAGGTAAAATCGGGCAGAGAATCCTTTCCTTTCATAGATAGTCTTCAGCTTCTCCCAGAGCTCAACTGGATTATGAACATCGATGACAGCACGTTCGGCACGTTCATCAAGGTAGAGGAAAATCGTAGCGGTAGCTCGTTCAGCATTTTCGTCCCATTCGAGAGCAGCAGCATCGTTATCTGGACTGGTGGTATTGGTGTGAGTATGGCTGCTAGAACTACTGGCTGCAGCCTGAGGTGTCGGACGTAATTGGCGTTGACAAACGATCGACCAAAGACGTTCTATAATAAGCAACATTTCCATCTTCGTTTTCCACGTTGAATAGTTGGTACCGTTGAGTTTTGGAACGAGATGATTGTAGGTGGAGAATGAGGAGGACGAATGGTTAAGGTTTGATGACATCAAGAGATTTTTCGCATAGGTGTAACAATAGAATCGAAGTCTTTATAAAGAGAGAAATAGAGAGGCGACCGCCCGGCTCATAACCTGTTACTGTGATGGGGGAGAACCGTGTGTATAGATTAAGGTTATAGTGTGAAGAATAGAGAAGAGAGAGAGAAGGAGAGAGACCCGGACTATATACAAGAGATAGAATTCACAGAATCTTCTAGAATGCATTTGTCACTCTTGCCACCGGATATGCAACAACATAGACGGGAGAAATCTCTTTCTCTCTCTCTCCCTCTCTCTAATACAATCTTCTCCGTATCAATATAACAGTTTTATTGCATAAAAGGTGCACTTGCACTTTGTACTATCGGAGTGTGTGCAGATGAGAGAGAGAGAACCATGAGACTATTTACACTGTATGTGGGGTGTAGCAAACAGTCACAAAGTGCAAAAGTTCACCTTTGTATGCAACAGGTTTCAGTAACAACTGACACAGCCACCGTGGGATATCGGTCTAACACACTACCGCTCTGAAACACCACTAATAACCAAACACCTACAAAAGCGCAGAGTATCTAACAACACTCCAATTCAACTCAGTTCTAGAATTCTTGCACTTCGTGCAACGGTTTTTATAGTCGCGATTTAGTGCGGGCCCTTGAGTACCCATCGTGGTGCTGTTGAAAAGGCGCTGTGATATTTGAATATGCATGATGGCGAAGTTGGAGAAGAGGAAGAGGTAGGGGAGTTTATATACTACATTATAAGGGCGAATAGCGTTCATTACCTTTTAATGGTGTTTCAGGGTGGCCAAACGGAGAGGCAAGGAATCATGGGGAAGAGGATATAGATGCAAACGGGTCACTATGGTTTGGAAATCACACCAATGCTGTGGTTACTAAACACAGTATATCGAGAACATAGAATGATGAGGTGCACTTGGTTTATAGTAAACCCACTTATTAGTAAATGTGAAATATCTGCCTGATCGCTTCCAAATTTTCTGACCTTCATTATTCGTCACTCGCAACTCCGTCATATCACATGTTGCAGTGATATGAAGGGGAGGACCATGTGCTTTGACTAAGGTATAGAGTGTAGAGAGAGAGAAACAGAAAGGGAGAGAGGGAGAAAGAACTTCGAGACTAATTACACTATATGGGGAGGGGCAGCAAGCACTTATCAAGTGCAAATGCACCTTTGCGCGCAACATCACATCAGGTCACACTTTAAATCATGCGGGAAAACTTCGCAACCATGATACATCCAACCCGCTAACACCATGGCTCGTAACGATACCCTTGTAAGCGGTTCCCTTGTACTACTCAGGGCTCATTTTCAAAAAACTATGCATTGGGGACCTTCAACATATATAACCCCCCCCAACTCATCAAGGTGTCCTACCGGGGCCCACAGAAAGCTTACTGTGACTCCAAAATGGGATATCACACATTTGTAATTTTTTTGGGGTCTTTGAGCTATCTGCTAGTGGAGATTAAGCACCGTCTTCCCAAAACGTGGATGCCTAATCCAGAACCCGGGCTGAGAAATCATATGCAACATCTCCCAGCTGAAGATTTGGAAGCTGTTATACCCCTGATTTTCGAATTTTGCCGCACAGCGTGGGATAGAATGTTGGTGGCTGTCGAAGCATTATGGTGACTTTGAGAAATTTGTAGCATAGTTGCGTGGGAACGAAACACATTAATTATACCGTGGCTGCGGTGTTTGCATTAAAGCATGCGGATATTATAGAAAATCCACTATAGAATACCTCCAAATTATCGTCTCTTCAAACTTTATTTCAAACATTTGAAGGCATAGTAGCTTTAGAATGATCGAAGGGGTATCCCAACCACTAGCAGCCAGGCTCAGATTCCGAGATTCACCATCGGAATTCAAGTGACATATATTGAATTAGCCCTGCAGGGCGTTCAAAACCAGGAAGTGACTCTGATAGACAATGTTGGGATATGGTGGGATATGAGAAGCATTGTCAACTTTTCACAGAATGGCTAGAGGACAGCGAAATTCCTGTCTCTAGAGTACATTTCAACCCACGTAGTATTGATCGATATTTCCAACAAAACAATAGAACATTACAATTACCAACAGCTTACAACAAACTTGGGGCATATATATTCCCACATCGAAATAGAAATACACCGTTCAAACCACCACTACTTTCGCTCCGTCTCGCTCTCCTTATTAAACCCAACCCCCCAAATTTTACGATTTCCTCACAACCCCACCGCCGCTGCCGTAACTGTCTTTGTCTCCTCTGCTACAACGACGTTGATTGTCGGCGTGCATTCCAATCTCGTCTCCGTAACCCTCTGCGTAATCGGTTCACACACTCGTTCCTCTCCTATGATCTACCAATACTGTTAACCTCGGGGCTGAGTGTAAGGAGGAAAAGACCTACTCGCGTGACTGTGGATGTATGAACCGCAGGACACGTCGGCCTAACTGTAACCGTCGAAGTGGTAAACTTATATCCTGGATGCAACGTAGTAGTGGCTATAGTCGTGACGAACCGGGTTAGGGTCGTGAATTTAAGCCGGACTCTGAGGGAGTATTAGTGCTAGAGACTGTTGCGGGGAGGAGGGCGTGTACATGACGGTATCGCGGGCGCCGGGCATGGCTGTGACGATGGCGGCGGAGAAGAGGAGGAGAAAAAGAGTGACGAGGGAGGACTTCATGGTAGACAACTAACAAAGTGTGAAAAGAATAAATGAATGAATGTAGATATGCGAACAAAACAAAGGAGCGAATGAGAGAGAAAGCTTTAGACGGCAGTGGTAACAGACCGAAGGAAGAAAGGAAGGAAGGAAGGGGGGAATGATATTTATTCCAGCATTACTGACTGGAAATTGAAAAGGATAACGCCATCAAAGTAACATTCGCTTCTGATAATGCAGGTACGAGTGAGCGGCTGGATGTGGTTGTGCTTTGCTTGGGGAGAGGGGAAGGGACATGGCAGTGTTACAGAATATCAAATGCTTCATTCACAGAGTAAAACCTGCCAAGAACTACCACCCCTTGGGCTGAGAGCGGAGCCTTTCTATGTGCTAATAGGAACCACAGAATCTCCCGCACGATTAATATTTCCTGTGCAAGGAGGACATACATGTATGTACTGGTACATTCCAACAAGCAACTGCGCATTATGTTATAGTCCTGCGCATTTCGACAATACCCCTAGCTTGGCACCAAAGATGCCGACCGACCACCAACAAGATTACCTTCACTCCCGTGTAATTGGTCAGCGTCCTTCGGTAGCTGAGCACAATCGAACCAACAAAGCCTTTGCGGCTGATTTATTGTCCGACATGATATATTTGGAACTCCGGTCTCGAATGGCGTTATGGAACAGGCCAATGAAAACCTGCGCACATTGTTTCACTGCGCAGGTATGTAGACAGCCGCGGACAGGGGTCGAAAGCGTTAACTTGATACGCGTGGCGTTTATAACTGACTACACTCCACAAAATACCGCTAAACATCGTGCAAACGCTGGGGATACATGCATCCAACAAAGTGTTTTTGGGGTAAGAATACTCGCTTCCATCTGCAGAATCGGGATCAGAAGAGCATTATTTCCTTTGTCGACTGTGGAGGTGGGAGGAGATACTTTTTGCCACCAGCCTAACATCGTTTTCCGAATTTCTCATAGAAAGATGAAGCAAACTAGGGAGAGTGGTCAAAATATAACCGCAATATGTAGACTTTGAGAAGCCCACTGTATTTAGTTACATAACAGGGAGGGAGATATATGTGTCATATCGTTCAGTCCGTATGTCCGTCTACTCCAGCGAGCGGTGTTACACATAATTTTTGTTGACTGGATACAACCTTTCTCGCTTGTTTAGGGGCTCCTTCATCAAGGAGTTCGTGAATCGAAATCATTCTTGGCATTGAGGGTTGATATAACTGAACAAATAACTGCCTTGTACTTGACGGCTGAGAAGTACTTCACGATCCTGATACACCAACCAAGTAACGGCCAAAGCGGCCGAATGCAATATGATTACAAACAAACAAACCAAGTAACGGCCAAGCCACCTCGCCACCAACGATAGAAGCTGTAATTTTGCGTTTACCGCCTTAAACATTCAGCATGAGGTTCTACCAAAGTTTAACCCATTGTATTTTCAGGGCACAAGATATGCATAGATATCTTGTACAGTAACACTGGCCTCTACATCCATGATCCTGCTAATCCAACAAGCCGCCCGCCCAGGGGTCTTTTGCTGTGTGGTACGATCCGTGGGTTTGGAAGTATATGGCTTCGTTTGAATGTGATTATCACGGCTGATCTACCGTATCACAAAACCTTCTAAATATGATGGAAATTCTCCCCTGGATTGGTGTAACGGATTTTCTAGACCAGACCCGGCAACAGGCAACATTGCTGCTTTTTTTTATGCGGAAATACGCTTTCAATGTCCACTGATGCCTGAATAATGCGGAGCTTCTTCCGACAATGCATGGGCACTGAACAAAGGCCAAGCATGTTCGAGAATTGATCCCCCTTTTCTTGTGGATGCCGCCGGTGGAGAGCCGCGAACATGTGGTTAAGTTAAATACTTCTTCCCGGTGCTCATGGAGGGTTATCGCACAAGTTACAATCTTCTCATTGTTTGCTTCATTCATTCATTCCTTCATTCGTTCCTTCACACATTCCTTTAGCCTTTGGGCAAATCCTCTCTTTACTTGCGGAGAAGCTCCGCTTTACTTCATCATTTCGTTACATTGGGAATTCTAACATGAAGCTCACCACCATCTTTTCTTTCCTAGCGCTCGTCGGCGTAGTAGCATCTACCTGGCCAGGCTTTGGTGGTTCCGGCCCATACGCTCTGTTCGTCGTTCATCTACATCTCTTTATCATATCTTTAGAATCTTGCTGATTATATTCAACATTCACAGTGTTAAACGTCGAATACAAACTCGCATCAGCATCTCAACGCGGTGGAGAGTATCCACACGGACGAGATGGAAAACGAGAACATCATATAGTGGAATAAGGGTTAGGGTTACGACGATGGTTATACAACCCAGGAATTGTCAAAGAGATCAAACAACTACTTCTGTAAATATAAATCCCGTCCTGCAATTCATAAATACTAATACTAGATAAGTCTACGCATATTGTGTGTACACCGACAACGACGGTGGAGAGGAACGTGGTGCAGGGTATTTGTACGCCAGTTATTAGCACGAGGAGGGAGGTGGTGACGGTGACGGTTACTCCACCAGCTCCAAGCAGCGTCCCGCCAACAGAACCTGTTATTCAACCCAGCAGTGTTGCCCCGGTGCAGCCGCCTGTCTCCAGCATTGCACCCGCCAGTAGCGCACCCCCAGCCGAATCCGTTATTCAACCCAGCAGCGTAGCTCCCGCTATTGGTACAACCGCCCCACCCAGTAGTGCCCCGCCTGCCGAACCGATTATTCATCCCAGTAGCGTTGCCCCTGTGGAGCCGCCTGCTTCCAGCATCGCACCCGTCAATAGTGCACCCCTAGCCGAACCGGTCATTCAGCCGAGCAGTGTAGCCTCTGTCGATACTCCGGTTGTTTCGAGTGTCGCTCCCATCATTGTATCCAGCAGCGTAGCAGTCATTGAACCAACCAGTGTTCCCTCAGCCGAACCTGTGATTCAACCTAGCAGCGCCCCGCCAGTCGAACCTGTTATCCCTTCTAGCAGCGTCGCCCCTGTAGAGCCGCCAGTTATTCCAAGCAGCACGTCCGTTGCAGAGGCACCGGTCACACCAAGCAGCGATCCTCCGGTGGAACCAGTTATCCCTTCAAGCAGCGTCGCCCCTGTGGAACCTCCAGCTATTCCAAGTAGTACAGCTATCGCAGAGGTACCAGTCACGCCAAGCAGCGCTCCTCCGGCGGAACCAGTTATCCCTTCAAGCAGCGTCGCCCCTGTAGAGCCGCCATTTATTCCAAGCAGCACGCCCGCCGCCGAGGCACCTACAGTCTCCAGCACCGTCCCCGCTGCCGATCCGGTGATCCCATCTAGCAGTGTCGCACCTGTAGAGCCGCCAATTATTCCAAGCAGCTCGTCCTCGTCTGAAGCAATCATTCAACCCAGCAGCAGCATCGCGCCCGTGGTACAACCTGACGTTCTAAGTAGTACAGTTGTCTCTGAGGCGTCTGTCGTCTCAAGTACTGCTCCCGCTGCCGATCCAGTGATCCCGTCGAGCACTGTCGCTCCTGTGGAAGCTCCTGTTGTCCCAAGCAGTACGGTTGTTGCTGAGGCTCCTATCGGCTCCAGTACCGTTCACGCAGAAGCTCCTGTTCCAAGCAGCTCGTCTTCATCCGAATCAGTCATTCCCTCAAGCAGCGTCGCATCTGTCGAGCCGCCTGTTGTTCCAAGCAGCACACCCGTCACTGAAGCGCCAATCACCGTCCCCGCCGCCGAATCCAGCAATGTTCCAGCTGCAGAATCCATCATTGCTTCTCCTCCTGCTGTACCCGCGGAGGCTGTATCGACCCCACCAACCCAGCCAGTCAGTGATAACGCTTCGGCACCTGCGCCAGTTGTTGAGTCCAGCAGTGTTCAAGCGATTGTGTCAACTCCAGTGGCAGAACCTGGAATCACCTCTTCCGCAGCACCCGTAGATGTTGTATCAGCTACACCAGCACCGCCAGTTGAATCCAGCAGTATTGCAGCGATCGAGTCAACCCCAGTGGCAGAACCCATCATTTCTTCTCCTGCAGTACCTACAGAGGCAGTATCGACCCCACCAACCCCGTCAGTCAGTGATAGCGCTTCGGCACCTGCGCCAGTTATTGAGTCCAGTAGTGTTCCCACAATTGACTCCACCCCAGTTCCCCCAGCAGAAGCCGCATCAACCACTCCAACACAACCTTCCTCCGTCGCCGCACCTGCGTTCAGCAGCACCGAGTCACTTGTTGTGTTCACCAGTGAAGCTATACTCGCACCTAGCTCTACCGCAGATCCGGTTGTTCCACCAAATAGTGTTGCTACGGAGTCGACGGGTGTTTCGTCGGTTGCTCCTCCAGCCGAGTCACCTTCCGTGGATGCAAATAGCGGGTTGAACACTGAAGCTCCTCCGTCGATACCTGTAGAAGATGGTGTGGGTTCTTCAACTATTGCTCCGCCGTCTGGGTTTTTTGCGGTGTCTACCGTGGTTTCTTCAACCAGCAGTGAGGCCGCCGCTGTTCCCAGCGCCGAATCATCAAGCACTGTTACCGCTAGTATTACAACGATTGCACCGCCTTCCGGTTTTGCTTCAGAGCCCGCTGCAGCTTCCATTCCCACTGAATCATCCGGCGCGTCAAACTCAGAACCTACCGCTGTCCCCGCAGATTCTATCGCCACGTCTGATACCGCTATTACGACGATTGTACCGCCTTCTTTTATTACCGAGCCCACTGCAGCTTCAGTTCCGGCCGAACCAACCAGCAGTGACGCCGCCGCTGCTCCCATCGCAGAATCATCAAGTGCTGTTATCGCTTCGTCTGATACCGGTGTTACAACAATTGTTCCGCCTTCATTTATTACCGAGTCCACTGCAGCATCAGTTTCCGCAGAATCACCCAGCGCACCCAGTAGTATTATTTCTCCTCCCTCCGAATCCCCCAGCTCGGACTCAGCCACCGCAGCCCCTCAAGCAATACCTAGTACAGTTACTCCCGACTCTGTCGCACCCACTGAGATCGCCAGCATCCCAACCAACGATTCATCCTCACCTTCGCCGTCCGAGTCTTCAGTAGGCCAAGCCGTTATCGAGTCCTCTAGTGCGGTAGCGGTGGAACCATCGATTTCTTCACCAACCGAGATCGCAAATGTTGCTACTAGCGATTCTAACCCCGCTGTAACGCCGCCGGTCGCCTCGACTGGGTTGGGTGTCACAAGTGTTTCGGAACCTAGTGCTAGTGCGGTACCAACCACTGCCGATGTTGCACCGACTTCGGAGTCAGCCGTTGCCGTTGCCGAGTCCACTCTTTCCGCATCTGAGCCTACTACAACCCCTGTTGCCGATGCTGTTTCCGACTCTGCCAGCTCTTCACTAACAGTTGTTTCCTCTGAAGCGGCGACTGAATCTGTTCCTGCTGTTGCTGCTTCGTCGGAGGCCAGCAGTCAAAGTACTCCCGCTGTCATCGCAGCCGCCGCCTCTAGCTCTGAAACACCTGTCGCTGCTAGCTCTCCCGAATCCACTCCTGCATCCGCCGAAACCACCCCCACCGTTGCAGCCATATCGGAGACAGCAGTTGAATCTACACCCACTGTCATCTCGGACTCAACTATCGCCGCAGCTACAGATTCAAGCACTCCTACATCCGCCGCTGCTGTTTCCGATTCCGGTAATCCTTCTTCGATCGATGTTCCGGCTACATCCGAGTCCAGCAGTGTAGTAATCCCGGACGCAACCATCACTTCCGCATCCGAAACAACAAGCGCTTCAGCCGCAGACTCAACCACAGCTGATGCCGCCGAGACCAACACAGCTACTGACGATGCTAGCTTCTCAGATGCCGACACCATAACTATTATTGATGAGCCTACCGCTACTGATAGTGCGGTGGCTACTGATGCCACTGATGCCACGCCAACCGATGACTCCAGCGCAACCGATTCCACGCCAACCGATGACTCCAGTGCAACCGATTCCACACCCCCCGACACCGCCGATACACCCACAGATGCAACACCAACAGGTGATACTGCCAGCGGGACTGATACCGCAACTACGACTGATGATAACGAGGATATCGTGGGGGAAACTATCATTGACGAACAGGCTACCGTTACTGCTACTGATGACGCTGGGCCGGATGCTACACCAACCGACGATGCTACACCAACCGACGATGCAACGGATGCTGCCAACACTGATGCGCAGAACACGGATAGTGTCACTGCCGCTGTTACCACTCCCGCCGCCGACGCAACTTCCAGTGCTGATAGTTCTCTCACCACGGATACTACCCCCACCCTAGTCGCGGGCACAACTCCCACCGCGGGCACAACCCCCGTTACGGACAGTACCTCCGCAGCCAACACAACTCCTGTCGCCGAGAGCACTCCTGCCGCAGAGACCACCCCCACCTCCGTTGCTAGTACAACCCGCCGCCGACACTTCCACCATCGACACCGGGACGACCATCATAGACTCTGTAGCCACGCCTAACATAGGCGCTACATCCGTCACCGACTCTGCCCCAACTCCTACACTGGATAATTCCGTGGACCAAACCCTCGCAACACAGACTTTCCCAGCTGATACTCCTGCCACTGCGGACCAAACTCCCGGGGGAGATACAGCCACCGCAGCCGACACCGCTGCTGCAAATACTAGTTCTCCTCCCGCTGCGAACTCAACCCCCGGTGTAGACTCAACCCCCGCCGCAGACTCAACCCTCACCGCAGACTCAACCTCAACTGCAGACTCAACCTCAACTGCAGACTCAACTCCCGTTTCTTCCCCTTAAAGTAGGTTTCTCTCTCTCTCTCTCTCACTTCCAATGATAAATCCGTATCCACTAACCTTTGTATCTAGAAATACTCGCCAATAATGTCGGTTTGGTTCTAGTTTTGTGATAGGTTTTGAGTTTTAACAATATTTATGTTTTGTTCTGGTTCTGGTTCTGGTTTTCTTTCAATATTTATACATGTCGAGCTTAGGGTCTAGTTTCTTTTGTTTGGGGGTGGAGGAAAAGGAAGGAGGATGGGGGGGGGGAGGGACAAGTGGTTTAGTTTAGGAGAGTAATGTAATAGTTGAGAATTTGAATATCCACTGTCTTGATAATTAGAGAACTTGATGTTGCGTTTTTGTTTGTTTTAATCATACTGTATTCACTCTATTTAGAGTATGACAGAACCCTGATCCAGTGTTCTCAACCGTCCCGTCCGAGATTTCTCCAGGACGGACGGGACGGCGCCAAGGCCGTCCGTCTCCGTCCTTACTCAAGACGGACGGATGTCGGCCGTCATCCACCGTCATCGGGCGGTTACTCTATATCTTTAGACTAAACCCAATCAAGCCCGATAATGTTCTACAGGCTTCGGAATGAATGAAATCCTGGGTGCCGAGGGTGTAATCTTTGGAGAAACAGAGTCAGAAATGGTATGGATGGAGCAGATGCTCACAGATCTTGCATCACGGTCAGAATAGTAATTGAAATTATTTTCGTATAATTTTTGTTATGTGCGCTAAGACTTCTCCGTCGACGGCCGTCCTTTCCGTCCGTCTCAGTCCAGCCTCAAAAAGACGGCGCCGTCTCCGTCCTGCTCTCGGACGGACGGATTCTTGCCGTCCGTCCCCGTCCTGACCAATCCCGGACGGACGGGACGGTTGCGAACACTGCCCTGATCACCTCCGCCTCCGGGCAGGCCGACTAGATGGCGAAGCTCCGCTCCTGCTACCCGTCGTCCCCTCTGACAAAAGAAAGCAGACAAGAGATTGGTAAGAACATAAGAACAGAGACGATACGAAAAGAGAGACCACCGACCCAAAAGGTCCCCGAAGAACCTTACTCCCCCACTCGCTTGGACGGCAACTTCCCGACCTCAGTAGCTGCCAGGAAGTTCACCACCGCTTGATCGCACTTCTCCATAGAGAACAGCTCAGAGACCTGCACATGTCGGCATCTGCCCTCTTTCCACCCCGTGGCCTTCCCCACCGCTTTCCAGATGTTTTCTGCTGCTCTTTCCATCGGATGCAGTGGCGGAAGAGATGTTCTCGCGTCTGCGCTGCTCCACCTCCGCCCACGCCTCCACACCACTAGCACTTGTCGTCGTCTCGGTGCCTGAATCGTTTTAAGTATGTGCCCACTGGTGCGTGCCTGCTCTTTAGTCGGTAGAACCTCGCCGCTAGCGACTTCACTCTTGTCATTTGGATGGGTCTCTTGCTTCCGTCCTCTGTAGCCGAAATGCTTGCTCCACTTGTCGGCCTCCCACTGTGCCTTCGCTGCCGACCTTGCTTCAGAGATTCGTCTGGTTCTATTCGCCGCCGATGTGTATACTCGGTCTCGTACCGTGCCTGCTCTGCGGCCTCCTCGGGCTAGGTCGCTTGGTGATCTGCTTCCTCGTTTCCAGGGATGCTGGTGTGTCTCGGAACCCAGTGGATACCTGTTTCGATACCGAGTTTGCGAAGGGTCCTGGCATTGTGGTTAATCCACCTGGCTAGAGGCTGCCCTGGCCCAGGCTCTAGGTGCTCCGTTCGTCGAATGGCCCCCTGCGAGATACTGAAGACTGCACCTTCGTTACTCCGTTTGCGTGCAGTGCATCCCTCTTCTTGACTGACTCCCGGGGCGCGATTCCGATTACCCACAGTTCTGCGTCGTAGGCCTCCACCCGTCCATCCACCATATCCAGACCTTGATGTTGCGTTTGGTGAACAGGAAAGTTAACGTGGAAACTAAATATGGCGTTAATTGTGCTCACAACCAATGAAACGGTCATGTAAACAGAGGTGGAGGTGATTCTAGGAGAATTTGGTCTAGAATATTCAACGTGAACCCACCAAGTTAGTGCATTCCCAAGAACTTTATTGTGGACCCACCAACTTAGTAGGTCCATACGACCTTTTGGCCTTGCCACATTGAGCCGTATATCTGCCCACCGTTTCCAGCTAGCCGAGCCACTGGAGAAAACTGAGGACTGAGAGTACCAAGGGAGGCTGCGAAAGGAAATACGGTGCTAAACCAGGAGGAAAGTAGAAGGAAAGTAGGAAAGTTCGTGGTGGTATCTGGAATTAGAGTATTCTTTGAAAGCAAGTTTCGGTTTTGTGCAGAAAAGAGTTGCAGCCCGAGGAGCACAAGCAGAGGGTAAGAGATATATAAGGTTACCTGGCAGATGGGGACAGTTCTCAAGAATACACTAACTTTGTGGATTTAGATTGTTACTCATAAATCATGACGTCGATAGACTTTAAGACAAAGTTTATTGCTGTGCCACCCACATTTGCAGCCTGAGTCTGAGAATCTCATAATACCCACCAGCCATGGTGTTGAGGATTCCAATCGACAGCACAGGGTGTCTGGCAATACATGCGCTCATGGGGAGAGCAGATCTCCGAGTCAGATTCGCAAGCAGAATCTGCTGCTCAATATCCATGCTGATTGACCCTGTATGAGTGTATGGTGCACCCAGCTTTAAACCTACAACTCGGAAGCAGGAGGAACTAACCGTCATTAGCTAGAAACTGTGAACTCTGAGTATGTTTTTGAACTTAAATTAAGCTTCGATAGTACCAGTAACCACTTGAGTGATTGCTACTTCAGTGACTCTTCTGTGGCTTCTATATACCTTCTTTTTGTGATTCTCATCCCTGAAAATTGCATGACTAGAATATGTCTCCAGAATCCTTTGAGTGCAAGCCCAGCAAGCGGGGAACATGAATTAACTCTAAGATACTGACATACCATGAAAGCAAAAAACTTTACTTGAACCTCATTCTTCCGTATACATAAAATAAAACCACCACAGTTTCACTACTAGATCCCTAGAACAGAAACTGCTCTGTAAAGTTGTAGAGACCCAAGTACTGTATCACGGTACAGAGTGAATAATTATAACTCTCTCTGTTTCGCCTGCTGCAGCTCGCACAATAATATCACACCACCGGCAGCCTCCGACTTGTAGGTTTAAAACTGCGTGCACCATAAGTGTGAGTGCGGGCATGAGTGGTGATTATATGGTGATGGTTGACTGTCTGCTAAATGGCTGATCGAGCTGACTTGAAGTTCTAAGTCCACCATATATGCTACTAGCCTGAGCTACACCTCTGGCTAGAGCTAGGCTACACTACTGGTAGTACTGGAGCTGAGCTATTCAGCTGGTTATACTTGGAGCGACAAAGTTTCCGATGCTGGCCAGAGCTTCGACCTGGTGAATTCAAAACCTTGAGTTTACTGCGCTGGATAATCTTGACTGTAGTGCTGCTGCTGCGTCTGCAAGAGAGCATACAAGTATATCTTTGCGAAAGAAAAAACGCAGCGAAAGCCCAAAAGCTTGAAAGTTTGCTGTACTTTCAAAGTTGGCTCTCGTCTGGGTATTCATGGATTCGCTTTCGTACCGGTGAAACCTGGAAAGATCCTGAAAGGTTTTGCGATTTAGCATTTATCCAGCAACTGCAGTCATTATCTAGTGGACTTAGCACAAACTTTCAAGTGCAACTGTCACCATCACCCACACCATCACTATCGCCATCACCATCACTATCGCCATCACCATCACTACTACCACCGGCAATGGATGATGCTGCAACTCTTGCACTCATGCACGGACTCTAATACAGGTACATTAGATGGAAGCCGAGCTGTAGATTTAGCTGGTAAATCTGACTCGGAGATCTATACTCCCTGAGGCTCAAATCAGAACTATTGACCTTGTAATATCAATTATATTCCTCAACGCCATGGTCATTAGACATTGTGAGATTAACTTGAACTTGCTTTGCTGATGCGATAAGCATCACTGGAGTGATAAGCATCGGTAGTAAGATAAACTTTGGTAGTGAGATAATATTCATTGCCAGTGGACTAATAACCTTCAGACATACGAAAACCTTCAGAAGTACGATAACCTTGGGAAGTATAATAACCTTTGGTGATGGAATAAGCTTTGGCCAATTCGTAGTCTATTGACACCATGACATTATCGAATTCAATCCCGGGAAATTAGTGTTGGGAAACCAATTAAGTTTCATGGCCGCCCTATAACTATGGCCGACTCAGATCATCTCAGTGGTGTCCCCAGCCAGCACCATCTCTGACCAGTCCCATCTGCGGCTAGCACTGTCTCCAGTCAGTGCCATCCCAGCCAGCTCCCATTTCCAAGTATACTTCATCCTCTTCTAAAGCATTTCTGTGCCACTATGGTGGAAAAATTGTGGATATACTGGTGGGTTAGGGTTTTTGAGGCTCTGCTTCGCGCCATCACCACGGGTTCAGACTTTAAATGGACAGTGGTGACACGCAACCAATCATCAACTCTTCTCTTTCTTCTTCTCTCTTTGTTTTCTCAGTTTTAGGGCCAATCAAGCATTATCTCACTGGAGCTCCCAACACTCCTCGAAACGAAGCCGCTCTTTTGCAGCCTCTTATTGGTCGCTGCCATGTGAGAGTCCTTTTAATTGGTTTTTTCACACACTGTCTCCAGCCAGTGCAGTCTCCAGCCTGCGCTGCCTCCAGCCAGCTCCCATCTCCAAGTGTACTTCAATCACTTCTAAAGCATCTCAGTGCCACCTCCAGCCAGCATCTTCAGTCAGCTGTGAGTGCTTCCGCCAGGAGGCTCCCATCTACAAAAGCATCTCTGTGCCGTCTCCAGCCAATACATGCCTGAGAGTGCCATATCCAGTCAGAGCCATCAGCAGGCCATGAGCAGCAAGCTCCTGGCGAACCATGAGTTTGCATCAATAGATAGATAGCTAGATAGACAAAAAGAATATAGAAGTGCTGTATACAAAATGGTGTGTATGGTGGAGAAGGCTGGGAATAATAATTGCAGCAACCAGGAAAGCCATGTGAAAACAGGAAAGCCCAGAAAGCAGGAAAGCCCAGAAAGCCGGAAATCTGGAAACCTGGAAACCTGGAGCGTAGGCCATATTATGAAAGGAAAATCGGTGTGAATGTTGAAAAGTCGAGCTGGAAAGCTTAGTAAAAGCCGGAAAGCCAAGTGAAAGCTGGAAAGCCAAGTAAAACCGGCCGGGTTGGAACTGGACCGTGGTTCCGCTGGGCGGGTTCCACAGCTTTGGCTCGAATTCAGTCTTTGAGTTCTCATCGTATTGTGATATGATCTATATGTGAAATGTTCTGTTTTATGTCCTCTTTCACCTCCAACTCTCAAAATTTTGATCACATCAAAATTCGTTAAGCGGCTGTGGAAAACGATCAAAATAGCCCCCAAAATACACGTTTTCCACAGCTGCATAACGAATTTTAATGCCATCAAAAATCTGAGAGCAGAAGGAGAAAGGGCATAAAACTGAACATTTCTCGTATAGATCATATCATGATACAGTGAAAACTCAAAAACTTAATTGGAGCCAAAATTATGGGCTTGCAAGGGCAGGTTTTTTGGTGGGGAACCGACCCAAAGGCAATGGTTCGGGTTTTTGGTGGTAAAATTTAATCACTGTTCCACGCTAGAATTATTGATTTGACTGAAAGGGGATGTTAATGAAAGCTCTGAAGCCAGATGTATCGTTAGTGCTCTGGGTATGTGTTCGCAAGCTAGCCATCTAACTGTTGGGTAAATACCAGGTAGTGCATTCATCATGATATGGTTGGGGACACCTGAATCCGGGTTGGTTTTAAAAAGTCGGATGCGGTGTTGGAGCCAGACCAAATGTCTAGTCGATTAATTACCATATGTGGGAATAAAGTGTATAAAAAGAACCACGGATGGAATTTAGTTACCCAAAAAGGGTAATGGCAATGACCTGTTTTTGGTACCTTTGTGGACTAAAAATATCAAATTTGACTAAAATCTCAATCAACCCTTTTGAGATCGTAGTGACCACCTCTGGAAATCGTGTGCCAAGATAATGTATGTTTACAGCTATACCAAACTGTACATTGGCCTCGCCAACGCTGTACCATGTGGCTTACCTAGATAGGCTATTTTGTAGAGATATTCACTAAATTTACCTGAAAGGTTAACAATTTAGCTTCTAGTGTAAGCGCCCACATCCCTGCGCCAACATCTCTTAGGATTTAAATAGCCCTCTCTATTCCCCGCCTCGTCATAAATAAATCAATACCCTCTCAATCTTCTAGTTGTCAGCCACAGCTCATCGTTTGGATCGAACTTGCCGTATAGGAGCATATTTTCTTGCACCGATTCACTACGACCATCCAAACAACCTACGGAGCATTCCTTAACATACGATTGCCATCACGCAGTCACAACCGCCAATTCAACGCAACGTCGCCCCATATTTTGCGCCGCAAACATAATGTCTCAGTCGCCATTTCTTTCACTCCCTCCCGAACTCCACAACCTAATTTTCTCCAATCTCTCGCAAGCACGCACCCTCTATACGCTTTCTCGAACTTGCAGACACTTCTCCATTCTCGCCGCTCCATTTCTCTTGAAGTTCGCAGTCCAAGCAAAGGACTCATATGTACTCCGCTGGGCTGCCTCAGTCAACAACACCGAACTCATGAAACGACTTCTACATGCTGGTGTTGATGTCTCGGCGACAGAATCCCTCGACATGTTTGATGATTTCCTAGAACTTGAACCGGGTAGCTTGGAGTGCACAACTACGTTAAAGATTACGCTGGAAGCAGGGCACACGGATGCCCTAAAAGTTCTTCTGGATCACGGAGGTGGGGTTATAGCTCAGCTTCTAGCGGATAGCTATAGGTTGCTACAGACTCCGGCAAAAAGGGGCGATATACCGATGCTTGAAATTCTACTCGAATACATCCCATCAGACCAACGAAGCGACAATGATTATTTGATATGGAGCAGTTCTGTCTCTGCGGCGATTGAAATTGGTCAAGCACAAACCGTGGAATTTTTTTTGGACCGTGGTTTGGAGTTTGTTGACCCCTTGCATGCAGCTGCAAGCAATGGACAAACCGAAGTTGCCAAGATATTTCTGGAAAGGGGTGTAATTGAGGATATCGAAGCACGATCCGAAAGGTGGTACGACAAGACGGCATTAGATTTGGCAGCTGAAGTTGGGAAAGTCGATCTTATTTGTTTGCTGCTGGAGAAAGGTGCCGATAAAAATTGCACTTCTGAAGAAGGTACTACGCCAGTGCACCATGCGGCGAAATATGGTCGAAGTGATGCTCTGCGAATCTTGGTTCAGAAAGGAGCGGATGTGAATGTGGAATCCTGTGAGGGACTTACTCCCATCCATCTTGCCACTCAAAATGACCAAGGTTCTATACTGGAGGTATTGATTCAGATGGGAGGTGATGTAAATGCAACAGACAATGAGGGCCAGACAGCACTTCATCATGCAGCTAATTCCTGGAACAATCATGGGACATATAGCCCAGGGTGCAATGAAATTGCGAGAAGACAAGGTGTAGATTTAGCGTGGTTGCTCTTGCGGAACGGAGCAGCACTTGATCAAAAGGATGACGCTGGATGGACGGCAATGGATGCCGCCGTTATGAAAGGCCGGATTGGAATGGCTAGAGCTTTGCTTATGGCACGGACATCGGGAGGTATTGAGAATTTTGCAAGTAGTTTGCCGGAGTTATATGAAAACCTTGAAAGAATTGATAGTGGCTATGATGAGTATTATTTTAATTAACTCGGCAGTTGGTCTACCGGAACAGCGGGTGCTATCCTGTATGGTATGAGCACCTACCTTTTCATTTGAGTGTGCTAATCGAGATAGTCTTCCCTCAATGCAATACCTTACATAACTCATCGATGTCCAACCAAAAGTAGCTTCCTAGAGACCAAGCATGAAACTGTGGTGGGTGATTGAGCTAGTGGGGGTGGTCAGCAGGGAGGCCTCAAAGATAATGATTCTAGTGTTATAGTCTAAAAGTCATGAAGGCGGGTTTGCGAGGCACTCATGTAGGGCACATTGAACTCCATGGTTTAAATAATGTAACTGAAGCCAAACATAGGCGCCAGTTGATACACACGAATTTTGCATGTACAGTGAAAACAGTTTCTTTATAGCCAATGAATCATCTTGAATGGCTTTCAAGTCCCCTTGAAATGTTCAAATAGAAACTAATTTGACTAGATACTCACTATATAACCATCTGCTCATACGCTAACCTCTTAAACTTCTATCAACAACACTATCCAACTTTCTAAACGCACGACATCTATCAAACCCAGTCTCATAACATCTGATATCAACAAACCACCTGACATCATTCCCATATCCTAACATGTGGTACTGCCCCCGGGCATGGTGTGGCACGATAAATCCCGACACGCGGGCGTATTGCATACGTTGTGAACGTGCAAGGCCAGATTCGAAACCTAGGTTGGCATCATGGCAAGATTGCGAACACAAAGATGTTTGTACTGCCATCCACCCGAAGGAGCCAAATCCTAGTCATGATTAGTAAACTCACACGGGATTTTGATTTCGAGTTGCTAGGATTGGATACTTCAGTTTGAATTTGTTTATATGTTTAGTCTGTTTAACCAGCATAACTGTAACGGGTGTGATTGTATGTGGAATATGAATTTGAAATCTCAGTGTCTCAGCAGGTCAGGCTTTGAAAGTGTCAGTAGCTTGATGGTACTATAGTACCTATTAGTTTGGAATATGTTACAAGTTGCTAGGCTCTTACTTTGTTATGAATGGATCATGTAACATCACTTTTCCACACTTCTGATCACTCTGTCACGCATATACTTAGATGATCAGGCTCAGTAGGGCATACAGATACGAGCTTTGATGGATGAGAATCTACGTATACGTGCGCAGGCCTACTGTATATATGACCTTCTGTAGCCTTGATAGATACATCAATAATTCAATCAAGCATCTATTGTAATAAAAAACACACAGTAATCGAGTGATAATTCATGTAAGGATCTCTTAACGTACAGGAGGTATTTAGGACAAGTGTATCATGTTGTGCAAGCCCTTCGGAAGATAGAGCGTCGGTCATGTAGTATAATGTCTTCGGTTTCAAACCATGTTTCGAATGAGCTTTAGACATCGGCTTCATCCTGGCTCAATTGCCCAATGTCGTCGGTTAATGCCCACCCACTGCGAAAATTTCGGTTTGGAGTACACTCCCGGTAAGAGCTAGAACCATGTCCTGATAATATGTAAAAGCAATTATCTGTCTGTGAACATTTAGTCCTGTATATGACATTTCTCCCGCATGCGGAATTAACCCGATGATATATACACAAGGATGTGGACGGGGGACCACAACTACACAGATGGCAATTCAAGATGGGATGGTGTCAATCAACCTCCCCTTAGCTTCGTATTTGCCGAAATAGTGGGTTAAAAATCTCACTTTCTGCGATAGTTCTCCAAACTGCTGCTATACCCGATCTTGGACCCGCTGAAAGTTCGCGGGGACTCCTCGTTTCTTTGAATTTTATTGGCACGAACGATAGTATATAAAGGTGTACATTTGCCAGATCATGGCTAAGTGGATATCACGATACATACGGGTGTATGGAAGAATAAACATGTTCCGTGTTTTAAGACGCTACCACGGGAACATGTTTTCTAGATTACATTCTTGAACATTACATCCAAACTTACATCTCCCCATTAAAAGCTTCAAACAGAAAATTGTTCCCCATCTCTACATAAACCTCCTCTAGTATCTCCTGACCTCACCAACAACTAATCCCCAAATTCGAGACACAACATCCGCAGTCTATCCGAACTCATTCCAGGCTTATCCTACCCAAATCAAATTAAGCGAAGCGATTGTTGCACCACGGATCATCATAAATCGATTAGACAGTCAGCCAGATGCCCTGGTACTGTGTCTTTTGCGCGGGGACGAAGGGCAGCGGGTGGGAGCTCCGCCATCTAGCCGGCTCGCCCGGAGGCGGAGGTGTTTTTAGGCTCTGTCATACTCTAGCTAGAGTGAATACAGTATGAATAAAGAACAACAACTGTGTCTTTTGCAGCACGAAGAATCCGGGCGTTCGGGCCGAAAGTGTTCGGTGTGGCCGGACTAAGGCTCAATCCGGGTGGCGCAAACCCAACACTGAAAAAGAGTCGGTTAGGAACGGGCTGACGTCATGGCCGAAGAGGTATTGCGGGACGAGGTATGTATACTTGGGTTTCTTGGCTTGATATTGGCAGGTCATTAGCGGGTACATCAACCCCGACGGCATATGATACGGCTGTCGCATGGTTTACGGATTGTGTATTTGGCGCGACCGAACTTAGGGAATTAAGTTTTCTACCACGAACTCTGCCGGCATGCCACTGTGGCTGTTGTTCTGTAGTAGATACTTGTAACAGTAAAACTGCGTGCTGCATAGTAGACCTGACAGGAGCTGACTGTAAGCTGGGGAGCACAAGGCACATAACTCGCTTATATATATCGTGGGTCTTTCTCCTCCTCTCCCTCTACACTCTGTACCTTAGTCTATGCACACGATTATCCCCTCCATATCGCAACACTGTTTGTTCAACTTTAGAGTGCAGACGAAGCCTATTGGTCTCTCCAAATGTAGAACCTGTGCCTTATATGCATGGAAGAGAGCCGGAGATCCGGAGATCCCGTCGAAGGCTGATGGAGCAGCGATCAGAGTGGCGATCGGAGCGGCGAGTGGAGGTTGGTGGAATGTAAGTGGCAAGAGTGAAAATTCATGTAGGAGTATACCTACTGTTTAGACAACTCCCGAGACTTCTCTAGACCTGGTTCTGGGCGTTACAGTAACACTGCGGTCTAATGTCGATCGAGTGACACGGCATGAATTGTCTATCTGTAATCCCTATATTTACAGCGATTTTACTGACAATACACCATTAAAGCGAGATAAACTTAGCATTTGACAGCCAACAATGTCCAATGTACAATCTGTAAAGAAATTACAAGTCGGGTATTTCCTGTATGGCGGTGCTTAAGGTTGAAAACATTTCTTGACGCGGGGGCTATTTGACTAGAGAGGGAAGCGCAATACATCTAACTAATGCGTGACGTAGCCCAGATCAACGGTATACCCTATCAAGCATGATCTACCATTGGATACGGTATTATCAAATTCGAGAAACCTGCCCACGTTATAATTTTGTCTTTTCGGCTACGGACAATATTAAGGTATTTTCCCAAAAGCTGGTAAACACACCTGCTGAATTAACCTCGGCCGAAATTGCCGAACTCGACTAAAGATCGCCCCACGTTGCTCTGAATTGTATTTGGCTGCAAGTTCCACGTCTTGGATATGCTAGAAATCATTGTGACAGGAAAATAATATAATTGAAGACAAGTGCTACTGACGATATTGTAACAAAAGGCTGATATAGCAGCTAATAAAGCCCTGGCCTAAAGGCTCAAAAATATTATTACGCGCATCGCTCTCATCATTTTCTCTCCTGTAGGATCAGAGCTGCGATTTAAATACGAATTCTGGCTACGATATGTTTATTGGCAATTGTTACACATGGCATCCTCGACGTGATTGAAGTTCTGATGACAAGTTACAGTGGTCGATATTCTTCATCGTTTATAAGTCTGCCAAGAATATCTCCTCAACGGACAAGATTTTCCGTGCCCAGGTGCTCTGCTCTAGCTCGTACCTCGCTGTCTGTGGGGTGGCGTAGCACATGAGTCGAACACCCGAGCCTGCGAGGATTTGAGGCTCAACAGGCGCGCCACGCCATCTGCCTAAGTCTGGGCACGAGAAAAACGGACAAAGTGAAATGCGTGGGGGACAACATCTGAACATGAAGAGAGGATCAAGGTCGTAGTAATGTAGAACGTTAACCAGTTGGGCCCACTGTTGGTTTAAAAATCGGACCGTAGTGGGGCTCCAGGGAAACGGAAGCTACCCGATCACATACTTGGTACAGGGAGAAAGTTTTGAGATGCATGAACCAAAAGAAGCCAAAAGTTAAGTACACTTTTGCTGGATATCCCGCCGAAGAATACTTGTGAGAAAGTAAAAAATGGCATCTGTATCTCAAAACTTTCTCCCTGCCCCGAGTACCCATTGCAGGGGTTTGCAGAATAAACAATGCTAATGCTATTGCCATGTAAACAGCAGACTTGTAACAACTGAAGCACTGTTTGTGCATTTTGCTAGTGTTGACTGTGATGAGAGCAAATCAGAGGGAAAGAACGTAAGAATGTTGAGCCACAGAAAAGAATGGATTGGCTAGGAGTCGAACCTAGGACCTTCCTCTGCTAGACAGATGCTCTACCAATTGTGCTACCGGCCCTTGATACATGTGAATTGACACGTTCCAACAAACTGAAGTGAATTGTGATTACTTTTTTTTTTAACAATCCTTTCGGTCAATTATATTGTTCCATGTTCTGGCACGCACTGTATGTAATGTAATCCATAGACTTGCGCGCAAAATCTGTACTCTTGAAAGATACTGCCTCGAGTAAGATAGCCAAGCATGGCGGGCAGCGGGCCTGCGTTTGTTGTTTGTAATCATATTGTATTCGGCCACTAATGGCCATGACATAATTCCATTTTTCCCCGGTATTTCAACAATGTGAGCCCTCTTATCTCCACGTCGTACCATCCCTTATTACCTCTACCACACCTCCCCACCCTTTTCCACCAATCGTAACCCTTTCCCTTTCCCACCATACCGCCTATCCTCCCTACACATGCTGGGTATGTTATCGCAGTGGAATACCCCAACCGACCAATCCTAGATCGTTACCCCCCTCCCTTTAATTGGTCACCGAGATCGACCAACATATGTCGAAAGAACAGAAGGCTTGTTGAGAAAGGTTGCGCACCGGGGGGCGGGTACTGGAATTTGAACCCATAGTATTGTGGCTGTATACCCCGCTGATACTTTCAGGAATGATACCACTACGCCACAGGGCTAGCCCCTGGCGATTAATCCAACGAGTACAGTAGTGAATGATGAAACATGCATGGATGAAAAATATGCGGAGCTAATGCGCCAGGCAATGTAACAATAAGACGGTTAAATAGAACTCGTTATCTCTGAGGATGGATGATTACAATGTGGCACAATATGTGAAAGTTATTTCAAAGATTTTCCATCTCAACTTCCGTTTAACACCCAATTGACCGTTTCACTGCATCAACGCCAGCAACAGTAACAGAAACAACTTTCTTCCCAACAACCCACAACCATTCGTACAGTGTGTTGAAACCATCTGTAATGTTATGTCCATAGCTTGTAAACCGTTGTACGTTTTCCTCATCTCCCGGATACTACAGTCGCCATTAATATCAGACCAAGTTATATTCGGTGCACAGACAAACTGACCGTCTTCCGTTTATAATATTGGAGAGCTAAATGCAAAATCGCAACAACTAGGGCTCCTGAACCAATGACAACTTGTGCAACTTCGGCTGATGTCCACCCTGCAGGTTGTAGCGTTAGAATTGTCGTGGCACTGTCAGCAGAGGGCTTCGGGCTTCGGGCTGAGCCCTAGATATGCCTGTTGCAGTTGGGTGTAACGCCATGTGATGTGTAGGCCAGGGTGACAACATGTAACTCAAAATTTAAACTTAGGGTTGGGAAGTTGAATATACCATCATGGTTCCAGAGTTTCTGGTCTTCCTGCACAGGAATTTTAACTACTTTGCTTTCCATTTTTCTGGTGATATTTTGGTAGTAGAAGTGGGCGGAACAGTGCGAAGTACTCTCGTATGATTTAGACTAAAATCTGTGGAAGTCGAAAAGTAATCTTAGCGTGAATGCGATCAATGAAGGTAGGCAAGGCAAGTGCCCAATTGGCACCACCGTGGAATAAAGGTTAGCCTTTCAAACCTGACAAATCAATGAACCCCTAATAATAGAGTAGGATAATATTTTTGCAGAGTTGATAAGTGATGTGCGGGGAACAATAATCTAATTGTTGTTGGCGGGTGCATCGAGGCGAAGCACAGACAAAGTAGAATGGAAACCAGCAGAAAGAGAGGAAGCTCTCTTACACATAAATCTTACTTTGTTAGACCTTATGATCGATCTATCGGTCAATAGGATTGGCCGGTGGCAGTGTGGAACGAGTAGAAACTGTGAAGGAGGCTGTGCAATGAAATGGTTGTCACGAAAGACGTATACGGCCCAGTATCTCTTGCTGGTGCGGCCCTCTTCAAGGCAAGGGTGAAGGCGGTGTGACATCTCACTAGTGCCCTCTCCTTTCAAGGACTGCGTGGTGAGGCGTAAAAATTTTTTTCTGCGCACCATGGTTTGTGATTTTTTCACCAATCAACATAAGATACGTCTTCGTATTCCATCCAACTGCAGGCCGCCACAGTGTAACATACTCCGCCTTAAATTTGGCCTCAATATCCACTCCCACCGTCAGATCCAGCAGAAATACCACGACATGTCTCTTATCACTGTCATCGAAGGAAGAAAGCATCTTGCAATTATAACACATCTTGTTTGATTTCAGAAGTGGTCTTCAGATAATTAATGTACTCTTATGTATCGATAATATCGTTCACCACGGTGGAAATAGTTGAATGTCAAAGTTAAGCTGTCATGCATGCACATTGTCACAAGAGCTCGCTAGCCTGCCAGACAAACATGGATTAGAAAAGGGTCAAGGCACATACGCGACGATCCGCCATCCACCAGTGGATTGGCTCGGGTTGGGCTTTCTTTTCAAATGGCAGCTGAAAGCGTCAGTATTCTGCATAGCCTACCTAACTCGAACAAAACGGACAAGAGTCCCCAACTTTTGTACCATATATCCTATGTGTCTTTGGATGATTGGCATTATGAAACAAATCGTGTTTGCTATACGGGCGCAACTTGATAACATTTACACAGTACTGCATGCCGCGCGTTCGTATCAGCGCTAATGCAGCACACGAACCATGCATGGTCGGAACTGTTACTGTAAATAGACATTTGTGCGTGCGGGCAGCCCTGCCCTAGTGACTGCTTCTGGAGATGGCCCGAGCTTCTCCGCTCGGACTTATACATATACGGATTCTCTCCTTCTCTCATAGATAATCAAGTCATCTTCTCTTCATACAAAGTAACAGGAACCCATGATAAAGTTTTCGGCCGGGAGAATCCGAGTTACTTTGTATGTCCGCAGCGCGGGTAAAACATATAAACGGTTTCTATCCGTTGAAATCAAACGAGATGGTGGTATTTTAAGTGTCGAGCGAGTTTAAGTGGAAGCAGGTGATTCCGAAAGCATATGTTAAAAAGAAAATAATCTATTCAGCCGCTCAGTTGATTGTAATAAAAAGTCCCTTCACAATAGCAGTCAGTGAAAGTAATACCCAAGGACCTTTTGTAAGAGGCACCTAGATGATTTGTTTTACATACGCAACACCTGATCTGTCAGTTCATCAATAATTAGATCGAAACACAACAGCTAAAAACTGCCCCGAAGAGTACTTCAGTAGAGGTATTGAATGGTAAACGCCTAACTGCAATTATCTTGATTGTCCTTGGTCTCATTGATTAACAGCCACGGCCGTACATCCAAAATTGCGCTTAACTACCATTGTTATAGGTAAGGCTCAACTACAGACTCCAAGCCTTTAACTAATAGTTTCACAGCGAATCTGGCCGTTACACAAGCCCCATCGCTGCAATACGCTACGCCTTGGTCGCAGCATTAGACTTCGGCCGAAGTGGTAACCACCGTCTTCGGAGGAGGGGAATTATTCGTGGCAATTTTGTCTTTGGTATCAAACATTATGCACCGGTAGAAAATCGTTGCTAAAAGTTCAATGGCATGAGTCCTCACTATCCATTTATAAACCGAATCATAATTATTACCGAACGATTCTTTATGTCATAGGAGATCAATAAGGCCGCACAGTGACGGGATTTAATCAACTGTGCTTCGAAATGGTGGAAAAGAGGTGTGGACTTTATTTATGGCTTCTTCCGTGCAACCAGGGATGGTTTAATTTCGCGAGTAACCGTGCAGATTGACTACCAGCTTATATCCTGAAGATTAAGGTACTCTGTACTGGGGGTTGGAGGAGCAATGGAATGGGCATTATTCTCTGCCGCACTGCCAGCCCGGGAGTGAGGGGAATACCTCGGCAGTGAGGATGCTTTGAGCATACGCCTGAGTATGGCAGCCTTTTTCCGCCAAAATATCCCGTGGTACCTGAACAAAGTCTGAATTTTTATGACCTCGTTGTACTAATATTAATGTTTGTAACTCATTAACGCTTGTTAATTGCTTCCAAAATCACGAATATACCCATACTCACTACGCAGATATTTTACACTGCAATCCCATATTAAATTTCCTCTAGCTATGACTCGAAGTCTTTCAAGTGAAAGAATAAACGGGATCATAGGTCGGTTCTTCTTTCTCATTTGCCCATTGCGAGAAACCTAGAAAAAAGATATGAACCGTTTATATTGTCGATCAAGCGGTTAAGTAACATCCGTTAGTCAATTGGATGGTAGGAATGGTCAGCATAGCTCTTTCGCAATCAGGAGTCGCGTTTCGTTTGTTTTAGTGCGTAGAAAGGGATAGAAAGATCAACAGCTTCCCAACCCCTGCGATGGGAAAGCGGGTATACCGTACAATCTGATGGTATCCAGTGAATTTGTACCACCGCAGGTGACATATACGCGACCCCAATAACGCCTTCTATTCTCCCTAAAAATTTCACAGTACTATACATGGAGTCCCAAAATTAGCAATTCAAATCAACGTATCGGGCATCCTTCTGGGGTAAAAATAAACTAGATATCGTCAGATTGTAAGGTATGTAGCCGCCACACGGCAGTGATGGAACTGTCCTAGTATAAAAACTAGGCATCTTGGGATAGTTCTCTTGCCGTTGATAAAAACTTTGAGATATTACCCTATGCTTGGTGCTGGGTTCCCAACCGTCCGCGGCGACTGGTGTCTTTTTGGGCCCGAGAACGTTGTCCGTGGCAGGACAGTCATGTATATGGCCTAGGCCATCTCGGGCAGATGATTATATCCCTAAGAACCGGTAAGGATACTGAAGTGTTCGGCGGAGGATCCCGAGGAAGATGTCATCGGTTGTTGGCAGCGTTAACACGCTGGAGGCAGAAAATCGAGATGTATCCAAGCGAAATGAGATCGGATGCGTTGATGCCTACTGATCAGCAGCCGGATTTGCTGATGCCCAGTGATCCACAGCTAGTCGATCCTGTCACCATGCCAGAGACAAATAACCAGCCAAATTCCCCCTCTCACATCGTGTTATAGTCAATCACCAGTAGTCATTCAGGACTTCCGGACGAGAACCATGAGAACTAGTCTTTGTAAACTTTAATTTAGCTCCCTGCGCCCGACTGGGACGGACTTTTGGGAACCCTGGTTTTGTGTCAGAGTTATATTCAAGTTTTCCAATCGCCCAAGAAGAGTGAAGTCAGATAATCTATGGAGTTGGCTCTTGTACCGACTGACTATCAATATTATGATAACATCCTATGGATATAAATCTTTATCAATATATATCATCATAACCTGCCACTCGCTATGAAATTTGTAAGTTGTATTACTATATACTACTTAGTCCACGTCATCTAGTCATGATGGTGCAAACATTTGGGTGGTTGGGCTTGAGATAGCATAAGGCATCGTGAGGGCTAAGGCATCATGACACGCCTCAGCATCATGGCATGCATTGACATGACATGTCAAGGCCCCATACGTACAAGTATATAAGAGAAGTCATTCTCCATGTATATAGACATTAAGACAACTTGAGAACCATAGGTTTAACAAGTTTTTCAATTATAGAATGCAGACGAAGTCTATTGAGCTTTCAAAAGGTAGGGCCTGTGCCTTATATACATGAGAGAGAGCCGGAGATCCGGAGGTCTGGAGATCCCGTCGGAGGCCGATAGAGCGGCGATCAGAGTGGCGATTGGAGTGGAGAGTGAAGGGTGGCGGAGTGCAAGTGGCAAGAGTGAAATTTTGTGCAACAGCGTACGGCTACTCCGAGTCTTTTTTTCTTTATATAAATACTTAGTAGTATGCAGAAACATTATGAGATTTTCGTTAAGTGTTGTGGTTCTAAATGCAGCGGGAATCACCAGAAACAAGAGATATAGTCAAGGGAAGGCTACTTTTGCCCCTTGCAATTATAATACCGATATTTTGATGGTATTCCTGTAAAACCGTATGTGCGCACGCAGGTGTATGTGCTGGCCATGGGGGTGGGTATGGTGATGGTGATGGTGATGTATCGATGGCTGTGGTGATGATGGTGTTGAGAAACCTTCTCCTCTGCAATCTTATCCCTCCCCCGGAATCTTATCCCCCTCCCAGAATCACCAGATACATATCTAGATACATATCTATGATACATACCTAGAAGCATATCGGTGATACGTATCCACGATACATATTCAGAGGCATCGGACCTAAGATTATGGAGGATACATCAGGAAATGTAGGGTGCTACTAAGATATATTTCTGATACATTATATTTACAATGGAGGAAATACATTTTTGGTCAATTTAATGTATCGGGTAGGATATATTAAAAGGATACATTTTCGGGTCTCTTAGAGTTGTCGGTGGAATGGTATATTATACTAAAGTGTTGGTTACTGCAACATTGGATGAAAATTATGTAATGATAATTATAGACCTTATTGGGTTAGAATAGTACTAGGGGACTTGAGTACCATTCTTCCTACCAGGTCGATAGGTTTTACTGAAGTTGTAGCTGCTAACCGTATTCGATTTCCCTATCCATGCAATGTCTTCCTTCCGAACCCCAAAAAGCTGATGTTAAGTGTCGTGGTCGCCTCGACACCACCAAGCATCTGTGAAAGGCTGAAAATATTGTAACTATGTGGTTATGGTTAGCTAGTGTATATAAGTAGTACAGTCTTTGCAGATTTCATACAGCTTGTTAATCGTCATGTAGGTTGCAATGTCTTTGTTAGACTCAATATGTACTCCTCGCTGATTGATGCATACGCAGAGGCGGCCCGCACAACCATTCATTGTACTTGGTATATTGGTATTTCTTTCTATTGAAATAAATTACCTGCTGATGTCTAATCTACTTCTAACCTTGGTTCAAATTTCTCATACTATTACGCGGCCAAACAACCGAGCGATTTTTTGGGCACAACCTCACCTAATCAGGCGCCAATTAATTTTTGACCTCCTAGTTACTTTACTTTATCGCAATAATAGTTGATGAAAGCAACTAGCTTTTGTTTGTTTGTAATCATACTGCATTCGGCCGCTTGCGGCCATGGCATAATCCTAATCCTAAGCACTTCCACAGTTCCAGCCAAAGCTGGACACAAGGCCTCAGCACCCCAGCCTTCCCTGCTTCCAAGTTGTACTTCCTAATCTCCTTCTCCCCATTTCCGCCAAACAAAAAAAAAAAACTTTAACTACATTCTTCCACCCTCCTCTACCTCCTCTCCCCACCCCCTTCCTGCTGTCGCGGCTCCCTTTTGTGAGGGTGCCAACTTTCGTATCTTCCATCACGTGTGTCCCACACTGTAGTGACACCACGACTATCATTAACTTTTGTACAGGGTCCAATTGGCTTCCACCATCTCCTGACCTCATGCCACCCTGCGTCCGGTTTGTTTTCTTTAGGGTTCCTCCTGCGTCTCCGGGATCCCCCCTCTTCTTTGCGATTCCTGGGCTTCCGGGCCTCACACTGTTGATCCCTTTCACCCTTATCTTTTTCCTTCCCTTTGTCCACTCCAGTCACATGCCTTGAGTGCATTAAACTTGGTGTGGGAGAAGATTGTTGTGGTGCCTTTGCTGGTCGTCCAGTTGCTGGTTCAGTATTTTCATTTAGATTGTCGTCGCAATCTACTTCCATAGCCTCACTTTGGGGTCGCTCCTTCCGCTTAGCCATATTTCATTTGAGAACTTGTTGCGCCAATGGGGTTGCTGTCCGTGATGAAGTTTTGGGTGAGGCCAGCCGAATTGCAGTATCTTTCCGAGGAGTAGTGGGCGGTGTAACAACCTGAGCGGCTGCCACTAGCTCCGTCTGCTCTTTCGCTTTTTTGACTTCAACATCAGGAAAAAATTTCCGCCTGCGTAAGCGACTTTAGCGTTTGGTACATTGGGAGCATACGTAGGTGGCAACCACGCTGATTTTCATATGCATAGCAACGCTTGGAGTTGTTAGTGCAACTGTAAGTGAGGTCAGCCCTATTTGCAACACCGTATTATTATTACGGATCCATTCACTTCGTCCATAGATAACTCACAGTCACTCAAGCCCTAGGTCATGGATATTCTATTGACGTATTTCGTCGGCAAGTTATATACCATTTCGCATGCACTTTCCAAGGCTGTTACGACAACTATGTACATTGGTAGTCCATCTACCATCACAATTCTTATATGTAGTGTAATTATCGTCAATTAACTTATCTCATAACTCGCCCAGAGTTGCTTTGCAACACCATATCATAATTACGCATCCTTTCACTTCGTCTATAGACAACTCATGGTCGATCAAGCCCTAGGTCATGGAAATTCTATCGAGCTATTTCGTCGGCAAGTTATATCCCATCGCGCATTCACCTTGCAAGGTTGTTACAACAACTATGTACATTGGTAGTCAATCTACCGTATACATAGTGTTATCTCACAACTCTGGGCGAAGCCTTTGGAGTATATAAATGGCATATGGAAATAATGACTGGTATCTATTTGGCAAATACATGTACAACTTGTGAAATTATCTAAACAACTATTTACGTTGCCGAAGCCTTTTTCCCCCACCAGCGAGCGCCTCGTTCAACTCCTCCAGTACATAATAAATCGTATTCCATGTTTTCAAATCAATATGACTATTTACAATCCAGCCAGAGTTAGTCCCCATTGAAGTGGATGGAACTTCGGGTATAAGATGCACAGCGCCACAGATGTGGCCTGCAGCCAGCACCTTGTAGGCATTCTCTCCCGATGCTGGAACAACTCTGACCATCGAAGAGATGGCCTTTGGCAATCATCCATGGAATGGTTTCGTCACCAGCACAAATGCTAAATATAACACGTGACTGGGAATTTGGAGTTTGAAAACACAAAGTAATTGGTATGATAAGCATCCTTGCAATGCTTTATGATCAGGTTCAGGAAATCTTTGGTGTTGTCGGGCCATCTTCACCCATACCCAATCGTTTCTCAGTGGTCCCATATACCATTCCTTTTCTCCCATAGCCCTCATATGTCAATTGGCCATTGAATTTTTCGATGGAGATCTCAATGGTATGGAATAAGGACGCCTGGCACGTTCGCAGGTTATCGATGTTGATGTATATCTTCGAGGCGTTCAAATATGCTAACGTCGAATTGACCAGACAACTCTGGTGAATGTTGTTATGGCTATACGAATTGCAAATATCTCTGAACGTAGTAACTTCCTTCTGCATCGAGCCAAACAACACCTGTCACTTGACTTTGGAACCCTCCGCACTGCGTCCGCCAGTGGCAGCATTCAGATAGCTCACGTTCAGCTTGGGTGGCCTATTCGTAACGTTGCTGAAACTATTTGCGTTGAGGTTTATTCGCCGTATTGCAAACGCATCTCGGTGGAGATAATAATTGACAATCTGCCGATAGACATCTCCGGTCTTATTGGAGGCCCGATGCGCGTCTTTGATTTGGGTTTTGTGAGCCGCTTCGCCAACCTCAGTGGACCACTGCTGCAATGCCCCAAATCGCTCGATACATCGCCGGAAGTGTGTCATTAGATGAAGTTTTGGAAAGTTAAATGATGACTCCTCCTCCAGGTGATCAACCACTTCCGACTTTATCCAATCGTTCCAGTCATCGAGTTGACGTTTGCGTTTGTTGGCAGAGCAATTTCCATAATTCACCATATCTGCATCTCGCTCCTTATTGAGATCTTTCTGCAACTCTTTCGATTGTTCAGTTGTTTTCTTGTGCGCCCGATATTGCAGGAAGACATGTTTGAAGTTGTGAAAGCGACGCAGAGCATCATCCATAAGATTCAAGGTATCCTCATCATGGGACGGGTATCGGCAGTAGTGGTAAAACTCAAGGAGTGCCCGGGTGGATTGGATAGCATCCTCAAATGTTCGTTTTTCAGAGGCGTTCGGGCAACGTAGGGCGTTGGTGACAACTGCAAGCAGATCGCGGCTCATCGTTCCAAGTTCCTTTCCAGTCCACTGGCTAACCTCCTCATATGATTTCTTGGGTTTCGTCATTGTCAAGTATGCTGGTACGGATAACCACAGCTCGTTGTATTTTGAGAGTCGTTTGAACTTTTTCATGAGTTGTTGGAGCCACCCAAGAAGATGTTTTAACATGCCCAACTGCATTGTGAGAAGGGGGTCTGGTTTTGGAAGATCGCTGACAATTGAACTGGTGTGCCATAATATATTGTCACCAAGATTGATGCCACGCTCTCTAAGAATGGAGGCAGCCTCTACGGGGTAATAAGTAATTGGCTCGACAACTGGCGGGGTTGAAGAAGCGATATCGCTGGAGCTTTCCGCAAGTTGGTGAACTCTGACTTGGATGGTATCATCGGGATTCTGCAAGTTTGCTAGAGCGTCTTCCGCATCGTGCAAGGTTGCTCGGACAACTTTGTACAATGTTTGATAAACGTTATGATCGCAGAGTGCCACCGGTATGTCGATATTCCTGCCCAATTCCTTCTTTTCAACTTCACACCAAGGACATAATCCATATCCATGATTTTGCAGTACCGCATGCTCTGGATAGTCGGCAACCCATCCAGACAGAAACATATGGCATTGCCGATAATGACCGTCGGCACAGTAAGTGGAGAACTGACAATTTTGCGGGTTGGTCAGAGGCCGCAGCAAGTAGTCGAGAACACTCTGCATGACAAGTCGATCATGGGCTCGTTGGCGGGCCTTTTGCGCAGTGGGGATATCGTGTAATTTCAATGGCTGTGGCAGAAATGCTACCAGGTCAATGCTGTGAGTTGTTGGTTTCATTTGTACGGTGCTGGAGAGGTTGCCAATGGTTATGTATATGGGCCATACATTCTTATCGCCGGAGAAATTTGTGAGATGTGTCGAATCGCAGAAGAAGATAAGGGGAACAACAGTTTCGCCTTCTGGGAAACAATGCTAAACGTTGTCAGAACAATTTCGTTAATTCTCCAGGCAATTGACATACCTGGGTTTCCCACCACCAGTCTGGGGTGTGCATCTCATTGTATAGACGACGCCCGTCATTGCTGAAATGACGCTCAGGAGCAAACGCTAGACCCTTCTCGTATGTCTTTGGGCGCAAAAGCTATTTGGCGCATAATATGATATCCCAGGAGTAAAACTCGATCGGCTTAGGGTGGCTTGCATTCCATATGAAGTTCGTCGTATGCTTCATCCATGATGAATGGCCAAGGCCATCAGACATTGGGTCGATCATCTGATGGAGTATGTGTGTCGACTTTAGAGATTGTTTGACCGGCTGTTGGAGCCCCGCGTCTCCCTTTAACAAATCATCAATCAGACTTGACGTCACTCCTTGCAAAGTCAATATCTCCGCAAGGCAAAACTCAGTAGCATCGGAAAATGGATGCCAAGGGTTGTCATGACCATGTGGGGAGTTGTCTTCGGTCTTGGTGGGAACATAGTGCAGTGGCAGACCGGCATTTCGGAATGCATGTGTTACTGGTATGGGATCTGAAGGTGCCGCAGGCTCTGGTGATGGTGATTGTAGGTAATCGAGTGTATCTGGCACAGGATCATGGTTCCGAAAGAAAGGGGGCAGGTTTCAATTATCCTCATTGCTCGGGCAACTTTGGACATTTCGCTTCCACTGTTTATCGTTGATAGCTATACTCAGATGTGATTTTGAGGTAAAGTTTAAAGCCGCTCGCATCATTGCATCGTGCTCTTGGGCATGATTGTTCTCCATATGCTTAGTCCTCCAGGTATCAGAGTTGAAACGCTTGCCACAGACCTTGCAAATGAACATTCCGACATTTCGCTTCTTAGTTGGTGGCATTGGCAACTTTAAGCATTGTTGATACGATTTTGAAAGTAGTTGAGAGTGAATATCTGATAATTGATTGTGGAATAACGCGTTTATTGAAAACTCTCAGATCGATGGAAGGATGGCTATTCTCGAACAGTCAATCAATGAGTCGATGAGTATGAAAAGACGTGCCTGAGTTTCTAAGAGTTGTTGATGGTTGCCCTGGCTACTGAAGTCGTTTCAGTACTGAAACGAAAAAGGGGTACGTACTCCAGACCTCTCCATCTATTATCATCATGACTGCTCACAGCTTCAAACGAAAAGGCTCCAACAACAATATGCCAACAGGCGAAATACCGACTACGTATCGGAAGTTTGCAGCAACTCCACAAAATGTCGACGCGTGAAAGCCAATCGAGCGGGTGTCGAAAAGCATCCGTATTCGCCAGCAGAAATCTTCGGAACGTATATAGGTGAGGAGTACTCATGCAGGCGTGTCGAAGTGGTACTAACTATTTTCAAGATTGCCTTTTTGTCGCAAGCATTAGTCGGAGTTGTGGTTTTCATTGGCACTTGTATGTATTCGAGAGCATATTGCCAGCGTAGTAGACCATACTGACTAAGCTAGCATCTTCTGGAGTTGGCAGCGCTATTCTTAATATCTGGGTGGAGTTTTTGGAGGAAGCTCATTTGATTTTTGGATTTCGGCATATGGTTCGGTAGTACCTTTAGTAGAAAGTTTATGTGACAGTGCTTCAAAGCGTCGCAGCAACCCTGCAAGTTGCTGCCAAGCCTTACACGAATGAGTGAGATTTTGTGCTTGTACCCAAATCAGAAGGTCTTCCGACAAGTAAAACAATTCATAGCGTCGTCACAACAATGTAAATCGATCAATATTTACATACTGCTGATTGCGACGTCTTTGGAGCATGGTGGGGTCTGAAACAGTGAGTTTAGTGTTATTTGTTATGCTTGGTTTTGACGAAGGAAGGTATCCAACCATCATTTCACATCAACCTCGTACGCAGACACTCAATTACTTTTGACGATGTAAAAAGTTGTCCTAGCAACTTGAAAGGTTGAAATGAACTACTTGTAGCGTATTAAATACATTGCGACAGATTCATACGGTCCAACTTGAAATTTATATGATATTGGTTTCAATATAAACCTTCGGTTCCACATGATCAAACATCGAACCACATGAACGACAACTTGCTTCTGCGAAACACTAATGACATATAAGGGTGCCGCCCCCGGGCGCTCGCCCAATTTCCTCCATCTTCCTTAAGCTTCACTCCTCATCTTACTGGCGATATTGTCAAGGTTTCAAGGCTCAGAGTGCTAGGGGTTATAAAAACCAAACTAAAGCTGCAGTGATCGCAGGTACTGCGTAACAGGCAAGAGACTCGAATTCCGGAATCACCGGAGTGAACAAAGGTTGATGCCGAAGCTATTGATTGTTTTGTAGACTAGAGAACGAGTAAAAAACAAACCTATCCTCCGCAAATCCAGTGCCCTTATATACAACTAACGCGACCGTCATCACCTTTACTCACTCGTTCCAAAATACATCCAAACCATACCCAACTATGTACACAACCCTTTCAAACCATCAACCCCATCATAACCATCACGCCATATTTACAACGCAACTGTCGAAACCTGATTCCTTACATCAAAACCTGTTTCCCCTTCTTCAAAACCTGATTCCTTCCATCGAAACTTGTATCTCTTCGTATTTCCCTATACCCTTCATCGATCCGTATTCTTCCTCCGATCCTCACTTGACACAACCATGACAGATATCTACCATCAGTGAATTCCATCATGTGACCCCCTCGCATATACAAATTATTCATTTAGCACATCGACTTAACAATGTCAACGGTTGTTTGGCCAACGTCAGTTACTATCTTTTTCATGCATGTTGGTATAATTAATCCATCGCTAATTATTGTCAGATCAATTCTTAAAGTTCTTTCGCCAACCCTACTCATCTATAATGTAAGTCAATCCCTCCCATGCCCATTCATAAAAATTAATCAATCACTAATCATCGTCAGACCTACTCATCTATAATGTAAGTTAATCCTCCCATGCCCATTCATAAAAATTAATCAATCACTAATCATTGTCAGACCTACTCCTCAAGTGGTCAGCTCAATGGCGTGCAAGCAGAAACCGTCCACGGATAGCTATAAGGCAACACTGAACTGAACATACTAAGCTCTCGGGCTTATGTAACCTATGTGCCCGCATTGCATTCCTGACGATGCACTATTGATGCCGAACTCGATAGCCGCCAAACTGGGCTTGGGCTCCAGCGGGAATTATCCATTCGGATGCGGAGACCTCGAATAATTTCAAACAATTTCTCAGTTGTTTGGTCAATGCGAAGCAACACCGGAGGACGTTGTTGGTGGCTAGCTTGGAGGACTTTCTGGGGGGATATCAGAGATGAATTAAGGACATCCAGGAATTCTGCCGGCCTGTCGTGGCCTGCCCGCACCGGGAACTTGCCAGGCCGACATA